>JAKSZT010054055.1:19280094-19686876 GCA_026826555.1 Tolypeutes matacus
CCCCCCCCCCCCCCCCCCCCCCCGTCTATATGACCAGAGAAGTTTCCTCTATCTCTCTGAGCTCCAGTTGCCTCATATGTAAAATGAGAGTAATCATAACTTTGTCAGGTAAATGAGGAAACATACATGATAAACCAGCATGTGATAGAGACACAGTGTGTTTTGTTCATTCACTCATTCATCCAATTTATTCAATCATTCATTCATCCATTCATGCTTTCATGACTTTATTCATCTCCTTTCTCACTCCACTCCCCCTTACCTGCTCCTTTTAAGAACATTAGGAATGAGATCCAGGTGGTCTGGAAGAGATCTCATAGCAATGCATTGGATTAGAAGCATTTTCCCTCTGTCCAAACTCCCTCACCGCCTTCCCTTGGTTACCTCCTATGCAGCCTTTAGGAAATAACTCATTAGTCACTGGTCTGGAAGCCCACACTCATCCCCTCCACCTGTGTGTATCCCCGCCTCTTTGTTCTCATAGGCCTGTGCTTCCCTATGTGATAGCATCCATCAGGCTGGATGGCATTAGTCTACTTACATGTCTACCCTCCCTTTCTTAGACTGTGAGCCTTTCCTTGGACCTGGCACATCGTAGGCAACCAATATGATTTCTCTGGAATAAATAATCAACAATTGATTTGTGTCACTTCCCCTTCTGGGCCTCAGTTTCTCCATCAGTAAAAAGAAAGCGTTGGACTAGATATATTCCAAGGATGCTTTCAATTCTAGAGTGCTATCACTCTGAGGAGCAGGGACACTAAACTGAGGCAAATGAATTAGGCACAGTAACTGAGCTAGCACCAAGTCGTTGGCAAAGCAGGGACAAGTTGACGTGGCATTGGTATCATCTGAAGGGCAGGGCAGTGCCATCAGTCCTGGGACAGAAGATCCCATCCCTTTGGTCAAGATTGCCTGGTCAGAGGAATTCAGAACCACCAAAGAGGGGCAGGGGGAATTAAGATGTTTTCAGGAATCGGGACCAAACAGACCCAGGAAGTATAGCTAGGTATGCCCAGAGCCAGTCTGGATCCTGATGAGTAAGTTGGAGGGCTGAAACCCAGGGAACGACGTGATGTCCAGCAGCAGCCTGTGCCCCAGATCAGACCCACAGGAGCAGTCTGTGCGCTACCCAGGAGGCTGGAACTCCCCAGGTGCCCCTTGGCCAGGGTGTGCTCAGGAGCTGGACAGCAAGGGAGCCTGAGGGGTAGCAGGGGTTGCTGGGGAAGAGCACATGCTCACACTCAACTCACACTCAGAAACACACTTGCCCACACCACACCTATACAATAGACGCCTGTTCACGGGCCCCACGCAGATACTCAGAAAGCCTGACACACACTAACAAGGCGTGCCTCAGAGACTCACAGACACACATGCCCTGCTTTTCCATTTTGGTTGACATTTACTCAACGTCTATGTGCTAGACATTTGGGCCCAGAGATGAAGAAACTACAGACCCTGCCCTCAAGGAACTCAGAGTACATAACCATATCAGCATGCAAAAGACATGAGCCCAGACTCGCATTGTATGACATGAGTACATGCGGATCTGCTTCTGGGCCCCTGTAGAATCTCATACAGACTCACACACAAAAGATCCTGAGTGGTAAGCACTCAACCTTCCTGCACACACATGCCAGCCACATCCAGAATCCAGTAGGCAGGCAAATAAAGCCCATGGGTTCTCACCCGCCGTGGTTAGTCGGCAGGCTGCAGAGTCTGCTAGAACAAAACTGCCTTCCCATTGGGAGACCCAAGGTAAAAGTGGTACTCTGTGCTTCATTCCCACAAGAGAAACCTGGCAGTCTTTTATGGGGACATTATTTTGTGGCAACATTGTTAGCTGGCATTTATGGGGATTCGATCAATAAATCAGATGCCACTTATAAGGATGCATTGTTGACTCACATTCGCTTAAGGGCCCTAAGGACTCAGACCAAAGCTCAGAGCTTTAGACCATGCCTCTCTCCTCATATCTCACACACACTTACACCCACATACATACAGATTGCATGAAATGTCATTTTAGTCATGCCTGG
Source organism: Tolypeutes matacus (assembly GCA_026826555.1). Lineage (NCBI taxonomy): Eukaryota > Metazoa > Chordata > Mammalia > Cingulata > Chlamyphoridae > Tolypeutes > Tolypeutes matacus. The sequence continues at coordinate 19,282,137 of JAKSZT010054055.1, forward strand.
AAGGAGTCAGCTGCTTAAATTTTATTTCTTCCTGGCTTTTCATGGAGAAAGCTGAATGTGTGATGGAGTTAATGCTCTTTCGTAAGTTGTAACAAATGTTTCACAACAACGCAAGGTGTTGGTGGTGGGGTGATGTATGGGAGCCCTGTATAATGTTATGCATGTTTGTTTTGTAAGTTCACAACTTACACTATACTCTTATTGTTTATGTATGTTCATGTATGAATGATATACTTCAACTAAATGTTTTTAATTGACAAAAAGGACCACAGGTGCCTTAGGCTCAGGGTCTAGAAGGTAGAAGGTAGAATCTCCTGGGAGACGGAAGAATGGACCTGTGGTTGGAATGAACCCCCTTCCCACTGCTCTCCCAGCCCTGGGTAGAGGAGAGAAGCATCTGGACTTGGGCACTTTCATTTCTTCACTCAAGTCCCCACTCTTTGCCAGTCACAATCTCCCTTGAGTAAGCTCAGTGAGTCTACCCATATCTGACTGGAAAGTGAGGCTAGAATTAGGAGAGGGAAGGAAGTCAAGAGAATGCCTGACAAAAACTTCTTCCTTCTCTCTCCACTATGCTCTACCAGCCTAGAGGTTCACAGAAAACTGTGGCCATAGATTGCAGCAGCTGTTCCTAGGAAAAAAATAAAAATATCAAACATGCCAATCTCAGATATCGAATCATCTTTCATCCCCATGGCCTTAGTGAAGAGGACAACTCCTTTTATAAAACCTAGCCTTGATGCAGGTGGTCTGGGACTGGTTTCTTTGTGGGGAGGGGGTGTTTGAAGATCATTTTGAGGCAAAGGATGTCAGCCCCATCCTTTCCTAAGACAGAGTTTGCAGCTGGCTCGTTCAGACTGACTTTTCTTTTGAGGAAACACAAGTCCCTTCCAGCCTGGTAGATGTCACCAACACTCCCCTTTGCTATCTACCTTTGGGTTCTCTGTGTCCCCTTCTTTTCTACCAAACCAATTTCTACATTCCTTTTAAGGACTATCTAACAGTCCTTGTCTTTATGAAGGCTTTCTATAGTGGGAACCTTGTGAATGAAGCTCTCTGTCTTACACCCCAGCTGCCACATCTCCAGGGATTGTCCATCAGGGATGTCACTGGCCCTGGCACCAGACTAGAACATCAGTATCCCATCCTGAGCAAGAGAGGGGCAGGGCACACAAGAAACCCCCTCCCACCTTCTGATTCCTAGAGGCTGGGTCCGTGGGGCTCAAACAGGCTTTGGGAAGCCCACCAGTCCTGCCAAGGAGGCCCATCCCTGGTCAGAGGTTCATTCTGAAGGTGGATCACAGTGGCTTCAAGAAGGCCCAAGGTCCTAGGGACAAAGAGTCTCTTCTGAGGCTGATGGGGGTAAAAGTGATCCAGTTAGACCATCCAAGGTAGAAGCTCATGCCGTCTCATAAAAGCTATTTCTCAGCCATTTCCACATCTCTCTTGGGGCCACAGGGAATTTTGGATGCTCTCCTGAGCCTCTCTTGGAGCCCAGGGTTGACTGAGGTCCTCTCTGCCAGGTTCCATCGTTCCTATTCTGTTGTCACCCCAGACTGGAGCCATGTGGAGCACCTTGCTCACTTTCCCAGGCTATTCTCCCTACCTTGGAAGCAAACACAGGTCACTTCTGGCCTCCCCAGAATATTCACCAACATCTGACTCTCTTGTTCTCTTCCCTAAGTCTCTTCTCCCCCAGCTCAAGGACAGGTAAGGAGAAAGACGGCCTTGATCGAGTTCCTTTGTCTGTTATTTAGGCCTGGGCATGCACTCCTGACACTCTATAAGTCTTTGCCCTCAAATCTATTGTCACAGCTCAAAATTCTGTGACAAAATGCAAAAGCTGACCATTAATTTGATGACATGGCATTGCTGCCATAGGAGCCCTCCCCCGAAGGCAGCTGACAGAGGATGCCCTCCCCCGGCTGCTCCCTCAGGGGGGTGGGCAGAGGCAGGAGTAGCACAAATATTTGGAGCAAAAACATGTCTGTTCATGTTTCGCAGCATCATGCCATAGCATGGATAAGAAATGAAACCTGACAGTGAAGATTTTGTGTTCTTGTTGCTGTTGTGATAACGGAAGTGTGTCCAGGATGGTCCAGGAGCAGAGAAGCAGAGAAGGGACACCTGACACCCTGGGGGTGGGGGGTAATGGCACTTTCACAAAGGTGGAAAGTGGCCCTTGAACCGAGTGTTAAAGGATGAGTAGGATTTAGCCAAGCTGGCAAAGGGTAGAGAGCATGCCAGGCAGAGGGGCAGCGGGCACAGGGGCGTGGAGGTAGAGCAAGTGTGAGCTCGGAGCCTGGGCAAGCCAGCATGTGATATACTTTGGAGTTTCAAGTCCAGGTTTGAGCTCCGGATGCGCCACTTCACAGCAGAGCAACCTTAGGCAAGTTACTTAAACTCTGCCTGCCTCAGGGGCTTTGTCATAAAATGCAGATCCTCCTGGGAGACTGAGTTCCACAGCACAGGTTCTGAGGCAGATGTAAGAGCAGACCCTCCTTTGTTTATTGAGGAGAATTCCGAGACCAAGTTCAGGTTCCGGGGTTGTGTGCTGTTATCTATTAATGACCTCTGGGGGAGGGAGAAGGACAGCTCAAGTGCACCTCAAGGCTTTAGCATTCATGGGCTAGTGACTCACAGGGACTGAAAATTAGCTAATGGAGATTAAATGAGATAATCCCTGCAAAACTATTTCGCCCAGTGCCTGGCACATGGAGTGATAGGGTGAAAGTAAATCCCCTCCCCTCTCAGGTGTTTGTTTTAAAGGATCACTGGGCAAGGAGTGAACTCCTATCTGACTTTCTCTCAGGAACCTTTCCAGTCTGCCTGGATCTCCCACCCCCATCCCCACTTCTCCCTGCTGGCTTCACATGAGAACTGAAGAGGAGGGCTGGGGTTGATAGATGGCAGGAAAGAATGGCTGAGGCAGGTGGGGCCAAGGAGCCCGGCAATGGGACTTTAATGGTCTGTAATTGCTTTTTCAATTGGCCTCTAGGTTGGAATAATCTCATTACGTGAGCTACTGAACCTTGTGGATCAGCCTGAGAAAAAGGTGCTGCATGAATCTCTTCCCTCAGGCTGGGACGGGAGAGTTGTTGATTTCGGTTTTCTATTTTGTACCCTTAGTTGCAGTACTGATGTGTATGTGTATGTGTGTGTGTGTGGTTTGTTTTGAAAATTGTCCTTCCAAGATGGGACTGACTGAGGGGGCCAGACATTAATCCTTCAGTGCATACCCGTATAATCTTTCTGTATAAAAGCAGGCATCTTTCTCCGCTTCTATTATATACGAATATAACAGCAGCCTCTGCCCTGAAAGAAACCCCCCCGCTGACTCAGGCACTAATTCTCACACGGTTGAACTTGGACAAACCTCCTCACTTCTCTGAGGTTGAATTCCCTCATCTGTCCCACAAGTGGGTTACACCTGCTCAAATGATCTCATGTAGCTATTATGAAAATCAAATGAGATCTGAAGACATTTTTGAAGAGAAAGGAGATGGAGAGAGCAATGTTGTCTCCAGACCAGTGGTTCCCAAACTTATCTGATTATTGGAAACAACAGAGGGTCTTTTAAAAGCTTAATGCCTGGTTCCCACCCCCAGTCATTCTGAAATAATTAGTATTGGGTAGAACCTGGGCATCAGGATTTTAAAAAGCTAAGAGATTGCAATGTGAGCTCTTGCCCAACCTCACAACAGCCTCCTCCAACGTCCCTGAAATGTCAAGAAATCCCTCTGCCAGAAACATTCTAAGACTCTGTGTGGCCTGCTGCCAGGAACTTTCTCAACCCTTTGCCCCATAAACTATCTCCTAATGAACCATGAATAAGCTTAAAAAATATCTCACAGCCCAGATTGTGTAAGTGATTTTTTTTTTCAAATGCATAAATTTAGTTTCCCTGCGAGAATTAAAAAGCAGAAGATTAATGTCTCGGCTTGAGAAAGAAAAATCTACATTACTTTCCTTCATAGGACCCCCTTGGCGTGTGAGTGGAAAGGGGCTCGGCTCCTAAGCAGATGTGAGATCAGTCCTTGCTTTATTGAGAATTCTGAGACCTAGTTCAGGTCTGGCAATGATGCATGCTGTGATCGATTAGTGCTGTCTGCATCTGTGCAGGAGGGGGATGGACAACACACAAATCATGTCTGTAGCATTCATTGCCAAAAGCCCTAGATGAAGTCTACCGCAAACTTCCTGGCTATACTGTAGCAGCTGCTCTTTCTTCCCCAAGGCAAACTGGCCCTAGGCTTTGGGGCTGGCTTCCCTGCTATGTCACACATACCCCTGAGGATTTCAGCCCTCAGACTCTTGCCACATCACAAAGGACACATGCACCTACTTACATAAAAGAGAGGGAAGAAGAGAAAGCATGCGCTCAGGCCCTTTTTGTATCCATGCCTTCTCACCTTTATTCTCTTTATCAAAAGTGGGTTCTAGAATCATTCAACCTTGGGGCAAGTTTCAGGTAATGGCTCTCAGAGATATTTGCATAAGACACCTTGGGGAAAGGCACTGTTTTCCCCTGACAAGTCCATGCCTGTCCCTCAGCAGCCACGACTCCTGCAGAGGCAAGTTCCTGGGCACCCTGTGCCTCCCAGTTCATTGGGTGAAGCACACTCCACTGGGGTTCAGGCAAAAGGAGGGCTGGAACACTGGTTTTGGAGGTCAAGGACTCCAGAGACCTGCAGGTGTTCAGGACCAGGCTGAAAGGCTGAGTCAGGCAGGCAAAGCCGGTGCAGGGAGGGGAGTGCCGGTGACGCTGGGACTTGGACCTATGGGACCCTCCGAGAGGTTCTCAGTCCCAAGTCTGGCTGTGAGCAAAGAACATTCATGGAGTAACTCAAGACCTTGGCAGCCATGAACCAGTTACTGGATCCTGCGGTGGGGGATAACTTAGTTCTTTGCTCCACTGGATAAGGTAGAGAAGGGTGGCTGAGGTGTCAGGCAAGACAGGCTCCAGGAAAAAAATGAATGAAGGAATGCAGGAATGTTTATATATATATATATATATATTTAAAATAAAGGCTGTTTGAGAATCTGAAGCCAGCCTGGAGTTCTGGAGGGGGACACCAGAGGGCTAGGGAAGCAGGGAAAGAGGCTGTGAGAGAGCAAGCACTCTCCTCTGATCCCATCTCTTTAATGCTCTTTCCTTTGAAGGAGAGTCTATGGTAGAAAGAATCAAGAATCATCCCCTGACATTATTGACCACTTCCTCCATGCCAGGCACTTTCCAACCTTTTGTGTGTAGTAGCTCATTTAAAATTCTCAGAAACTCTGTGGAGTATGCACCATTATTATGCCCATTTTACAGATAAGGAAACCAAGGCACCAAAACATGGACTAACTTGCTCCAAATCACTGAGCTAAGAGGTAATAGAGTCAGTATTCAGAAACAAGAATCTGGTTCTGGACCCCCCTTACTTTCATGGGGAGGAGGAAGAATATATGTAAAGGATCCAGAATAAAAGTATAATATGCAAAGAGTAGAGTGGAACAGCTGAGATGGGGATGGAGTAGGGGAGGAAAGAGACCCTGCAGAGCCTGGTAGGCCCTGGAAGGGATTTGGATTTTATTCTAAGTGTAAGCCCGTCCACGGAAGAGATTTGAGATGATTAGATTTGTGGTTTAAAAATATATATATATATATGGTTGTTCCAGTGAATGGATGTGTTTGAGGAAGCTGGAGAGGGGTCCAGGAGCTGAAATGAGGAATCTAGTTAGAAGCCTAGTCTAGGAAAAGGGAAAGACCATGGGGGATGGGGGTGGTCAGGAAGGAGAAGCAAAGGAAGAGGGGGAGGGAGATGGAACCACCTCTCCTCTGTCCTAGCTAGCAGCTTCTACCTACAAGCGCCTTGGGCTGCAGTTGATTGGTGGCACCCTTGTCTCTCCTGGGCTGTGGCGACTGTGCGCTGGCCCACCTCTGCAGCAGCAGTGTTTGGCACAGTGCCTGCTGCAAAAGGGTGCCCAACAAATATTTGTTGACTATCTGAATAAATTATGAATGAAAGCCTTAATGACTGTAAGCCACTACATAGAACTATAAAGAATCCACATCTCAACCCTCCCACCTGTTCAGCACCCAGAACCTTCCTCACAAGGCACACCAAACGTGTGCACCAAAAGCTCCCCACCCAGACCACCACGGGTTTAGTCCCCCTGGCGAAAATTGCTGGGTGCCTGGCATCCTGTAGGGAAGATGACTGGCTGATTGCGCATTCCCGCGTTTTCCTGGAGCATACGTCTGCGTCTGCGGTCGCCTTGGCTGACTGTGGTTCCTTCTGCCTCGGAGCGGATGGCAAAGCAGATGTGTGGGCAGGGCGACCTGCTTTGTCTTTCCGGTGGAGAGGGCTGCCTTGTCAGTAAATTAAATCGGTTCTCAGATCTGGGATGCAATATTTATCATGGTGCTGACAGCAGGCAAACGGGCTGGCATCTCGCGTGCTCTGTAGATGCTGTTCCTGTTGTTACAACACAGAAATTCTTGCGCAGAACTCTGGGCAGAAAGCTTCCAGCTGGAGCCAGCTCAGATGCCAAGGTTCTGACAGCTAGAGAGCCAGAGGGCTTTGTGTCGGCAGAAGACCCCATCCGGGGCCCTGGGAAACCAGACAGCCAGCCTTCAAGTGGGGAGGTACCCTTGAGAGGCAGAGGAAAGTGGCACTTGACACCAGACTCAGAAATGAAGAGATTTATTTGCAAGGCTAAAGACCTCATTGAGATACCCTTTAAGAAGCAGAGCCCTTATCATGTCACCTGAGGAGCTTATGGCCAAAAATTCATGCAGTTTTCAGGAACATTGATGGTGCAAAGCAGGGCTTGGCAAACTGTGGCCCATAGCCAAATTTCAGCCTGCTGCTTGTTTTTGTATGGCCTATAATTTAGGAATATTTTTACATTTTTAAATGGTTGAAAACAAATCTAAAGAAGAATAATACCTTGCAATATGTGAAAATTATATAAAACCCAAATTTTAGTATATTTAAAACTTCAGTAAAATTTTTTTGGAAACCAGCCACCCTCGTTTGCTGCGCCCTGTGTCTGCTTTCACGCTGCAATGGCAAAGCTGAGCAGTTGCAGCAGAGACCGTCTGGCCCACAGAGCCTGAAATATTTACAATCTGGCCCTCTACAGAAAAGGTTTGCCAACCCCTGTTTTGCATGGTCAATTTTCGTGTCTATGAAAGTGAGTGTTTCCCTGTGTCTCAGCGGAGCCTGGTGTCCCTGCAGGTGAGCCCTGTAGGAGTTAATATGGGAGCGCAGGGACATACCTGCAGGACTGGAGCTCTGTGAAGGAGCAGGCTTGGACGGAGGAGGATGGCTCTGTGGTGGTTCTCTTGACAGCTGTGTGCATGTGTGTGTGTGTGTGTATAATAGATGGAGCAGGGAATTTGGGCAAGATCAACATTTTTGCAAAGTGTTTTCTGTGTAATACTAGCTATGACAGTTTAAGATTATCTATGAATTCCAAAAAGAGAGGTTATGTTTGTAAACTGGTCTGTTCCTCTGGGCGTGATAACCCTTTGATTGTATTCAGCTGAGATGTCTGATTAAATTATATTAAGATTAGGGCTTTGATTCAAGCACGTCATTAGAGTGCAACTCAGTGTTGAATCCCAGCCTCCTTGGTGGGCTGATAAAACAGACGCTCACACAGAAGTAGATACACAGAGAAGAACACAGAGGAATAGAGATGGCTCATTTGACATGGCAGAGGCCCTGGGAAGAGAGAAGAATCTGATAGTCTGCAGCTGACCTTGTGAAGAGAACAGAGCAGCTGAGCCCAGAAACGTGTCATGGGGAGAGAGACAAGCCTTATGCCAGCCTACAGCTGAGACCAGAAGAAGCTGGAACCATGGAGCCTTACGAGGGAGAAGGAAGGCTGAACCCTTGTAGACATCACCTGCCATCTTGCTTCAAAACGTGGCAAATTACTTTGGGTGAGAAAGTACCTCTTATGGTACCTTGAATTGGACTCTTTAGAGCCATGTGACTATAAGCTTCTACCCCAAATAAATACCCTTTATAAAAGCCAACAGAGTTCTGGTACTGCATCAGCACCCCTTTGGCTGACTAATACACTAGCCCTAAGTGTTGTTAGTAGATGTGACATTATACAAAGGATTGGGTGGTCAGGTGAGTGTGGAAAACACTCGGTGAACAACCGGTTTCTTTCTCTAGGCTTTGAGAGAATTTTTACCTGCTGATATCCATCCTGACTTTCTGAAGGGGAAGAGTCAGGCACAGCATTCCCCAACATATTTGCACAGAATATTTAATATTCCGTGATTCGGTGGTGCTAAGTGGTTCCCATGTGGTCTTGACCAATTATAGCTGCTCTGCTGCTGGTCCTTTACTTATTGTAAAAGAGCTGGAAGACTTGCAAGAGGAATTCCTGTTGTTCAGTCCATCCATCAGTCTGTGCTATTGATAATCATTGTGTTCTAAGACCGGTCCCCATTCCTGTGATTCCTGTGACTGCCCTATGAAGAAACAGTGAGACTTTTGGAGATCGGCTGGTGTCAGGAGTGGCAGATGGAAAATCAGGATGTCCTAGTACTCTAGAAAGGGACACCCATGAAACCCAAGACCCAACTCCCTTCTCCGAGAAACTGGCTTTCTTCTGGGACATTTGTCCAGGCCAGGATTTTGGGTCAGAGAGAATGAAAGAACTGACCCACAATTTGCAGAGGTTTCCTGGGACAAAGCCAGTATCACAAACACAGACCAACTGGCATCTCAATCTGAAGCAGTTAGCCAAAGAGGAAGAATTCAATAAGTATTATGTTCCTTGATAGAATTCAAAGGCCCCATACCAGAGCAAGAGGACTCAAAGTAAGGGTGAGGGGTACAGCACATAGAGAATTCCTGAGCTTCTGGATCATAGCTGCAAATGCTTTTGATGGGGTGCCTGGGACCATAGCTAGCCACGAGGAGGGAGTTGTAAGAGCTCCAGATTGGCTTGGACCAAGCTAATCAAGCCAAGGTTGAGTCCCAAGATTTAGCGCTTAATTAGAATGTTGTTTCATCAGTTGCCAGGTCCGAGGGCTGAAAACAAAAGCCCCCAAATCCAGGAGATTGATTGAAGAGGAACACATCAATGGACAAGGAGCAAAAATGAGGATGGAGCCAGGAGATCCAAGAATGTTTCCATGTTGCCCAGAACTCTCCTCTTTTAGAGTTCATGCTCCGTGATTGGCCTAATTTAAAGGTACAGAGTTATTATGACCATAGACTGATGGGCAGTCTTTGCAAGCTTGGCTTCCACCTGTCATCCAGCACCAGCAAAGCTTTGGTGATTGGTGAAGCCTTTTATCCATGGAGACCTCATCTTGATTTCCATATACTCTAACCTCGAGGTGTTTCTTCCTCCCCTGGGTCCCCTTCTAGCACTCACTCACTCATTCCTTCATTGATATTTTACATATTCACTATGCCTAAACGATCGTGCCAGGTGAGGTACAGACCTCTTGGTGGGTCCCAGCCATGCAGAAAACATCTTACCCCAATGCTAGACCCGGAGACTCACTCTGGGAGGGAGCTGGGCTGCAAGGAGCAGAGTTTTAAATATCTGTCTAATCTCAGCAACTAAGCTACCGTCCCCCAAGGGTTTCCCTGTGTTTACAATGGTGCAATTAAATGTCTGGATAAATAACAGTTATTAAATGGGTAAATATATTCCTAATGCTAAGCGGAGCTGGAGCTCCCGACACATTTGCTGGACTCATTTGTTTATTTAGATCTTAAGGGAAACTGGGACATGGGGGCAATCACAGGCAACTTCAGACACATCATTATGGTTGTTTAAATAGGGAGAGGTCTTGGGCTGACTTCAAGGAGAGAGGACGGGGAGGGAAACTGATGTAAGTATTTTTAGATCTTTCCTAATAAAAATCACTTGCACGCAAATACTGGGATCTCTTTCAACGCTTCTCTTTGGGCTATTAAAGCTCTGGAAATCACACAATTGAGCTACCTTTCCACCCCACACTGGCAACCTTCAAATAAAAGGCTCCTGGGCTGTAGTTTAATCTGAATAGATGGTTTGCCAAATAAAAAAATGCCAGCTACGATAATTAGGAGAATGTACTTGTGGAGTTTCCAAGCCTTTATCTTCCTTACTGCTGGAGAATTGGAGAACACATTTATCTTGTGGGACTTGTCTGAATGGAAAGCAGGCAAGGGAAATATGGGTTTTGTGGGTGAAATGAATTTTCTGTCAGTGGAAACAGATTTCTGTTCTTGGGATAAATATGAAGCCAAAGCCTTAAAAAAAGAAAAAAGTTTCAACCATGGCCAGGGCTTTTGTTTCCTTATTTCAAGTATTTAGTCTCCTAGGAGTAAACATTAGGTATCCTCCCATCAAACATAGTGAACCAGCATGTCATGGGGCACAGACTCATGATTTTCTTATTATCCATTATATTGCAAGTGTACTCCTATTTAGGAAAACCTAAGGCATGGAAATACAAATTTAGTCAAACTTCTCCTCCCACTCCCACACACATACACAGAGGGAAACTGCTTAGCTTTTGCTATGCTATTAAAGTTGGAGCTGTGTTTATGTTTAATTTCTAGCTACACAGGTTTCCTCTCTTTACCCCTGATATTTTCACTTGAAAATAGCGGTCAGAGGTGTGAGTGCTTTGAAATTCCCACATGCAATTACCAACCCACTCTTCCAGAGTTCCACACTTACCGATGTGAAGGACTCTAGACCTTCAAATGTGTTTTCTTTCCTTCACCATGTCCTCATTACTGAGAACTGAAGACCAACTGAGGTGGGTGTGTAGGAGAGAGGTTTACCAGTTAGTCAAAGGTGCTGCTGACATTCAAGATTTCTTTCACTTTCATCATGCAACTTAAGAACAAGGTCAAGAGAGAAGCATGAGGCATGAAGCTGCTAATGTGCCTCCAGTTCCTTGCTGGAGTTGTTTCAAAGGGCAAGGAACTGCTTGCCCTTCACTTCCAGCCGGGACCGAAGAGCACAAGATGAGAACGGGCGTTGCCAGGAGCAAGGAACACAGAAGAGTCCTGCATCTCCCTGGCCTCCGTGCTAGTGGCAAAGAAGAGCGAGGTTTCCTTTAAGTATTCTCGTAACTCTTCTTCTACCTCTAGAGGACTCTCCTGACTGAAGCAGTAACTATTTCAAAGCAGAAAAGAGCAAAGATGGGGAAACAATTTAGGGAAAGCTGGGGAGTTGATAGTTTATGAGTTCCTGATGATAGAGCAGGCTCAGGCCCCTTTCCAAAGGGAGTTTCTCACTGTGCCTAGAGGTGGCCTCTTGGCCCAGCGTCAGAGGCACAGGGAGTGGTGGCATATTGGGAAGTTAACCCCTTCAGTGTTCTCAGACTTAGTGATCTTTTTGCTTTGTTTTAAAAGTATATAGGGAGCAGATGTAGCTCAAGTGGTTGAGCGCCTGCTTCCCACATGGGAGATCCTGGATTTGATTCCCAGTGCTTCCTAAAAACAAACAAACAAACAAAACAAGCAAAGCAAATGAAAAAAATCAACTCAGGGGAGCCGATATGGCTCAGTGGTTGAGTGCCAGCTTCCTACATATGAGGTCCCAGGTCCAATCCCTGGTGGTCCCAGTACCTCAAAGAAAATTATATATATATATATATATATATATATATATATAGAGAGAGAGAGAGAGAGAGAGAGAGAGAATGAGAGATCTGATTTATTTAGCAAATCAAAATACCTGTCCTCCAAGCCTTTACAAAGAACTATCAATTGTCCAACTTTTATCAAAGACCAGCCTGAGAGAAAGAAAACTTTGGAGGATAGTTTGACTGATATGTGGTCCATCCAGTCCTGTAGATGAGTGCTATGCAACAGTTCTTTCTACCATGATGAAAATGCTGTATATCTGTGCTGTCCGATACAGTAGCCACTAGCCACATGTGGCTGATAAGCACTTGCAAGTGAGGAACTCATTTCCAGATTTTCTTTATTTTAAAAAGCTTAAATTTAAATTTAATAGCCATCTATTACTAGTTGCTACTGTATTGAACAATGAAGTCCTAGAAAATAGCCACGGAAGAGCTCCTGTTTATTTAATGATTCCATGTCCGGCCACTCTGCCAAGCATCTCTGATGTATCATCTGCTTTAATCTTGACATCACCTTTTTGAGGTATACACTGTTTTTTCTCCCATTTTACTGAAAAGGACTGAAGTTTAAAGATGGCTCCTCAGATGACAGATGATAGAGCTGGGATTTGAACCTATGGTTACCTGACTCCTGGTTGGAGCCTGTGTATGTCACCCTATGCTCTAGATGCATTCTATACGAAATCAAAAACAAAATGCAAGAAGGCTTTTTAATCATACCTGGCCACCCATACCAATTTAATTGGGTTCCATTTTATTTAATTTGTATTAGGAAGACAGTAGGCTCTTTTAATTTAATATAAAATTATAACGTGATATTTGATATTTTGTCAGACTATAAATGGCATCTTAGAAATTCTAGTATTTCCTTCTCTGCTTCTCACCCAGAAAGAAAATTTGCTTTATCTGAACTGCCTGTCAACATTTTGCTCTTGACTTGCATTGAAGAAAGTGCCTTGCAAAATCCATTATGACAAGTCTTGTGGAGATGTTGTGAAGGATGCTGTTTGCCATCCTACACCAACATCAGTGCTCACAGGAGAAACTGCTTTCAGTCCTAAGCACCAAGAAAAGTGCTGGTGACTGAAGGAAATGGTATGCATTTGCCAATGCTGATCATGCAACTGACTCTACTTCACTTTATGCTTTGACCATCAGGAATCTGAGAGACAATTTTTTAAAATTTCCTTTTAATAACTATATAGGAAGCTGTGGTTTGTATGCTTATATTTTAAATTTTTCCTTTGACTAAATCTTCCATCAAGCATACACTTCAGTTATCTTGATTTTTTATGTAATCATATATTCTTATTACATATACATTTGTTTTTCTACTCTGTCTAACACCCTTTGTGCAATGTGTTTGCCTAGAAAGCTCAGAACTGATAGCCCATGGTGGGCAGAAGAACGCAATCTCATCTTTAGAGAGGATGGAAACATCCCAAACCCCTGAAGGCCAATGTGTTTTATTCATATAATGGTCCATCATTTCTCTTCCATGGAAAAAGCTTAGGAAGGAGTATAAAAGATGCAACCTTTTGGTGCAGTAGCCATTTGGCACAGGACAGATCCTCCAAAGATTCTATCTTTGGCTTGAGAGGGTGGAAAAGGGAGGTAAGCTGGCAGAGAGCATAAATGATGGTGTACAACCTGGCTCTCAGTATTTGAGGCAATGAGCAACGGGCACAGGTGCCATTCTGTTACTCGTGCATCACCCCAGGCTCTATAATGTTTTAATAAACTTGAGCACTCGATTAATCCAGTTAGAAGTTTCCTGATTCATCATCTGCACACAGTGGTGGCATCAGCTTTGGGGAGTCATTAAAGGAGTAACAGAAGCAGGAGTCCAGGATTCCCAAATTTATCACAGCAGACAGGAGGGCAGCCACTCGGCTTGGGGAGGACGGGTAATGCCAATCAAAAGAGGCAGAGCACATGCAAAAAAAAAAGGAAGCAATTTCTTTAATTATTTCACACACTGGTTATGTTGGTGGAAGAATAAATATTTGAGGGGCAAAAATGTGTGCATGGGGTGAGGGTGGGGGTGGCGTAGATAATGCCATAATATAAATGGATGAGACCCTGAGGCAAACTGAGACTTCAGCATGTTGCAATGAATTGGATTGAATTGGACTGAATTGAATCTAACCACATTTAGAGGGTTTTAAACCTGTGCAAGGTTCCTATAAGAATGTTGACTTAGGTAGCCTGGATCAGTTCAAGCACAGAAGAGAGTGTCTCCAGAGAAATACATCAAGTGCCCGGATCAGCAGGAGGCAGTACATGAAACAACAGGGAAGGAGTAATCTAAAGTCCTCCTGCTCAAAGTATGGTCCTGGGCCAGCAGCAGCAGTATCACCTGAGAGCTGGTTAGAAGTGCAGCCGCCCCAGCCCACCTCAGTCCTACTGAACCAGGATCTGCCTAGTCATAAGATTCCCAGGTCCTTCCTGTGCACGTTGAAGTTGAGAAGCACTGCCCTCAAGCAGCCTACTCAGGACTGTGAAGTCTGTGAACTTATCTTAGGAGTCTCCCACCCACCTGTCTGTACATTTATTCGGGAAACATATACCAAACACCTACAGGGAACAAAGCATGTTCTGAGCACTGGGGTGGGGGTGGGCTGGTCTAGGGTCAGGGGGTCAGGATAGATACAAAGATAAGTATGAACTTGTTTCAATCCTAACGGGTTTAACATTTCTGAATGAGTAGTAGAAGGAACTATATGTATATATACATACATACATACATACCATGGAAACAAATGGTAAAAAATAAATGTCATAAACACTGATAGTGACAAAATGCCATGAGCATTAGGAGGAAGGACAAGTCCCATTTGATCAGGCAGTCAAGCAGGGTATTTAGGAGCTCGGGGTACAGAGGGCAGAGGTGTGCACGGGGCACTGTGGCCGCAGAGCAAGAGCAGGTGGTCCAGAGTAGTCAGCAGCCTCACCTGCCTGATGGCTCCTCTCCCTCTTTTTTCCCTTCCCTTTCACCCAAGAAGATCTCTTAGTAAATCCTTCCTCCCCCAGCGGTGTGAATGAATGACAACAGCTTCGAGTGTGGTCCCTTTGGCCCCATTTGGTGGATATCACAGCTCTCTGATGAAGTGCAGCTCTAAGCCACTGTTAGTGTATCGGCAATGTTCTTTTCCCGAAGGGTTTTCAATCTCACCAGCCCGGTGATTGCTCATTCTTCCTGTGCAGGAAGATGAAGGAGTAGATTGTTTTCTTTGAGAGGTGGCACAGTGTGGCAGTTAGGAGGCCAGTTTGTAGCCAGACTAACCTAGCTGTATGACCTTGAGAAAGTTTCCTAACCTCTCTGTACAGTAGGAACAATAATAATTCCTACCTTAAGAATTGTTAGGAAGATTTTTTAAAAAAATTTCTATATGGAAAGCACTTAGAAGAGTTCTTGGCATGAGGTAAATGTTCGATAATGCTAGCTATTGCTATTATACTCTCCCCGAGGTCTCCTGAATTTTCTTGATGAAAAGGAGCAACTGGAGTGCATTTTAAACACCAGTTTCCCAGGATCCTCACCCTGGAAATTCTTATACTGTGGGTATGGGTGCTTGCCTGGAATTTATATGATTAGCAATTACCCCTTGATGATTCTTATTATCAGAGAAGTAGGTGAAACACTTTTCCTATTGCCCTGCCCCTCCATAAGTAGACAAGGCACTTAGAAGAAGTTATTCTCTCTCTTCTGTAGGAAATCAGCGACTGTTTCTTGCAAAAGCTTTGCTGGGAATCCTTACACACTGAGCAGGCAGTGATGCAAAGTGAAGAGCATAAAAATTCTGGAGACAGACGGACCTTGTTTCCAAGCCTGACTTTGCCCCTCCTGCAGGTACAATGGATCTTGTACGGACAAGATCTGATACCCTGCAATTCCCAGAGTGCGAAGGGGCATGGTGCATTCTAAGGTGGGAGCAGCAAAGCAAAACTGACAGAATGTCCAGCTTGGAAGGGTCTGGCTAGGGAGTAATTATAACCAGGCCTGAGATCTAGATGCCACCGAGGTGGTCATGTGATCAACCCAGGTCAAGTGAGCAATAGAGCACAGAGGACCAGAGGAGGTCAGAAAGTGCAGGCAGGTCTCAAAGGACTCTGTCAATAGGGTCCAGAGTTCAGGACATTCCAGATGGAGAGGAGTGACACCAGCCATTGGGGAGCACCTAGGTGAGCACCAGTTCTGGGTGGAAGCTCTTTGCTGGCTGCCCTGTCTCGTGCAGAGCCCAATCACAGCATGGCCCCCCAGTGTTCGTGCAGACTCAGATTGGGCTGCCGCGGTGCCTGTGCAGGTTGTACACTGTCCAACCCTAGGGAGCACCATTCACCCTGCAGACTATGTAAAGAGCATCCTCTTGGGTTGTTCACGACAACCTATACAATCACACATGGCAGCCAGGGCCACCCTGAGTCTAACAGTTATGGCTTGTTTTTGAATCATGTCAAATCAGAGGTGCCAGGCTATCTGAGAAGCTCTTACTCTAAGTCCTAATCTCACATGTCCTAATCCCAGAAACCTTGCCCCCTGGCATGCTGGGACCTCTACATGGACCAGCAGTTTGGAGAGGGATAAAACAGATAATGAAATATTCAGGAGCTGGTGGAACCAACTAAGCAGATGGCCAGCATGACACACTCAAATCCAGGCAGCCTGAGTCACACGCAAGGGGTCTGACCCATGGGAGGGGGCAGGGCAGTTGTTTCTCTGCACTACCGGGGGCTCTAGCAGTGTGTCCACCACACGCATTTGTATCTGCACGCATACTGACCCTTCCTTCCACCTTCCCTTCCTTTTTAGTCCTTTCTGACTTTTACCACCCTCTATCATCCCACATGTTATATTTTTTTAACATGTTCCCTAAACTGGAATGTAAGCCCAACTAGCATCTGGCACAAAGTTGGCATTTAATAAATAATTGTGGACCATGGAAAGGAAGGAAGGGAGGAAGGGAGTGAGGGAGGGAGGGAGGGAGGGAGGGAGGGAGGGAGGGAGGGAGAAGGGGATAGAGCAGTACATGATTATGTCTCTGAGTTAAACAAGGGTTCTAACCTAGGCCTGGGGGTACAGGGAACAAGCCAGCCTACGAAGGAGAAAGAGCAGAAAGAATTAAGTGAGAGGTCAAGGCCTTTGTTAAATGTGTTGGGGTTCAGGGCAGACTGCTTAGCCCCGCTGGGATCTATAGGTAGAAATCCAGGGATGAGCCCTGGAAGGAAGGATGCATCTCCAGGGATAAAGAGACACCTGGGCCCCATCCCACACTGCCCAGTCCCACCATCCTCCTGCAGGTAGAGACGTATCTCTCTGCACAGGATCCAGCGTCACGGTGTCTCCAGACCCACAGGCGTGCCTGGTTCAGTTCCCTAAGCCCAGGGCTGGCTTTCCCACCCAGCTGCTGCAAATAGCACAAAGAGCTGGTGGCCGGGCTGCCCTGGTTGCCTTTCTAAAGAGCCATCATTTGTTTGTATCAGATAATGGAAACGCTGCCTAAATTGAGCCAGGAGATGAGCTTATTTCACATTAAATGCCTCATGATTGCTGAAAACCCAGGGATGTGTTGACCTTTAAGCAGAGCCCACAGCCCATTCCTGAAGATTATTTCCTGTTTCACAGAACACACAGACAGACAAGCAAATAAGCAAACAAACCCAACCCGACTCCCAAACCGGATGTCAGCCCAGCACCGGCTCTTGTGCGCTACAGAGCCAGGTGCTGGATTTGTGTTAATTGAATGAACAGCTTCATTCACTTGATGGCTTTGATTTGTGTTTTGGGGTGCTCCATCAAGATTTCTTAAACACCAATTGATCTCTGCTAATTCATGCGTCACCACTGAATATTTTGACACGCGACACCTCCTCACTGCGGAGAATTAGTGTGGGACTGCAAGGCAGGAGGGCTCAGCTATCCCCCCTCCCTTCCATTCTGCAGTGTTCCCTGGGCACAGAATTCCTGCATAGACACTTCCTGTAAGGAATCTAAGGAATCTTTCTGCACAGTTACCTTATCCCACTTTCTCCCCTTTCTCCATCTCCTGCTGCCCCAACATTCTCACCCTCTTCAATATTTGTTCAGTACCTAGTTCTCCCTCTGCACTTCCTCATCTCTTGACTCCTTTACTCTCTTATCCTTGTCCCACCTTGCTTTCATCTTTCCTGTATTGATGACCCCTGCATCTTCTCTCTCCACCCTGCCACCCGTCTGCTCCCCAGAGCCCTGCCTCCCTCTCCTTGGCTGCCTCCTTTTGCCTTCACCTCTCTCCAGTGTTGTTTCTCCTTTTTCATTGCACTTCTCTCAATTCTTGTCTCTCTCCCAAGCCTCTCTACCCGCTGCTTAGGCCAGCCTGTTGGTGAGAGCAGCTACCGCTGTGGATGGTGCGAAGGAGGAAGCAGGAGCTGTGAGGTGAGGTCATGTGCCTGTTGCAAGCACTGAGCAGAGTCCCAAGGGCCAGGAAAAGGCACTCAGAGCAGAACTAACACGCCCAAATCTCAGTCCCCCAAGCAACCTTCTGTCTGCAGGCAACTAGAACCAGGGAAGCACAAACTCACGCCTCAGCAAATTACCTTGGTCAGACGCTCTGAGCAGCAATTAGCATTTATCAGAATAAAATATCTGTTGAATGAATGAATTAATTCATCAATAACGCTGTGCACAGAGCCGAGCTTCACATCAACATGCATATTCATTTCTTAATGATCAATCATGGACCAAGAAAATTAGACACAAATCTAAAGTAATGACAACAGCAATTATAAAATAAATCTATAACGTATATACATCAAGGTAGCAAGATGCAATAATATCACCTAAACTATTTCCCCAAGCACTTTTGCTTTGCTATCTCATTTCACTCTTCCAGAGCCTGCTAGGAATTGCATCCTTCTCTGTGCTCTCTGTGCTCTAGTCACACAGGTTCTCCCCCAACTTGTCAGGGGCTTTCTCTGCCCCATGTCTTTGCACTTGCTCTTACTTCTGCCTGGAGGGTCTATTCCTGTCTTCTCTTCCTAAGATTCAATTCAAGTGTGACCTCCACTCTAAAGCTTTCCTGGACCTGTCTTGTAGAATTTCTCATTCATTCATTTGTTGAGCACCTTGATGTGCTGGTCATGGAGCCAGGTGCTGGGGCTGGACAAGAGAGAAGTGGTCCCGCCATCCTGGTGCTCACTAGGCCCTGCCCACGCACAGCATGCACTCAACAATGCTGCAGCTTCCCACTGTGCTTGTTTCTGGCTCACTCATCGCATTGTCCTTGCTTAAGGGAAGGCACCCACTTGAGTCATCTCTGCATGTCAGTCGAGTGAATGAATAAATGAATGAGGAACCTGAGGTTTGGGGAGACTAAATGATTTTCCCAAGATCACACCCTTATCAGATGACTGAGCCAAGGCTTGAGCTTGGGGGTTCAACACCCCCAATTCCTCTTCCAGCCCAGTGTTTTCCCTCCATGATAGCAAAAGCCTATCTTCTCTCTCACAATACTTGCAGCTCTAGCCAAGCGAAAGCCAGGCTATGGGAGAAGTACAGCAGCTAAAAGAAATCTCTAATGATTCCTATAACATCATTTTTAGCACTGGATTGATCTTGTGAGGATATGTGTGTGTTTTCACATAATGTTTAAAGCCAACTGTCAGCATTTAGCTCAGTTTTAGTCTCTGCATTATACATGTTAGCTAATGTTCATGTTCTTCCTAATATCAATATTATCTAGATATTAGTAGTAGTAATAATAATCAAGCTAGCCATTAAGCATGTAGTATCATTTCTAAATCTAATCAAATTTCCTGAAAGTTAAGAATTCATCTGATTTTATAAAGAAGCAAGAATTCCAAGAGGTTAAGTAACTTGTCCAAGGGCCTACAACTAGCAAGCACTAGATTTGGGGTTTGAATCAGCTGTGCTCAGCATTGTGTGATTTCCACTCTGCAGTGCTCTGATGTATATGCAGTGTTTCCTAGGAAGCACAGAGCATGCTGAAATGGTGCACATTGCCCATTGAGAGGAAATGCCCTTATGGTGATGCCAAGCGAAAGCAGGTTCTTGCCCCATGCACTTTACCAACCAATTCCTGAGACACCAGGGTATCAAAGAGAGAGTTTTATTTGCTAGTGCATAGCAAGGAGCTCAGATGGCCTAAGGGCCTAAAAGGGTCTCCCTGAGTTTGAGGAGTTTATGGTTTTTATGGCTTTCAAACTGGGAAAGGTGGAGTGGTTACCATTTCTATAGAAATAACCATAAACAAAGGTAGGATCAATTTGGAATAATCATCACAATAGCAGGGATACACAAGGGTGAGCCTAGTTTGAAAATGACCATAAACAAAGGGTAAAGTGGTCTAGCCAGTTTCAGTGATTTCAGGTATTAACTTTTGGCTAGTCTGTAGTATACCAGAGGGTAAAACGCATCTATATAATGATTCAGCAATCATAATCATTTAATTCTTAACTCTCGGTTATAATAGTCAGAGATTTTTGCAGCCCCTCACAGAGTCTCGTCTTGTAGCTCTTACCTTCTGCTAAAATTCTCTCATGAGTTTCTACCATGTGCTCAACTCAATTTTTTTTTTTTAACTTCAAGGGGAAGAGTTGGGCTTCCTTCCAGTTACCTGGATAAGTGGGACTCAAAAGTTTGCCCTCATAAAAATGAAGTGCTTTTACTAACTGTTAGTCTTTGGGGCTAAGGGAGCAAGGATTTAGACCTTCTTAGTTTCCCTTTCCAAGCTGAGCATTAGCCAGACCCCTGGGCCATTCCATGAGAGTCCCCTAGAAGGGCGAACAGCGTCCGTGCAGGGACCTCACATCCACTACCCTGGGACTACACAAGCTCTTTCTGTGTCTTCATCCCAGGAAGTGGGGATGGGAACCAGCTGAGCCCAAGACCCAAGGTAAACGCTTGTATTCACATTTAGATGAGTTTGTGGGGGCTGGAGACTGGGGCATAGGAACTCTGCCAGAACCTGAAAGGCTCAGAATCACATAAATTGGGTGTAGTTTCCATGCGCAATAGGGATGGAAGCTGAGGAAGGTTGACACTGGGGAGACCTTCCTTTTCCAAAGGCCATGGGATTCCACGTCAATATTTAAGTTCCTCCAGAAAACAGACTCTGAGTCAGAGATTTGCATGCCGGAGGTTTTGGAGGAGTGCTCTCCAGAATATATTTATGTATATATAAATAACATTTTTGTAAGCAAATGCACATATATGCATATATATTTATATATCATTTTACAAATATTGGTATGTATTGCGAAAATTTTGATTTTTACCCACAATAAAAAAAAAAAAAAAACGCCTGTGAAGGACCAAGGGCAGTAGGATCAGGCAGAGAGAGAAGTTAAACTGCAATGCAGCTAGCCTCAGCAGTCCCAGGAGGAGCTCAGAGTTGAGATGCCCTAATGAGAGGGAAGGGCTGGACCCTTGGACTCCAGCATCAACCAGTCATTGGTAGGGGAAAAAAGCTTGGGGTGAAGCAACTTCCTTAGCCTAATACAAATGCCAGGAGAGGGATGTCCTTGTAAGCCACCAGCATACTCCAGCTGGGGGAATGAGCACCTGGGATCTAAAGAGATACAGGGCCGGTGCCATGGCACTGGCTACAGGGGATCTTCATGCTTATTTGTAATGTAGAGAAATATATTGCAATACCAAGGAATCAGGTACCTACCAATTCCCGCTGCTCCCCGATTCCCATGGTACAGTGCTAGACACAAAATAGATGCCTAGGGGGGCGGGTGTGGCTCAAATGGTTGGGCATCCGTCTGCCATATGGAGGGACCTGGGTTCGATCCCCGGGACCTCCCGGTAAAATAAAAAATATATATATAGAAGGCGCATGGGCTGCCAGGCTCTGTGTGCCGCTGAGCTGTCGGGCCCCGGGAGCCATGCAGCAGGATGATGACGTAACAGGGGAGAGACAAGACGAGATGCTCCAAAAGCTCCAGAAGCCAGGAGCTGAGGTGGCGCAGGCAGCAGAACACCTCTCTCCTACATCGGAGGTCTCCAGGATCGAATCCTGGTGAAGACTGGAGGAGGAGGATGAGAAGAGATAGCAGAAAACAGACACAGAAAATTACCCAGCGAATGGACACAAAACAGCAAATGGGGAAGGGGGGGTTTAAAATGGATAAAGTAAATAAATAAACCTTTAAAAAAAAAAAAAAAAAAAAAAGATGCCTAATAAATGTCTGGGGAATTGAATAGAATCCCAGTGTACTCGTGGCTCTTTCATTTCCTTATCTTATGGATGAAGAACCCAGAGAATTCAAACAGCATTTTAGAGGAAGAGGTTTTCTCCACCAAACCCTGCTACCTGTTCTGGACAGTTTTAGATTATGAAGTGCTGCAATGAGCTGATTTTTCATGTTTTAAAGAATATGCTATACAACTGGTCTGTTACTATGGTACAGGGCCTGTTTGTCTCTGTGGATTTAATTTAATGGTCTCAGAGGCCTCACCCAATATTGTCTGACATGTCACTTTTCACCATGAATTTTCCATTGAGACACCTAAACTAGTATGTCCCAAACGTTTACATTTAGGATATAATATAAAATTTGTAAAATGAAAGGACAGATCTAGGAGGTATTTCCTGACCCCAACACACACATTCATGCATATGACATGCCCATCCATTCACCAGTCATCCCCCTCCTAAGCTTCGTCACTATGTCCACCTTTCCAGGTACTGACTGAGTCATGTGGGGCACTGTGTACCCTGAGGGGCCTTTACCACACAAAATACACCTGGACAGCTCCAACCTAGCACTTAGGAAACACTGAGCCTGCCCTTCCTGTAGGGAAGCCCCGGTTCCCATCGCTTTGGGAATCCAGGTCCTAATTTAGGGTAGCCATGCCCCTTGTCATGGCTGAGATTATAAAATCACCCAGGCTATCTAACTCCTGACCTGGGCAAATCCGGGCTCCAAGGAAGTAGCCCAATGGAATAAGCTGAGCTACAGCTCTGGATATTGACCTTGAACAGTCCATTTCCTTTTCCTCTCTTAGCCTTAGTTTTCTCAGCCGGAAGTAGGGATAAATGATACCTACAACAAAGGGTAGTTCTGAAGTTTTATGTTTCTAAGTTTAATTGTCTTTGTTTCTTTGTTTAAATCAAACCATATGTAAAATTATGAGGAAGAAAATAATCATCATCTGAAATCCCACCACCCGGAGGCTTAACTACCATTAACACTTTGGTGATGGCTCCCTTGCGCATCATTGTATTTCGGGAAGATTAAGTGGTAACGTGTATCTGTTGCCTAGCACCCTGTTTGGCAGATAGAAGAATTCAGTAAAGGTAGCCTGAGAAAGCCTCCGCTTCTCCACCACCAGATTGGGAGGCAGTCATATGGCAGAAGCAACTTAGAATCTGGAGCAACAAGGCATAGGTCTAAATCCAAATTCTGTCCCTTACAAGATGGGTAATTTGGAGCAAGCCGCATTTCTTCTCTTATGTGTTTCTTCCTCTATATAATGAGGTAAGACTTGCTTTGTGGGAGCAGTTTTGGCATCAGGCTGGCCCAGGTTTGAATCCGGGCTCCGCCACTTATAAGCTGCATGTCCTTTGGGCAATTTTTTCTCTATCTGTTAGCCTTGGCTTTCTCAAACGTAAAATGATGTTCATAGCTTGCATCATGGAGCTTCAACTGGAACGAAGCACACACAGCACTTAGCCCAGAGACCGGCCCACAGCAGACACCCAATAAATGCAAGCTGGTGGCAGAAGTAGAAGCAGCGTCAGAAGCAGAGGTGGACTCAGCCATTCACTGCATTATTGTGAGACTGAAATAAAATAATGCCTATGAACAGTTTCGAAAAGTCCTTTGTAAGTGTTTGTCATTATTACCCCTATAAACAAATGGTGTCTGTGCATGGCTACTTTATTAGAAAACCTATAAATCACTATTGTTATTTCTTACCCAGCAAAAAATATAAAACAGGCTGGAGAGATGCTAGGGTCAATGTCAGAGTAACAGTGTTAACATTTCAATTAAAGGCATCTCTTATTTTGCATTCATTCTTTCAACAAATATCCAGCTAACATTTCACTGTTGTTTCAAAGGCTTGGGATATGACCAAAACACAGTCTATCGCCAGAACCCTACTCTAGGTGGTTCATATACATTATTACATTATTTCATTTCTTCCCACAACATCTTAGAGAGATTGATGATACAGATCTCATTTTATAGCGAACTAAACAGGAGCATGGAAGTGAATTTCCCAAAGATCACAGAACTGGGCAGAGGAAGACCTAGGACTCAAGTCCTCAAGTTCATGCTCTTTGCACCACGTTGCGCAGAAACTCTCTATGGAGTAGTTTTGCGTCTGTGTGTTACAACCCCACAACCTGACCCGCGACACGTAGGGAGCTCTAAACCAGAGCTGCGGCGTGAGTGTTTCCTAAGCCACTGCAATTTTTAAAGACAGGTATTTCCTTTTCTTTAAATGAAAAATGTAAGGTATTGCAAGGCACCGAAGATATCTATGAATTCAAAACAGCAGTTGTGACAGTTTTTCAAATTTTGACTTCAAAATATTTTCTTCTGACTGACAACCCATAAAAGCCCACTTCTTGAGTTGAGTGTAATTAATCTCTGTATTTTGACCACCACTGGTGCAAACTCATCATCATCTCTCAGCCTGGAAGTCTGCTGGTTCTCCAGCCACCCCTCCTCCAAGGGGAAATAACTACATATTTTGGTATTCTCAAAGCAAAATGGAAGAGGGGAGTGGAGGGAAGTGGTGGTAATGGTGGTAGGGGTGGGGGGCGGATCTCAGCCTCCCCTAGAGAAGCAGGAAGCAGCTGGAGAAGGGAACAGTGGAAAATGGAGTCAACTGGGATCTGAATATCAAAGCTACTGCATTTGACCTAGGACAAATCCCTTAATGACCCCCTATGTTCCCATTTGCGAAGTGGGAATAACAGTACTGAAAACCCAGAGTGTTTGGGGCCTTATATGTGTTTAAAAAAATAAGGGGAAGCGGATGTGGCTCAATCAGTAGGGTTCCCATTTACCATATGGGAGGCCCTGGGTTCGGTTCCCGGGGCCTCCTGGTGAAGGCAAGCCCGCCCATGCGGTACGGTGAGCTGACGCAGCAGGACGACCCAGCAAGGGGAGACAAACAGACACAGAAAAACGCACAGCAAATGGACACAGTGAACACAAGCAGCAAGGGGGGGGGATAAATGAATAAATAAATAAAATCTTTAAAAAAAAAAAAATTAAGTATGTCAACTTTAAAGCACTTTAAAGATATGAGGGATAATCATTATTATCATGAATGTCACCGTTATCTGGATTGACGTATGATGCTCTCTTCACCATTGGCACAACAGGAACGTACCTTGAGCCAAAGCACAAAGCCGTCTCCTCAGCCTTGTAACTGTGTTGTTGCTACTAGGCTTGGAGACTCACTACTTCCTGCGTGTGGAATGCCAAAGGTTAAGGCATCAAATTTGTCTCCTTCCCAAGCTAGCCCTTGGGTACATTACTGTTTTCTAGAGGACAGGACCTTGTTGGGACCCATCTGAGGTTGCCTGGGTCCTAACATGGCCAGTTGCCCATGTAAAAGTCTCCCTATTCCTTCAAGTGCAGGGTCATGGTGAGGTTTCTGCTTCAAAAGGAACCGGTGCCATGGGACATTACCAACCTGACAGCTTTTTCACCCCTAGCTACTTCACACCTTCGCAGGACCTCAGCTTGCTCATGTGTCCAGTAGGGGATGCACTAGCAGATCTCGGAGTGCCTTCCTCCTCTGATATCCTATGGTCTCTCTTCTGTAGATGAGGATCCTCGCCATCTACACCATCCTCAAGGGCAGAAGCAGGCCAGAAAAAGCAGATGGGCTATGAGACTTACCTAAATCCTTATAGCTTCTTCCATCTCGCTGCTCATCACTCCCCACTTCAAGCATCTGAATGCTTGGACCTGCTTGTGTTTCCCTGTGCCACACGTCCTGTGCCACCGCTCATGCTGCATGCTGTGGGAGTTAGCGGGGGCCCAGCAGAGATGGATGACAATCTTGGCCCTAGGCTGACTAGATAGATGACCCTGGACAAGGTGCTTAGTTCTCTGTGCCGCAGTTGTCTCACCTATAAAAAAAGGATAATAATAGCACTTACTGAATTGAGTTGTTGAGCAGAAAAAGTGAGAATAATGTCTGAAAAGTTTTCATCATTGTGTCTGGCACATAATAAATCTTCAACCAGTGTAAGTTGCTAAAATTATTATTAAATCATCATCATCATCATCATCATCTTTATCAGTCAGGGTTCAACCTGAGAAACGGGATCAGTAGGAGGTTAGATAGATTGATTGATTCTATCTATCTATCTATCTATCTATCTATCTATCTATCTATCTAATCTATTTATTGGCAAAGAGAAAGAGTCTATGGATTTATTACAAAAAATTGGCTTTACACAATTGTGGGAGCTGACTAAATAAATCCAAAGTCTGTAGGGCAGACAGACAGGAAGCAAAGATCATGAGCTGGTTGGGATCAGCACCGGCTGAAGCTTGTCCACAGCATCATAACAGAAGACCCAGAGGGAAAGACCTGCAGATGCAGTGGCTCTTTGGGGTCTCTGATCTCCTGAAAGTCCTAAGCCCTGTTTTAAAGAGCTCAGATCCACTCAGGATAGTCTTCCTTTTGATTAACTTAAAGTCATTTGATTTAGGGACATTAATCATATCTGCAAAATCCCTTCACAAAAGAAGAGATTATCATTTGAATAACTGGGAAATATGTGTGTATGCTACACAAAAACTGCCTTTCCTTACCCAGCTCTGGCTCTGGCCCAATAAGCCTTTCAATCCCCAGCTTGGGTGTAAGTTCCCAGGAGCCTCCCTTGACCTTTCAGGTTGGGTCCAGTGCCCTTCTCTCAGCTCAGCTCTCCTGCCACAGTATAAGGCAGGGCTCCTCCTCACCACACTATAGCCATGGGGTAATGACAGACTCGGCTCCATATTCCTAATCTCGCTCACTGCCTGGAGCAAGGTTGACCCTAGTATGTCTCTGCTAAGTGAACTGATCCCCAGGGCTATCGCCAAGGCCAAAAGGAGGCTCTGGTTTTCTCTGCCTCACACTCAGGGAGCAGATATCCAATGGCCAAGGTAAAGGCTGGGCTGAAAGTGTTGGCTGAAAATACTTTTTGTGGGAGCATATGGCCCTTCTGAGCCCATTAAGAGAAGAGTTAGTAAAAATGGGAGTGTTTAAGAAAGGCGCTCAGCTCCAGAGTGGCTGTAGAACCTGTTGTTCCTGGTTGGGTTGGGGAGGTGTTCATTCTAAAGCTGCTCGTCTTTAAGGAAGATGTGTAAATTAGCATTGTTTAGTGTTGGGCTGATTTTGTCACCAAAGAGGAGAGAGAGAAGGGGGCTTGGGATCGGTGGTTTCTTGTGCCATTGGTGACACACACCAGGAGGAACACTTTCCCTCAACAGGGTCAGGGGCAGGTTTTTTGAGCCCAAAACCTATATTCCCTTTGGGATTCCCCATTTGAAAAAAAAAAAAAGAATGCAAAATTAGGTACAAATGGGAGAAAAAAATGAGAAGAAGGGGGGAAAAAATCACAACAGACTGCAAATTTTAAAATAGCTGACAAAATTGCATATACAATATCCAGAAAAATACGAATATTTTTATTAATTAGCTGCTTGACCCACCCTGATAATACCTTTTTTCCTACATTTTTTGGCTGCATACTCTGTGATTGTGTCTTCATAGGACAATTTTGCAGTATAGTTTTGTAAAGAGTGAATAGAAATCTAATTCAATCTTATCTAGCATGGATGATCAAAAAATGATGATTTAGAGGATGCCTCAAGTACAGATGTCACTACTGTTTGTAGTACTGCTACATACTTGGGCATGTACTAATAAATTCAGGAATTCTGATAAATTCTATTTTGCAAGATTCCCTCAAATAAAAGAAAAAAATGTACAGTGTATAATGGGTACAAACGTGAAAGTGTGTAGTCTAATCCAGTACTCAGTCAGGGAACTAATATTTTGACTAGGCGTGCATGAAAACTGAATCTTTGTTGTACAACTTTGCATGTCTCGTGATCGGGAGAATTTCCCACAGACTCTCTCTGTATATTCCCCACCTTATTTCTCCTCCATGCCCCTACAAGCTTCTGTAAGACTCATTCCTATTCCTATGTCCCTGGCCCTGTACTTCTCATCACCATGCCCAGGAAGCTGGCATGTGAGCAGTGGGAATATTCCTAAAAGCCATTCCCATACCAGCATGGCTAACAATCACTGAACTATGCAGAAGTCAGGGGGGAAGGAGACAACAGTCCTAACTAACTGTTCTTAACAAAATTTACTTTTGCAAATGTTATTAAAACATATGGCTCACATTGGGATCATCTAAATTGAGTCCAGTTGGCTAATTCTAAATATAAGTTTTTGACTATATTAAAAAAAAAAAAAACCAACCCATACGACTCACATAGCTTGGGCTTCTCCAGGATTGTGGAGGGAGCCCATACAAGTGAGGGGTCCTGCAATTTAAGCTTTACTAGCATCACAGAAAGTCCTCCTTTGCCCCCAATCTCCTACCCCCATAGGGCAGCTGAAATGCTGCCATTATAAAAGAAAAAAAATATCCTTAGTGTAGGGCCCTAATCCTCTGCTAAATCTCACAAATAAAGCCTCAGTTTCCCTATCTCAAAATAGGGATAATATGTTTTTGGAGAAGTAAGCAAAACCGTGTTTGTAAGCCCCTAGCCTGGTGCCCGGGCCGCGGTGAGGGATCAGTGACTGTGGGTCATTATTGTCACCTCCCCCGTGAGATGCCCCTGGTGTCCCGGGTGCTGGAGGGACCTCTTCTTGGATGCCACCTTGTACCCAGTTCCCCATTAAAGCAGTGACACCATCACCTTCCCGCAGTTTTACTGGTCCATCTCCCCGATGAGTTGGGGAGTTGGGCACATTTTGAGGGCTATGACTTTGCTCAATTTATCTTTGATTCCTCGGCCCCTATTGCAGAGCATGATGCCTTGTCAAGGCTCAAATGTGTTTATTCTCTTCTCCCTTACCTGGGACCCAATAAGTGTGCTGGAACTTGTTGCTCCACCCCCTGGTTTCCCTTCTCACTGCATCTGAATGTCCTCTCAGCTTTGCTCAGGAGAGGACACCAGAATTCCCTGCTATGGATGCCAGCTCAGGGCCAGGCCCTTCTTCGGGGTGGGGCGGGGGGGTGTCTGCGGCCACAGAGGACACTTGTTCCATTAACAAAGGCCTTGGAGACAGCAATAATAGGCCTGGGCCTCTGGGGCCTTGCAGAGTGCAGTTAATCTTTCACGGAGGCAACTTTGGTAATAATTGCTGCCGTGGGGGCTGGCAGGTATGAGGGAAATTGGGAATCTGCTTTTTGTGAGCATATTCCACGTGCTGCCCTCTGCTCACCGCTGGGTGCCCACACTTGCCTGGAACCCTCACAAGTACCTTGGGAGTACCCATTAGCGGGCACGCAATGAGAAGAGTGTCTACAAATCAGTCTTCTTCCAAGAAGCTGAATTCCCAAAAACGACTAATTAGCAGCTCTTTGCCAAATCAGTTTATATCAGTATGAAACGATGGTGAGAGCAGGTGAGTTTTTTAAGTTCAAAGTAAAAAGTTGGTCCCCAGTGCCAACTCCAATTTTTCATTTATGTATTTTTACGTGTTCTTGACATTCAGAAGTCTGGGGATCTTGCTTTGAACATGGAGTTTCAGGCCACTCTACCCTCTACTATGCTCACTCCAAATAGGTGTAAAGAGATCCTGGAACTCACCAGCGTTCTGGGTCCCTGTTTATTCTCCAGCATGCTAACTCAGGCCTCACCTTGCAGTTCACGGCCCTTGAACCTGACAGGAGTCAAACAAGCTTTTCTCCTCCAGGTGCCCTGCCTGGTCTATGTCATGAAGGCCAGTGACAGTGCAGGGATGACAGAGCTCACAGGCATAGGTCCAAACCCCAGCTCTTCCTCTTACTTCCAGTTGTGTGATTTTCTCATGCTCTTTAACCTCTCTCTGAGACTCAGTTTCCACACTGGTAAAAGTGGAGTATAGGAATAGTCCCACAGCAGGCTTGTGAAGTTTCTAATATTTAGCCATTATCAGTAAGCCTGCATTAGTACCTGTAGCAGTTTGAGATTATTTACGAATTCCAAAAAGAAATATAGAATATGTTTGTAAACTGGTCAGTTCCTCTGGCATGATAACTTTTTAATTGAATTAGATTCAGCTGAGATGTCTGATTAACTTATGTTAAGATTAGGGTTCTGATCCAACCACGTCATTAGAGTGTGACTCAGTGTCAAGTCCCAGGTCCCTTGGGGATAAAACAGACACTCACATGGAAGTAAATG
Source organism: Tolypeutes matacus (assembly GCA_026826555.1). Classification (NCBI taxonomy): domain Eukaryota; kingdom Metazoa; phylum Chordata; class Mammalia; order Cingulata; family Chlamyphoridae; genus Tolypeutes; species Tolypeutes matacus. Next base: position 19,312,129 of record JAKSZT010054055.1, read on the forward strand.
CACGGAGAAGGAGAACACAGAGGAAGAGAGACAGTTCATTAGACAGGATCCTAAAGCCTTGGGAAGAGAGATGAGTCTGATAGTATAGAGCTGACCTTGTGAAGAGAACAGAGTAGCTGAGCCTGGAAAGAAATGAGCCCCAGGAAGAGAGATGAGCCTTATCCCAGCCTACAGCTGAGATTGGAAGAAGCTGAGATCACGGAGTCTTAAGGGGAAAGAGGAAGGCTGAACCCTCGCAGATATTGCCCGCCGTCTTGCATCAACATGTGGCAACAGACTTTGGGTGAGAAAGTACGCCTTAAGTAACCTTGAGGCCCTTTAGGGCCTTGTGACTGTAAGCTTCTACCCCAAATAAATACCCTTTATAAAAGCCAACAGATTTCTGGTACTTTGCATCAGCACCCCTATGGCTGACTAATACAGTACCCAAAGCAGCGGCTGCGGATGCCAGTTCAAAGGACCGCCAGTGTTAGAGCAAAGGCACCTTCTCTAATGGTAGACTCTTCTGTCGACTCTGATATCTTGCCATCTTCTTGAGTGCCTGAATAGCGTTGTAGTCATCATCCCCCATAGCATCTGCAATTTGGAATTTCTCATAGAGCAGTAACTTGAAAGGGCATGGAATGACCATTGGATCACTTCACCATTGAATTGTTTGGTTCCTTTTATAAGTGAGCATACTGAGGACCTCAGTAACATTGAAGTTCCACATGACACTAGAACCAACATCGAACTAATGCTATTAAATGATAGTTGGTAAAGACAAGGAAGTGGACATAGATACAGATGGGTTAGTGGTTAGAGGCAGGGCTATGGTACCAGGCAGACCCGAGTTAGAATCCCAGCTTGGCCATGTTCCAGCTGTGACTTGGGCAAATTTCTTAATTATCTAAAATTCAGTTTCTTCCTCTATAAAATGGGGGTTATAACAGCTACATCTCAGAGATATTGTGAAAATTAAAATATTATTTATGCAAAGCACTAAGCAAGTACAATAACCTTAGTATCAGCTATTAACACGTCCTGTCTCATTCCAAAGAGGAAAAAAAAAAGTAGGAGAAAAAAGATGAAGTCTGGGTAAAGTTATCCCCTAAAAGGCAGACCATAAAGTTCTGCACACTTTACTATTATTTGTGCTTCATATTTCACCCTGAGCTTCTGGGCAGTCTCCAGACCTATGCTGTCCAATATGGTACTACCAGCTACCAGTAGCTACTGGGCACTTGAAATGTGACCAGTGTGAGTTGACACGTACTGTCAGTGGAAAATACACGTCTGATTTCCAAGACTCAGTATGAAAGAAAGAGTGTAAATTATCTCAGTATCTTTTACATTGATGAATGTTGAAATTATAATTTTATTGAAATGATATATTGGGCCAAATAAAATCTATTATTAAAGTGATTTTCACCTATTTCTTTTTTTCAATGTGGTGCCTAGAAAATTTACATTTTTTTTCACAGCAGCTCACACTACGCTTCTACTGGACACTGCTGTTCTAGAAGATGGCAAATTCAATGAGCTATATTAGTGTTTCCCAGGCATGGGTGATCATTACAATTGCTTGTGTGGGTAAAAGGAAGGAAGGGAGAGGAGATTGTCTAAAATACAGATTCCCAGGTTCCTATAACACAGATTTTATTTCAATAGATTTGAGAATCTGTATTTTGGGTTGGAGAAATCCTAAGTTACATGATCCATAACATAAAAATAAGCCAGCAGCCCAGGAGAAACCAAAATGCCCCCAGAACTGACCAAGACCTGAGCTGTTTCTCCTGTGTGTCTAGACAAAGCATATGTCCAAGAGGGAGCAGCCAGCATCCATACTGTCCACACTGTATGCTGGGAATTGAATGATGTTCATCATAAAAACACATTCAACACATTAATCCGTGTTACTGTGGGTGTGAACCCATTTGTAAACAGGACCTTTGAAGATGTAATTATTAAAGTGTGGACACATTTGTGAATAAGATCTTCAAAGAGCCTATTTAGAGGAGGACAAATTGGACCAGAGTGGGCCTTAATCCATGTGGTTGAAGTGCTTATAAAGCAGAGGAATTCAGATGCAGTCAGTCAGAGAAGGCCACAAGAGACAAAGCACCCCGTGATGGAGGCAGAGATGCACGCCCAGGAGCCCCAAGGGCTGCATCAAGCCAACACCAGACACGACAGACTCCGAGAGAGAGAGCACAGCCTGTCACGACTTTGATGCTGGACTTCCAGCCTCCAAAATCACGAGACAATAAATTCCCACTGTTAAGCCCACAGGTGTGTAGTATTTTGTCATAGCAGCCCTGGCAAACTAAGACACTCTGGCAAGAGTCAACGAGTCATTTCTTATCACGCCCCTGTCCTTAGACCAAAGCCCAGCTCAGGCAGAGCTCTTCTTGGCAGGTAGGGCCATGTGGCCCAGCCACAGTTCCCTGAGACCACAGTTTGGATTATCAAGAGGTATGAGTGGACCGGGGGTCTATCAGGCCTCCTCCATATATACATACTGCTTCAGCTCAACTTTGGCCAATATTGACAGAGGACAAAGGATGTGCTTTCTCACATCTCACATCTGTGCTTTGGCAAAGGCCAAATATCTGTATTTTTAATGGACACTTCAAGTTATTCTAATGCAACCAGTCTGACATTTTGGGAACCTCTCACTCAACAGAGGAGGAAGATGGTATCCAGGGAGGTGGAGGGACTTGCCTGAGGTCAGCAAGCCGTTGTCTCAGTGCTGTAGATACTTGCCGTCGCCATGGTTGTCTGTTGCTTACTGAGGGCTTGCTGTGTAGCAGGCATTGCTAAAATTATGCATATATTATCTCCTCGAATGCCTGCATCAAACCCACATGAACATATTGTCACAAACAGTTTGCAGATGAAGAAACAGGGGCTCAGAAAGAAGAAGTACTTGCACATGTTTTTTTGCTAGTAGGTGTGAAACTGGGGCTGAAGCCAGGGCTTCCTAACTTCACAGCACTTAGGGAGCTTTCCTCTATCCCCTAATGGTCCCCCTCCCCACCAAACCCTAGTCTCCTAATGCCAGCCTGGTTGCCCCATGTTGCACTCAGAGGTAGAGCTATACCTTTGGTACTTTGGGCTCTCATCTAGAGGGTCCCTACCCAGCGCCTGCCAAGGGCACCTTTGGAGATGGTGTGGCATAAAAAAGCAGGTCTACACTTAGAAGAATTGAATCATATTATCACAGAGCATCAGAGCTGTTTCCATAATTCAGATGGAAAAACGGAGGTCCAAAGTGGAGAAATCATTTGCCAAAAATCACGACTGGAGCTGGGACTAAGAATCCAGGCGTTTTGACTCCCAGGCCGCTGTTGATTCCCTTATAGCCATGCATTGCAAACTTATGTTATCAGCAGCATCCTATCTATTCTCAGAACAAACCTCCCATGGAAGGCCAAATATAAACAAATGGTAAGAAGCCACTCTAAGTTGGGAGTGGGCAGTCCTATGGAATGCAACCCCTAAAACTCTGCTATGCGAGGCAGTTTAAAAGATACTGTCTATCGTCATTTATTCACCAACGCCAATACAACAGATATTTCAGACGTATTAAATGCCAGACACTGTACTAAATGCCTTACACATACAAATCCCTTTAATCCATGCAAGAACTTTTGAGGCAAGTACAATCACTATCTCCATTTAACAGACAAGGAAACTGAGGCACAGAGAGGTTGAGTCACTTGCCCAAGATCTCTCAGTGATCAAAAAGTATCAGAGCTAGGATTTGAACCCAGGCAGTCTGATTCTAAAGCATGAGCCCTTAACCACAACAGTGAACAAGGTGATCAGTGTGCCTCCCCGCACAGAGCTTACAGTCAAGCAAAAGTAGACAGACAATAACCTGATAGATGAGTGAGAAAAATTCTCATAGTGATGAGTTCTAGGAAGGAAACTGCACAGTGCCGTGATAAAAAGTGACAGGGCAAGGGGAGGAGTAATTGAGAGAGAGTGCTCAGGCACAATGGATCTCGGACGTGATGGATAAGAAGAGACCAGACAAGGAAGGAGCCCAGGTAGGGATCCTTCCAGGCAGGCTGACAGAGGCAGGTGCAAAGACCCTGAGGCCAGGAAGTTTGGGGTGTTCCAGAAAGAGCAGGAAGATCAGTGTAGCTGGAGCAAAGCGGGCGGGGGGGATAGAGGGTGGGGGAGATGAGATTGGGAGGTAGGAGGGAGCCTGAGGTTAGACTTGTTTGGATTTTATTCTCAGGTAAGAAGCCACTGGAAGTTTTTAAGCAGTGGAGTTACATGATCTGACTTGTATTTTTAAAAGATCACTCTGCAACAGAGGAAGGATTAAATCTTTTAGATAAATGATGCTGGAGCAATTGGACATCCATGGACAAAAACTGACCTTCCACCTAAATCTCACACCTTGTACAAAAATTAAGTCAAAAGATATCCCAGATTTAAATGTAAAATGTTAAACTATAAAACTTTTGGGAAAAAAAAATGAGAGAAAATCTTTAGGACCGAGGTCTAGGCAAAGAGTTCTTAGACATGACACCAAAATCATGATTCCCCCCAAAATTGATAAATTGAACTTCATCAAAATTCAAAATTGATCTGTGAAAGATACAGTAAGAGGATGAAAAGACAAGCTACAGACTGGGAGAAACTATTTGCAAGCCGTATATCCAACAAAGATTTCTATCTAGAAAGTGTAAAGATCACGCTGCCCACTGTGGGAGAATGTACTAGAAAGGGGCTGGAGAGAAGGAAGCTAGACCAGGTGGGAGGCTCCTGCAGGAATGCCGATAACAGGTGCTGGTGGGTGGCCTGGGCGGGAGATGGAGAGACTTGAAGGATTCAGGATATGTTTGCACAAAGGTCAAAAGGACTTTCTGATGGACTGGATGTGGGGGTGAAGGAAAGGGCAGCAGCACGGATGGCTGGTCCCTCGTGTTCTAGCTGGGCCCATGGTGCCATTTCCTGAGGTTGGGAGCCTGGAGGATCCAGGCGGGGTGGGGGCCGTGGAGGGCTGTCACGGTGGGGAGTCAGCACATGAATGGGTCCCTGGCCAGTGCCCTCTCGCCTTGTCTCACCATCTGACACGGAATGGCTCGTCCCTGGTTTGAATGTTCTCACTGTTCCCGCTAAAGCCTTTTCATTGTTGTTTTACTGACTGTCGTGTCTACATGTTATCTTTATCAAAAAACACTATTGCCACAGGCCTGCCTTAGAGAGTGGTCCATGCCCCTGCCTTGCAGGCCTGCCCTACATGCCCGCCCCCTTCTTCCCACCCTCTCCATCCAGTGCTGTCCCAGGACTGAGGGTGAAGACACCATTGATTTTAGTGTTCAAGAAAGTAATTCCAAGAAATGTAGCCAGCTGCAAGGAAATGCTGTGGGACTTGGTCCCCTGATCCCAGTCTAGTCACTGTGGGACATTGTACAATTCACTCACTCTCTTGGTCTCAGTTTCCTCATCTGTAAAATGGAAATAATGAAAGTCCCTGCCTCATAGAACTGTGTGAGGATTAAATGAGTTGAAATATTAAGACATTTTTAACAGAAAATATTCAGCAAATTTTATTTATTATTATTATATTAGTATTAGTAGCCCATTAAAACCTCACTTCAGGGTGTAGAACTTCCTGCAACTGCTTAATCCCCGCCCCCGCCCCCCCCCACACACTCTGCCCATACCCCAGCCCAAGGATCCTGGGGAGAAGCTAAATTCCTTAGGATTGTTTGCCAAGAAAGCTTAAATCCTAGGGGCGGCTGGGTTATTCATTCTGAGCACGAGACAAAGACCTGAGCTGGCTTTGTATCTAACCGAACTTATTAAGCTGCACGTTAGCTGGGAATAAAGCTTCTTACTGAATAACTAGACTTTTGCTGAGCCAGGATGATAAATTCATTCTTAATGCATTGATAATAAAAAGAGGGTTTTTTTCCTTCTGTGAGTTTCTAGAGGCTTTAGGGCTTTATTTGTGTTGAATAGCACCATCTAGCGGGTATCTAGAGAATCGCACTGCAGGCAGAGGCAATCACTTTTTTTAAGGAGCATCAGAATTTACACAATCCATAAGAGGTTCAAAGTAGACACCCTGAGAGGCCAAATGCGTTTACAAAATGCCTGCCATTAGTTACTTATTACCCCAGAACTGGCTTCCTTCTCTGATTTCTCGGCCCCACTGCATACTATTCCTGAGACTCTTCTGTCAGAAGTGATTTCAGCAGCTCTGACACATTTGGCTCATTGAAACAGGCCTTGTGTGTGTGTGTGTGTGTGTGTGTGTGTGTGAGAGAGAGAGAGAGAGAGAGAGAGAGCACCTACTATGTGTATATGCACCTACTATGTGTGTGCACCTGCTAGCACTGTGAGGGACACACACTTAAGATGCCAGCGTGGGAATAATACAATACGTATGCTCTGACTTATAAATAATATAAGTCAGATAATCCAGGTACGCTGATCACTCTAGAGTCTTGGCAGAGCTTGGTGGGATTCAGAGGAAGGAAAAGTGGGGAGGGCTGACACTGCAGGAGGCTCTGCCATGCAGCCTAGATCTGACCTCCTGGAATGCTCCGCTACCACCCTGTGAGTTCAGAGCACATTTCCCACCTTACAGAGGAGGATGCGGAGGCTCAGAGAGATTAAGCAGTTCACCTGATGCTACACAGCTGAGAAAATCATGAAGCCAGAATTCTGATCCAGACCTGACTCTAAAACTCCTTCCATGGTGCCGGACTGCCTCTTGAGGAAGAAGAAGAAATTTATAAAGAAATCGGCACTTGAATTATCTCAGTGGTGGCAAATGTTTATCCCTAGGAGGTGAATTTGATTTTTAGAAATAGTCAAAAATCTTTCTATGCCAAGTCATTCAGTGGATAATGGGATTTGAAGTTTTAAAGAAAAGTGTGACTTGTAAGGTAAGGAAATTGAATTTTCCTGTTTGCTGATAAAACGGCTGAAGGTGCTTCTCAAAGTCCTGAAGACAAGCAACAGCGAGGGGCCGGGACGTGGCGGCACAGGGACGGCTTTGGCAGGCATGGTGTGCCTTGGGTTGTGTGGGTCCCAGTGTGCTTAGCTCCCGTGCTTTTCTTTTTCACACTCTCGCTTCTACGTCTGAGATGAGAACACATTTCCAAAGTACTCACTGAGGAGCTCCCAACTCTTTTCAGCTCCTCGCAAGATCTCAAAGGGGAGCACCTCGTCTCCATTTTAGAATGAAGAAACAAGTGGAGACAAGGGGCTTTCCGCACTGGGAGCTCGGTGGTCCATGTGGCCAGAGGGACCCTGGAGACACAAGCATCTATCAGGCAGCAGGCAGCCCTACTCTGTGATTCTACCAGGCCACCCGACTTCAGGGGACCCAGCAAAGCCCAAGTCAAGGCGGGAAGGAGCTGAGCTGGGGTGAGACCCACTGAGGAGAGGGTAGGCAGAGGATTGTGGTATTTTATGAATTCATTTCCCTCTGTCGGAGACACTTGCCCACCATACACACACAAACAGCACACACCACACACACGCACACACAAACACATGTTTACATCACGTACTTGCATAAACACTCCACACCCACACATACGCTACACACACATGCACCTCACACACATGCACATACACATACCTTTTTGTCAAGACCTACTTAATTTCTTAAGACCACATTTTAAATCTCAGCTCAAACTTCACTTATCCATTTGGTCAGTCGTTCTTTCTCCACCTCCTGGCCTGCTGCTCTTTGCTCACATGGCTCCCTATACTTTTTTTTTTCTTTTTCGTTTTTCTTTCTTTCTTTCTTTCTTTCTTTTTTTTTTTTTTAGGTACCAGGGGTCAGGGATTGAACCTGGGACCTCATATGTGGGAAGCCGGCGCTCAACCACTGAGCCACATCTGCTCACCTGAGTTGGTTTTTCGTTTGTTTTCCTTGTTTTTTTTGTTTTTAGGAGGCACCAGGAACTGAACCCGGGACCTCCCATGTAGGAAGCAGGCACTCAACTGCTTGATATAGTTTTTTTTTTTTTTTTTAAGATTTATTTATTTCTCCCCCCACCCCCTCGTTTTGCCCTCTCTGTCTGCGCTCTGTGTGTTCCTCTGTGTCTGTTTGCCTTCTCTTTAGGCGGTACCAGGAACCGATCCTGAGACCTTCCAGCGTGGGAGAGAGGCACTCAATCTCTTGAGTCACCTCAGCTCCCTGGTCTGCTGTGTCTTTTATTGTCTCTCCTCTGTGTCTCTTTTTGTTGCATCATCTTGCTGCGCCAGCTCTCCATGCAGACCAGCACGTGTGACTCCGTGTGGGTCAGCTCACGGCATGGGCCAGCTTGTCTTCACCAGAAGGCCCCAGGAATCGAACCCTGGACCTCCTATGTGGTAGACGGGAGCCCAATCGCTTGAGCCACATCCGCTTCCCCGCCCCTATAGTTTTCATTCTTAAAACCCATTGGGTTGTTAGGAAATGCTTCATTGTCAGTGAGCTTTAGTGTCTTACCACCCACACTCCCAGAATGGCCACCTCGTGAAGACAGACACTGTGCCCTCATGCTCTGTTGCATTCCCTGTGCCTGGCATATAATAGACCTTCTACAAACTTGGAAGCACAAGTGAAAGAGGCCAAGAAACAGCCAGAAACTTGAAAAAAGAGTCCAGACAATACATTATCCTAGGAAGCACAGCGAGAGACGGTGGCGATAAGGGAAGTGTAAACGGTGGCCATGCAGCAGAGATGGGTCAAACCATGCCCTTGGGAAGTTGAAGGTCACTGGTAACCTCTAGGAAGCAGTTCTGCCAGGATGAGGAGCAATGAAGGCCCATTCCACAGGGTGTGGCTTGGGGACAGGGAGGAGAGGTGGGGTATAAAGCAGAATAGCATCAGCAGGCAGTCAGCAGGCTGGGTTTTATTCCGGCTGTGCCATGAAATTTCTGTGCAGCCTTAAACAGCACTTTTGGTTTTGCTGGGGCTCTGTTTCCCAATTTGTGAAGTGAGGAGGTCTCCCGGCCAGCCCTGACATTCATGGAAGTCTCACCTGACCAACAAGGCTGTCCTTGCCCCCAGCTATCCTTGTTAGCCCTGCCCTGGTCCCATTCAGCCCTCATGGGATTGCTTCCAGTCCTTAGACACTGCAATGCACTGAGCATTGCTCTTTGGGATATGTTTCCTGTGGATTCTCTGTCCACCTAGATTAAACTACCAGGAACTGTGCCATTGGCATAGATTCCCACTGAATATCCATGAATGATCCCAGGAGCTGCAGAGTCATTGCAGAACTACCAGATGGCTGACCTTGCTGGAAGGAACCATGGTGATATCTAATCCAGGGATGATACACATGTCACACACCGCTGCTTTCCTGCCCAGTATCCTGCTTCCATGTCTTTACTAATAGAATCCTAATTTTTTGAGCGGTAGAAATAGACCCAGTTAAAATGCTTATTTTTCCAAACTCCCATTTAGATAGATGTTGTCATGTCATACAATTCTATTCAATGAGATGTAAAGTCTGCCAGGAATTCTTATGAAATTGTTTTCTGATTACAGTCATGTCTTCTTCTCCCTTCTTCTTCCTTCTTTTACTTCCTGCTTAAAAATAGAGGTTGAGCAACCAGCTTGGAGTGGCCTGTGGGAACAACAATAGCAATCAGAGCACTTTAGTGAATCACTGCCAGTCACCCCCATTGATATGCCCCAGGCAGACATCACAAGTCAATCCCAGCACTTTCTTCTAATAAGCCTAGACTTCACCTCAGAATCTCTTTTAAGTCAGAGTTCCAAACAGCCACTACCAATTGATCAAAGTTGGCCTTTGGATTAAATCTCTTAGCCATCTCTTATCTAACCCAAACTTCCCCTTGACCCATCATTTTGAATAAAAATATGAAGCCCAGGAAGGGAAAAAAAAAGAGACCTACTCAAACAATGGAATAGTGTCACAGTCAGAGCTCCTAACTCCTGCTAGCCTGAGGCAGAGGGGAGAATATGAGTTTGGGATCCAGAAAGCCCACACTTCTTATCCTGACTGTTCCACTTAATCACTGTGTGACATTGCAAATGTTGCTTCACCTCTCTGAGCCTTGGTTTCTTTTGCTGTGAAATAGAGATGATGCTACAGCCCTCACAGAATGGTTGTAAAGAATAAATGTATGGAGAAGGAATTAGAACTTAAAAGACAGGCAGTACATCCTAGTGAGTCTCTTCTCTTTTTCCTTCTCCCTTCTAGTCTGGTGCAATTCACAGAGATAAAGCAGCCAAAATTAAAGGAAAAGCAGAACTGGGAAGATAAGGGGAGAGATTGGTTTGATTTTTTCTCAAAATGAATTATCTTCACTAGCAACCTGCCACCCTGTCTATGAATGTGTGGCTTTGCCAAAAGCTGGAACAAGCTAATTCCCTGCTCAGCTGGGCAGCAGGCTCCCTGCCTTCAGAGGTTTTAATGGCAAGCTGGGGTGTGAAAAGTTATTAGTTAGAAAAGAATCAGCTCTTCCCTCATTGCTTTTGCTTTCCTTCTGACCACTCCACCTGCTAGAGCAGGGCTTCTTAACCTTTTTTGTTCCACGGACCCCTTTGCTAGTCAGGTGAAAATCATAGACCCCTTTTCAGAATGTAGCAGCAGATAGTTTTATGACACCCAACATCGGCATGTCTTTAAATTAAATTTTAGGATTATTCAAAATTACTTTTTACAACTTTCCCATAATTTCAATACCTGATAACCTAACATGGTTCAACATCTGTTTAAATGGTAATTTTTGGCAAATATTTAGAAATTTGAGTTTTCCCACAGCGTCATAAAACCATTCCGCCATCCTTACCGACCTTTCTGCAGGCAGTTATCCACTGCACTCAGAACGCGCTAATCAAAATAAAAATCACTAAGTTCACACTATACTGTGTATTATTTAATAAACATGTCACACCCGCACCAACATGTCCCCACAAGAATAATTTTTTTCTGAATTTTCAATTCAAGCTCATGGACCCCCTGCAATCTGTGGATCCATGGTTAAGAACCCCTGCTCTAGAATGAATCTGCTCACAAAAGTAGCTAACTGTGTACTAAAAAAAAAAAAGAGTAAGGGAAGTGGATGTGGCTCAAGCCATTGAGCTCCCGCCTACCACACAGGAGGTCCCGGGTTCAATTCCCAGTGCCTCCTAAAGAAGAGGAGCAAGACAGTGAGCTGATGTGCAGGCTGGTGTGGAGAGCTGATGCAACAAGATGATGCAACAAAGAGACACAAAGAGGAAAACACAATGAGAGACACAACAAAGCAGGGAGCAGAGGTGGCTCAAGCGATTGAGTGCTTTCCTCCCACATGGGAGGTCCTGGATTTGGTTCCGGTGCCTCCTAAAAAGAAGACGAGCACAAAACAAACAGACACAGCAAGTGTAAAACAACAAGGGGGTGGGGAGAAATAAATAAAATAAATCTTTTTTTAAAAAAGTAAATTCTCAAGACCATTTTCTGAAAGACTTTCAACTCCTATGCAGTCTTAAACTTAGTAGATATAAAGTGAAATTTTATTTATTTATTTTTTAAAAGACAGTCTAGCATAATGTGTTGGGAGTTTGAAGCCTGGCTCTGCATGCAAGCTAGATGACCTTAAGTATGTGACTTGTACTCTGTTGAGTTTTCTCATCTGGGGATATTGATAGCGGCTACCATTTATTAAGCACTTGCTATGTACCAGGTCCTTTGCTAAACACTTGACGTGTCTTGTTCCTTTTAATTCTTCTCCCCTCCCCACAATAACCTCATTAATTAGAGGTATTACCATCCTTTTTTCAAATGAAGAGATTAAATAACTTCCACCAAGTCCACACAGCTAGTGGCGTGGCTGAGCTGGGTATCGAGCCCCAGCTTTCCCTACCTTCCTCATGAAGTAGGTTTTAGGATTTAATGTGAAAAATATGGGTAGAGTACCAGGCACATAGGTGGAGCCCAGGAAACATTAGTTCCCTGTTTTCTTCCCTTCTAAAGTTCAGTTTCAGGTAGTCTAGGCATGAATGCATAAAAGTGACCTCTAATACTCACCTGACTGAGCTCCCCAGAAGCTTCACTCAGTTTTGCAGACACAGGAAAGAGCCCCCACTGGCCTGTGCCGGAAACTCCACCAAGCTCAGACCAAGGCACCTTGAAAAATGCTAATGGAAGTTCTATGGGGCGGCTCAGCTTGGATTTTTTTTTTTTTTTTTTTTTTAATTATGGGTAAAAATCAAAATTCTCACAATACATACAAACATTTGCAAAATGATATATAAATATATATGCATATATGTGTATTTGCTTACAAAAATGTTATTTATATATATATATATACATATATTTTAAGAGGTGCTTAGATTACCCAAAATATTACACGGAACCCACTGGGATTCCCATGTTGCCCACCTCCCACACCTCCCACCACATCCCACACAAACATCTCCCACAGTGTGGCCCACCACCCTCAATGAACTTACACATCCTGGAGCCTTGCCACCAACCATAGACCACAGTTCACACTGTAGACCACACTCTCTCCCACTCAGTTCTAAGTGGTGTGTTCAGCTTGGATGTTGATTTCCACCCACAAGCTCAGCCTCAAAGAACATCGAAACAAAGGAAGGAGGATGAGATGGAAACAAGATGCACTATTTAGATGAATAGTCAGAAAGAAAGCAAATTCAGGGGATAGCAGAGTCTGTGCACGTGAAAGGTGGGGGGCGGGGTGGAACAGGAAGGGTCCAAATGTCCTTCCCACACGCATCGGGGTTGCATGTCACACTCTGCCGCCTACTGAACGACCTTGGATGAGTTGTTTACCTCTCCAGTCCTCAGTTTCCACATCAGTAGGTTGTGAATAGTGATAACCCCTTCACTGTCAGGGTGGATGTTTACCTTGGAAAGCACGGGAAAGGACTACCAAGCGACCAGTCCTCTGCCGCAGCAGTAATTAAGTTCTTTCTTGCTCCTGGAGTGTTTGGGAACACAGCTCTTGACTCAGTGCCTGGCACGTGGTGAACAATAATTGTGACCTCCCCCAGCCCCTTCAGCAGCAGTAGTCCCAGGGCAAAGCTAATGCTGCTTTGTGCTAGAAGCTGCTATCCCAGCCATCGGGTAAGGTGGAGGGCCTTGTCAAAGACCTCACAATCAACCTGTCTTCTGGTAGTTCTGTTACTATCCTGGCGGGTGGAGGGTGGAAAAGGCAACTCTGCAGGTTTGGATCCGAAATGCATTAATTCTATAAACTATTTCAGTTCTAAGCAAGGAAAGTGATAAAGTTGTGAGTGCCCGGCAGATGCCTGGATGGGGAATTGCCGTCTCCATGGGTTTGATGACAAAGAATCAGCTCCTGTTCAAGAGGCAACTACCTGCAAGGGTGAGAGGCAGATTTAAAACCTGGTGGGGTGTCTGGGAAAGAAAGAAGCATTTCCACACAGTGGTAAGATCTAGTGAGCTTCTCCTACATGCCCAGAATCATGCCGGCTGCTTATTGTCAAATAGTAATACAATACCAATAACAATAACAGCCAGCATAGAGTGAGCTGCTTTGCGCCAGCCACTAGCTAGGTGCTTTACAAATACTACCGCCTGCCTAATTTTTATGCCAACCGTGTGGGCAGTGTTCATTTTACAGAGGAGGACATTCGGGCTCAGGGAAGCTAACAGTGATTCAGCTGAAATGGAAAGTCCTGCCTGCCTGACTCCAAAGGCTTATTCTTAACTACTCCACAAATAAAGCTTCCATCACAGTATATTTTGGGGAGGAAATAAGTGGGCTGAACAAAGCAGTTAAGCTTAGGGATCAGGACATCTTCTCTGCTTCCCATACCCCACCAGAGAAAAAGAAGGACGTGGGTGGCTGGACAAATGTGCAGTCGTGTCTGGAATCCTAGCAAATCAGCCACTCCAAGGTCACAAAGCAAAGAGTGGGAGGCGCAGGGATGAAGCTTTGGTCACCTGTTTCTCCGAAGTCTCTCTTCCTGCAGCAACCCTTTCCGCTGCCCGCCACTTCTCAATTAACTCACGGAGGAAAAAACAACAAAAACAAAACCCAGATCCAAATCTGATTTCTCCAATTTGACAGTGAATTATCTCTGGCTCCAATCCAAGGCTATTTACCCAGGCTCTGTGGATAGGTGATGTCTCTGTGGACAGGTGACGGTGGCAGACGAATTCTGAAAGTATATGCAAATATATGTGTCTGTGTACCTGTGTCTCTTTCTGGGGTAAGAGTCCATAAATCGAGGTGCTGGGCATCCAAAAGGAAGAGCACCCGCAGGGCGTGGTTATTCCTCTCTGGGCCCCTGGGCCCACTGCAGGCCCTGGACAGTGAGATTTTTCATGAATGCTGCTCAGGTGAAGGGAACTTCAACTCGACAGACAATGCCAGCCTCTCTCATCAAACTGTATTATCTCTTCAGCTTGAGCTGGATTCAGGGGATGAGAAGCAAAAGTGGAATTGTGGGGTAGATATTCTCTCTTCAAGCGTCTTGTTTTGGAGTCTGAGATAATAGATAATTGATAATAGGTAATAGTCTTGGATAATAGAAACCAGAATTGTTAAATTCAACTGAGTCACTTAAAAAAAAAAAGTATATGAACTGTTTGCAATAAGGAATGCCTTTAGCTATGTTTCCACTTCTCAGAGACTCTATGCAGATGTTACAGTGTTTGAGTTAATTAGAACTAAATCAGTGAGGCCACAGCAGTGGGTCAATTATCTCAAGATCCCTGAATGAAATCCATGGCCTATGGCAAACGCAGTTTACTACCTTAAGTAAACCAACTCAGTTTTCAGAACAATAAATTGTGGCTTCTGTTTTTAACTTTTATTTTAATGAAAGTTGATTCAAAAGGCTTTGGGGCTTTTTAATTCCTTCACTTAGTATTCCATATGCAAACGTATATTTGAAATCTGTCTCCATATCACACACACATACACACACAATAAGCTGAGAGGGTTTTCTTGGGTTAGACCATTTTTTTCAAATGGACTGATTGAAAAGGTGGATTCTGCAGCACACACGAAATATATTTTTGAAAGGCCTGGGAGAAGTCACAGTGAGAATCGCTGCGACTGAGATTCGTGAGGAGTGGAGTGCCAGTGCCGTGGAGAAGTTCATGCTTTGCATATTAAGGCGCCCCAGACGGAGAAGACAAACAGGGCTTTCAAATAGGAGCTGCAAAGCCAAAGTCACAAGGGCAGATGTTCTCAATCACACACGCCGGTTTGCTATCACGCTGCCTCTCAGATGACAACTCTGTGCAGCCCACTCCAGGGTAAATCGTAGCAAGGATGTATTTTATTTAATGACGGTCAATAATCATCATAAGCAAAGCTGGCTGGGCCTCCATGCATTTATGTCTGTCTTTGTCAATCTCTCTAGTTTATAACCATCAAGGCCAATCGATTAATAAAAGAAGATGGGGTGGTAGCCTTGGGGGGAGTGGACCCAAGAATGAGCCAACACAGCTCTGATCTTTTATTCTTTCTGCCAGGGAATCAAATTGGAAGCACAGAGCTAAACACAGAGCCTCATTCGAACTGACAGTTATTCTTCTTCAGATTTTACTGAGAACCAACTCCCTGACCCCCCACACCCCAAGGTGAATAAAAAATGGCAACACGTCCATATCACAGAGCAAAGTGCTGCATTATCCATACAGGACAGGCAAAGGAGGTAGCCAAAAATGAGCTCAGCTCTCAGGTGAGGGTCTAGAGGGGGGAGCCTTCTGTGGAAAGCATTGCTCCTGCGTGCTGAGTTCCACCCCCCTGCCCATGGAGGAGGCCTTAGCCAGCGCCACTGCCTTTCCTCTCAGGCCTAGCAAGAGGGGCTTCAAAGAGAAAACTTTGGAAAGTGCTGAGTCTTGAGTCTGAGCCACCCATCACGCGGGGCAGAGGGCCTCCCCTGAAGGGCCTGTGCCCAAGAACGCAGCCTGCTGGAAATGGGAGGCCTGGCGGGGCGGGTCAGAAGAGACGCGGTGCGGAATGGCTCACTCGTGGAGAGCTGTGCAGGGCGGTGAAGGTTGTAGGAGGGGGATCCAGAGACCTCACAAATGTACCTGAAGGGAAAAAAACAGTCTTGAAATATCCACTAACCCCGTGATACTTCAAAGCCAAATCGTGACAGTATCAAATAGAGAGGGCCATGTCCTCAGTCTGCTCTCTTCTGGGAAGAGTCAGGTGTGCTCAGGGGAGGTGGAGGCACAAACCTGATGGCACAGCCATTTCCTGCTCTGGGACTCCAGCCTGAAGGGACTCCAGCCTGAAGGCACCCCAGGGGAACCGGCAGGAAGCTTGACGATCAGAGTTTTAAGAATTACAGGGGCCTGGACGTTTTATCAATGAAATCAGACTATTCTGAGATTAGAAGTGACCAAAGGACTTTTCATTTCCTGAAAGCCACAGGAAATTGAGGGACCTGTCTTAGATATCATCTTTGGTGGGAGGGGGAGAAAGAGTTGACAAAGTAGGTTTGCCAGACATTCCAGAGGGGAAAAAAATACAGTTGTTTTACAGTTGCACCCTATCAAGTTCCACTCTGTCCACATCACAGTTAGTCTATCTGCTGTTCTTTCCCTCCAGGGAGCAGGTATATCTGGATAAGGGATTGGGAGATGCTAACACCAGTGCTGGTTGATAATTGTTTGATAGGCAGACACTATATAGGTCAGGCATCAGAAGATGCCCAGGCAGATGGCCCATGGGCAGAAGAAAGTGACAATCAGAGGCAACTGAAGGAAATGGGAGGAGAAAGGACAGACATTTGATGGAAACTGAGCTTTGTTTCCATGTACACACCCACCAAAGGTCAGAGGATACAGGCTGCTCCAGGATATCCCATTTTGTAAGGAAGGTCTCTTCAATTGACAAAGACTTGAGAATGGGTGAGAGGCCAGTCCCAAGGATGGATTTGATGCAGGAGAAAACCCATAGCACAGAAAGATAAGCAAAGTGGTTGCCAGGAATAGGGCAGGGATGAAAGGGCTTGCTTAGGGGCTTAGGGATGTGTATCAGTCAGAAAGAGGCAAGGTTATGCTGCAGTAACAAGCAACCAGGAAATCTCAGTGACTTTAGACATGTCCACCACAGGTTGGCTGGAGGTTCTTCTCTGCATCACCCTTACTTTGGGACCCAGCTTGAAGAAGCAGCTATTTGGAGCATGTTCTGAAATGGTGGCAGAGGGAGAAGAGAATGTGGTTTATTGCACACTGGCTACTAAACCTTTTGCCCAGAAGTGACTCACTTCACCTCTGCTTGCATTTCTTTAACCAAAGCAGGTCATGTGGCCACACCTGGGTTCAACAAAATGGGGAAGAATAATCCTTCCATGATTTAGGGGACTGGAAACCAGTGAACAACAATACAGACTGATGGTCAGACGGAGAGCCACTTAAAGGGATGACAGCCCTCTCCAATACTGGTATCAGGGTTTCCAGCAAAAGTGCGACTCACAGGCTCTGATGGAAAGACATTTCACACATAGAGAAGACACAGAGCAAGGTCAGCTTCACTAGTGGGCGCCGGCTCCACACAGCCAGCAGGTCTTCATCCGTGGCCCATGCAGGGAAATGTTCTACACACAGCACTCCTCTCTCGTGCTCACTTGCCATAGTGGAGGAACCCCACTCCCTCCCACCTGGGTTAGAGATACCACCAGGGTGGGTTTGAACTGGATGTTGTAAAACTTGTCCACCAGAGTCAGACCGTCTCCAGGGAATATTTACATATGCTGTGGGTAACTGGCAATCTGCTTCTCTCCTAGGGATTGTGTTTTATCCCGCCAGGCTGATACACCTGGTCCTGGGCACAGGTGGTACTTGTGGATCCCAGGGAAAGGCAGCAGGCAGTGCTAGGACTGCCCTCTACCATAGTCCGCTCCCCACTCTTCCTGGCACCCAACAGACAAACTAAATATCTTGATATGTCCATTGTCCATTTTGGACAGTGAGCTGCATGTCTGGGGCACAGTACACAGCTCTGATAGATGTCAGTTGTGTGCGGCATTTTTCTAAAATCTTTAGGCAGCATTTGAAGAGGGCAACTAATAGGATCAACCCCATCAGCATGATCAGTCCTGCTTGGAGGGATCACAGCAGCTACCCACCCATTGCCTAGCCCAAACCAGCTGAATAGGTTGAAGGGCTGTATTTCCCCAATCTTGCGGAAGACTTGAACTGCATTTTTTAATATTCTTTATGAAAGTCACAACATGACCAGATGAATTTATGTAAAAGCAACATTTCTCTGCTCGCATAGTGCATGCACCCCCAGCTTGCACTGTCTACCTCATGGTAGAGCGATCCCAGTGTATCAAACCACACTATTTGGTTACAGTCGTCATTGGGAACCTCCTCCAGGTAGGGCCCAGTGCAGTTTGTGTTTTCAATACAGAGGTAGAAGTTCTCCTCCAAGGTTGGGGCACTCCCTATGGGGAGCCCTTGGGCTTCGAAAGGTACCTCCACGTCTAGTGGAGTCCACCATACTTCTCTACAGAAGGGTTTCCGTGTGACACTAGGGTTATACATCCAGTAAGGCCAGTGTGGTCCACCATGTGGAAAGATTGGCTGGAATGATGTGGAGAAATGGCCCATCATCTTGATTCAAATGCTGACAGGATCAGCAGTTGGTCTGGTTGACAGCTCCTGCAAAACGCTTGTATCATCAGGGCCCATGAGCTGCAGGGTTGTCTACCACTTTGAGGTAGCCTGGGATAAGAAAGAGACAACATTACTCAGCACCCCCTTACCTCCCAGAGGCAAAAGATGCTCTTGCCCAACAACTTGTGGTAGGATTGCCCAGGTGTGGTCACCCAGGCTGTCTGTCCAAGTCCTGAGACCACAACTTCTGCGGGGACCCACTGTCCCTGTCATTTAACCCAGACTTTGTGGCCCTGATCATCCAGTCCTGGGAGGGAACTGACATCCTGAACAAATTTGATATAGTCTATGAAGTCACCCACCTGTGCTGCAGGGCTGGGAGTCCCAGGAGTAACCAGAGGGACCATAACATCTTCGTGTTCTGTCACCCTTTACCCGATCCCTGTGGAGTCCCACAAGAGGGAGGCAAGCATCACTTCCAGGTTGGAATCAAGGGGCCCTTGTCGTAGTATTACTGCAGACTGGACACAAACCACTCCTGGGGGTACACTCCAGTGCAAAAAAAGAATAAGAGCTGTTGGGTATACTGAGATTGGAAGTCCTCAGGCATAGCCTAATAGGCAAGTGCCTGGTCCTCCAACCCCCCCAAGTGCAGAATTTCCCAGCATACGCTGCAGTGCCACTTTTCCCTTCCACTTGAATACACTGTTTAATGTCCAAATAACTTTAGTTAGATGAGGGTACCACCCAGCAAGTTGCCTTTCCTGGTGGCCTTTGTGTAGTTGTTGTCTGAGTCTTCTGTTCTAATGTTCTTTTGCCCTGTTTGCGTGGGAGTGAGAGGAAGCATGAAAGGTCCATATTGTGCAATGGAGTGTGCCATTGATGCATCACACGTGCTGTAAATGAGTGAGGTTCCTTGATCTGAGCAGAGTCTGGTTGGGCAGCTAAACACATGACACAGGAGTTTCTCCAGTGCTGTAATGGTGGTCCTGGCATCCCCATGGCATGTGGTAATTGCAGTCCCACATCCAGAGTATCTATCCATGGCAGTGAGGAACCCATGGAGGAACCACTGGAACCCATGACTAGGGGACAGTAGTCCCATGTGGTTGAGCTGGTTGATGTGGTGCAGCTTCACCACATGGCACAGCCTGGGCTCATTGGCAGGAGTCGCATGACTGTGCTACATCATTGGCTTTGCTTCCTCCAGGGTGGTCTTCATGATTTGGCCTTCTTTTGCATCTGAGGTGGGCTTCTGTGTCCCACTCAGTGGTGGAACCAGTGGGCAATCATGGCAAACTGTTGGGTGCATGCTTGGTCAGCACAGGAATTCCATTCATGTCCTGCTTTAAATGGCCCTTTGCCATGAGCATCAACATGGGTGACGATTAGATCTCCTGCTCAGCTTGCAAGCTGTTGCTGCAGCCCTTGTCCCCATATGGAGAGCCTCTAGGAGGAGCCTCTAATAGTTCAATCATTGATTTGCCAGTCCCCGGACCATATGGCTGGCCCATTTGTAATGGCCCATGAGTCTGCAAATATGTAGCAGGAAGTTGTGGCCTTCACAGCCATCACCAATGCACAGAGTTCGGCCCATTGGGCAGCATGCCCTTGTCCGGTTTCAGTAAGTGGCCATCGTTGGGATGGATGGCTACAGCAGCCCAATGGACTCCATCAGCCTTGAGTGTTGCAGATTCATCAGTGAATCAAGCCATACAATCAGCTGGAACGTCTTTGAACCTGGGCCCCACTTAGCCAAGGGAGGGAAAGGAGCAGCCCCTGTGGGGCATTTAGCCCCCTCCAGCAAAGCAGCTATTTGTTCATGTTTTCGGCTGACTCCCTCATAGACCATTTCCATTTAGTGATGGAGCTTTGTTGAGCCCTTCCTACTTTATTAGTAGGATTTGTAGGTGCTTGCATGAGGATGGGCAGTTCTGGTCTTCGAGTCATCGGTGGAGCAGCTTCAGTGCCCTGGGTGGCACTCAGAATTTAATCTGCGGTAATCCATTGCCAGCCTCCCGGCTCCTGAGGCCTCTTTACTGTCCAGGCTGTGCTGTTAAACTGTGACAGGGTGGTTCTCAGCACACCTGTCCTTTGGTAGTGGGCAGGAATGGGCATGCCCCAAGGTTGTGGCTGGCATTTCTCGTGAGGAGGGCGCATACCCCTTCAGGCCACAGTGGTGGTCAGTGCACAAGTGACCAAAATGTCCAAGCCTAATGCACTTAACAGTGATATCACAGTCAGGGCACCCCACAATGTCCAAAGCCCCCCCCAAAAGTGCATGCACACTTGCCTGCCATGGGTCACTTCATCCGCCCCAAAGCCCTGCCATGCCACCGATTTGCCCATGCCCCTGTGGGACCTGGAAATACTGTCACTTGGACCCCTGTATCTACAAACCCCATGAAGGTCTGAACCCCTCCCCCCCCCCACTTTGCTCCTTCCACCTGAATGAGTGCAGAGGGCCACTGATCCCTGGCAGGGACCAGGAGACCTGGGCCTCACCCGGACATTCTTTTCACAGGGAGGAAGATCGGGATACGGGGAGGGCTCTCCTCCTCCTTGTCTGAAATCCCTTCCTGGGAATGGGTCGCTTAACCCGGCAGCTCCTGGCCAGGCCACTGCAGCGGGATCCCTTGTGGGGCTCTCCTTCAACCCTGGTGCCTGACCAGAGCAGGAAGTGAACTCAGGTGCCTCCCCCCGGGCTTTAACAGCACAACCAAATGGGGTACGAAGCCCGTCCTGTCCTACAAACTCTCTGAACTGTGACATCTTAGGAGAGTGCACGGAACAGGAAGCATGTGACGGAGGGATTAGACACATGGAGGGAAAGAAGGGAAAGAAAGGGGAAGCTACAGTATCAAGATTAGACAATGAGAACTGCATCTACCAGGTACACATCCCTCCCCGTATCTAGACTGGGATTCAACAGCAGCTACTTATAGATCCCTTTCAGCCAGAAAATACCACCATAAATTCTAAAACCCAATCCATTAACCAAACCTTTTGGGAGGAACCTCCTTTTGTTCATGTCCAATACATCCATTTTACAAAGTCAGCCTTTGAGGTGCCCACTCTTAAGTTTTCTAGGATTCAAGCAAAAGAATACATGGAGGCCCAGAGACCATAAGTCTAAATATTCAAGAGGCAATAGTCAAGGCTCCCCCAAAGAAATAAAATATATTCTATCCTCTCCCCTTGAAGAATATACCTTCATAATCACACACACACACACGATCTCCTCTCCACATGGTTTTTATATGACTGTAATTCAGCAAAATATTGAGAACAACTGAATTTGATTTTTATTGTACATGCCTGCATGTTCTGTTGATGATCCAGTGATGTTCAGATGAGTAAAACAATAAAAACATACATTATTTATAAATATTATCTATTTGTTCCATAAAATGCATTTTTCCTGCTTTCATTTCCGCAGTCAGTAATTGTGTCATCTTATTCAATATTTCTGCATAATATATGTTCTATTGAAAGTCATATCAAATTAGACAACTTTTCTCGAGTCATTGTAATTCAGTTTTTTTAATGAATTCCAGTTTGGAGAAACTTTACTGAGACAGTAGAAAATGGAATTGTCAATGAAAGTTCTGTAAAGGGGCTGCATGTGATAAATTATTTTCTCAGAAAATATTATTAAATATTTTAATTTTATCAAAATCACTATCACTTATATTGTGATCATAACAGGTTCTTAGAGCAATATCTAGACCCATACAATAATGTTAAGAAAAGGTATCACAGTTCACAGGTCTTACATGTACGTGTGTAACATATGTATACACATACACACATTTAAGAATAAAATGGATTATTATTAATTATCTTAATGTGTTCTCCAACCATCACGTGACATTTGTGATACTGTGACTATTAGCACTAAGACGTGAGTTCTACCAGAATTACAAATTGTATTCAAAGAAGCAAGAACATGGGTATTCTCCTTAAGCAGGAATCAAATGTTTTCATGCCAAAAGGATTTGACAAATTAATTTCTCTTTTTAATTACCAAGAATCTTCTGCAGTGTTCATCCTCCCTTCCCTCTAGAGCATTGTCCAGCTCTGACACCAGCAGGCGCACAGCACACACCTGCCTGGAATCCCTTTTGTTTGGAGAACATGGCAAGAGAGGGGTAGGAGTGTCTCCTGGAACCTGGCAGTGTCAGCCACAGAACAGATGTTTAGGGTCACAGGTTGTCCTGTATAAATGCTGAGCACTGACTCCTGAGGACAGAATACACGCGAGATGTCTCAATACATTTATTTTTGAGTCTGTTTGTAATCTGTGGGGTCCTTTAGAAGCATGGGGTCAAGGGCAAGGGACCTGAAAGCTGGACTCCTTGGAGACCATCTGGGAGCTCCGTGGACCACCCTCCTGTTTGTGATTCAATAGAAGTGAGGAGCTGCCTTAAAGCCCCTGTGACCCTCTCTGTCGTCGCCAAGGCCAGGGGATATAAAGTGCCCGTGGAGGAGGTGAGAGAAAGAGCAGGACTTTAACACCCAGCCAGGGAAGGTAGCTTCTGCCTCTTGCCCAACGGTGAGGGAGGAAGTCCTGACCAGGAGAGCAACTTTGTCCACTGTTAACCTAGGGAGCCACAGCAAAAAGAATCTTCTAGACGCTTACGACAAAGAGCATCCTGGCTTTTGGAGAAGAACGATGTGCCTGAATGGATGTCGTTGGGAGGTTGAGCATTTTGGTCCATCATTCACCTCACTTTAAGTGATAAAATATGCCAAACACTGTGCTGGGTTTGGGACATATTGAAGGGAAAACTCCTCTTGGTCCTCGAGGAATGGGCAGGAGGACAGAGAGCAGCCTTTCCATTGAAGACATGCTGTATAGTACGCTGAGTGCAGGAATGAAAATGTAGGCTACAGAGGAGAACACAGAGGGAAGGAGAGAAAGGCATTCACAGAGGAGGAGCCGCAGGAGCTGAGCCTTGAGGAGCCGGGTGGGGGTGGAGAAAGTGGGAGGGCATGCAGAGGTGGTCACCTTCACGTGGCCATGAGGGGAGGGGGGCCACGTGACCGGGACACCTGCCCCACCTCACTCAGCACGTGTGGGAACGGCCAGTCTGCCCAGTGGGCAACGCCACTCCTCACTTAATTAAAAATCACACCTAACCGTTTGCCCGTCAGCGTGATCTGAACAAACTTGAGCAACATAACCTTCAAAGAGCCCAGTGGTATAGAGGCACACCCTTCCTAGGGCCACAGTGCCAGCCGTGGGTCATGGACGGCGCTCCAGAGCCTTTGGCCGGTGACGGCCGCCCTGCTCTACTCCAGCCTGCCCACCTGTGGCCCACACCCAGCTTTGGCTCTCAGAGCTGCCTGGCAGACTCAGGGACTGTCCATTTACCAGCCTTTCAGATGAGCCCCTTTATTGGGCCATACCAAGCTGTTTTTATGGGATTATCTAATAAATGTCCCTATGATAAATGCCTTTATAATCAGTGGTTTGACCTGTAGCTTTAGAACTGAGAACTCATGGGGAAATACCCAGGCATGAACTAGAGAGGGGCTTGTGTCAGACACCAGAGTCCAAACTCAATCTGTTGACAGCCACATCCACGAATGACTCCTAAAAGGAGTCCCATGTGCCCCTTTACTATCTGCCAACTGCACAAGCAGGAACCCCCACATAACAGCTGTTGGACCCAGGAGAGGTCTCCAAAGCCCAGGCCTGGCTGGAAGGGCCCCCATGTCCCTGGCCAGCAGGGTCTCTGCGAGCTGGGAAGCTTACCAGACCAGTTGAGAAACTCTTTAAGGAGATAGAGAGAAATCCCCAAACAAAACTAAGATGGCGGCCCAAAGAGAGAACTAGAAAAATGGGCAGAGACAGGGAGAAACCATTTCCAACTGTTTCCCATTGCTGCTGTAATAAATGATCACAAAGTCAGTGGCTTCACACAGAACAAATTCATTCTCTCACTCTTCTGGAGGTCAGAAGTCTAAAATGGATTTTAATGGGGCAAAACCTAGGTATTGGCAGGGCCATGCCCCCTCCAGAGGCTCCAGGGGGAAATCGTTCCTTGTGGTGTCTGCTGACCTTCTTGGCTTGTGGGCTCCTCACTCCAAACTCTACTTCCCATCGCCCTCCCCTCTTCTTCCGTCAAATCTCCCTCTGCCTCCCTCTTGTAAGGACATTTGTGTTCCCGTCTCAAGAGCCTTAACTCAATCACATCTTTGAAGTCCCTTTTGCCGTGGAAGGTCACCTTCACCTGTGAGGGATTAGGACCTGGGTACAGGCTGGGGGCCGTTGTCCAGCCTGCCACAGATGCTCAGCCATGAACCCATTTATTTTACAACTCGTGCTTGAGCACATACTCATGCTAGACACTGGGCTGGCTCTGGCAAAGATGCCGACAGGAATTAGGTCCCAGCCCTGCCGGCACCCCTCCGGAGCCCAGGGCTGTGGCCCCAGGTGATGCACGACGGCCAGCCTGCATGAGCGAGCAGGACTTACAGTTACGTCCATGACTTTAAGAACCCAGGACCTACCAGCTCCAGACCCTGCCCCTCCACTGTCGTCCCAGTGTTTGCAAGCAGCATCTGAGAGTGGACTGAGGGATGCTGAAAGGTGCGAGGAAGAGGGAGGACAGACAGGAAGCTATTCAGACAAACCATGTGACAGAGGGTGGCGGAGGAGGGGCAGGAAGGCTCCGGTAGAGGAAGGAGTCAGCTCGTCGTCCAGCCCCACCGTGCTATTTTTTGGCTAATGAGAGTTTTCAGAGAATAATTAAGGAGGACAGGAAGGGGGTCATGAGAAGTGATGCTGGGGGTTATGAATTAGATTCACTTTAATTTCCTTTGAGAGATAATGAGTGAAAAATGAAATGCCTTTTAATCTTAATTCTAATGTTTTTTTTTTTCTGCTTGTTTGCACCGGCCATCCTTCTGCGGGCCACCAGCTGGGTCTACAGCTTCAAGAGGGGTGCGCGTCATGGACCAGATTCTCCATGTCCACAGTCGGTCCCTCCACCTAGATGTGACCTTCTTTAGGGTGGAGCCTGGCCTTATTCTTTGCTGTTTTCCCAGTGCCTACTCAGTTCTAGGTACATAGCAGGTGCTTTAATAGGCAATTGTGGGATGTTGAAAAAAGGGCATCTTTAACAAGAGTGGAACCAAAAGTAAGCTGGGGAGAGGAAAAGGGGTCCTTTTGTTATGAAAATGAAGGGAGGTGGGATGGCTGAGTTTGTTTTGATAGCCTTATTTTGTCCTGATAAACACAAGCCAGCCTT
This sequence comes from Tolypeutes matacus, assembly GCA_026826555.1. Classification (NCBI taxonomy): domain Eukaryota; kingdom Metazoa; phylum Chordata; class Mammalia; order Cingulata; family Chlamyphoridae; genus Tolypeutes; species Tolypeutes matacus. The sequence goes on from JAKSZT010054055.1 coordinate 19,337,933, forward strand.
TGGCCTGCTCTCTGAGTCTGCAGATTCAACAAACACAGCGTCAATTCATTCTCTACTGTCCCATGCTCCCACCCCACCGCCGCCACTCCCTCAGCTCAGGCCTTCCTTCATCTCCCTCTGCAGGAATAATTGTTTCCCAATTGCATTTACTCCAAGTCACTTCTACATGGGAACAGGTGAAACTAGAGTCAAACAAAATCAGGAACTGAGTCCAAAGGAAAAAAAATAGATACATTGGCATTTTAGGACAATCAATGGATTTAAAATTAAAACAATTTTAATCTCAACCAAAAAAAAAACAAAAAACCTCTGTCCTCTGGCAAGGTACTTTCTCAGGCCAAAGTTCAGCAACGGTAAAAAGGTTAGGCTGATCGTGTGATCTCCAAGGACCATTGCATATCTTACCTTCTCAGAAACAGTGGGAGCTTCTGTTTCTTCTAGAAGTTGGCTGCATCATTTAAAAGGAAACTAAAATAGTTTATTCCGTCTCCCCTAGGCAATTCCTGAAGTTGCCACTAGATGGCAGGATGAGACCACGCTGGTGGCATGCCAGGCAGCTGCAGGTCTGCAAGCAGCCGAGGCAACAGCGAGCTAGCAAGCCACCTCCTGCAGGCATCTGATTAATAATAGTGCTGTAATTATCTTTACACAGTCTCGATTGCAGCCCTGTTGTAGCCTAGCTGTTCAATTAAACTGCACAAATAAATATGCTGGGCAGCTCAGCTTCCCCAGCACTCCCCACCCTGGGTGGCTTCCAAGCATATTAACATTTCAAAACACAAACTCAACCATCCCACCTCCCTTCATTTTCATAACAAAAGAGCCCCCTTTCATCTCTCCAGCAACCCAATCTGTATTTAAATAGCTCTGTGAAGACTGATAACATTATTATTTTATTTCCCTGCATCTAACTCTGGGGATATCTCCAATCTGTTCCCCAAAAAACTGGATGGATGGGTTTTATTAGAAAGATGAATCTATCCCCCCAGGTCCCAGCTGCTTTAGGCTTATGGTTGAATCTGGGTAGAAAGAACAGAAATTCAGAGATCAGTCCTGCTGTGCCACCAATCGGCCAGTGGCTCCTGTCTTGGGTCAAAACAAAACGAACAAAACCTGACTCCCAGATGCACCCTGTATAGCTGGGGCAATGAGCACCGGTGGTGGTTATTAACTGTCAGGTCCTGGGTGCTAAGTCACTGTAGGAATTGGGAGGCCCCTCGAGATCATCTCACCCCAGGCTCCGGGATCTGATGAGTCGCCTTAATTTATTTTGCCAGTGTCCTGTGCGTGAGCTCATCTGAATTGTTTAGGGAAGAGGACCCATTGTCTTCATCAGGTTCTTTAACCCTAAGCACCACCATCTCCCCCAGGCCTTCCAATCTGCTCTTTTAAGGGTGGGGAACCAGGGTTCCAGCAGAGAAGAGAGGACCACCCAGGGCCCCAGACTGAGTCCTCGCAGCACCAGGACAGAACTCTCTGGATCTCTTGACTCACAACGCCTGACCTTCTTGAGCCTCATTTTCCCCTCAGAAACAGTGATGAGCCTGTGTACCATGGCCCCAGTCGTCTCGCTAGACCTTAACTTTCATGAAGACAGACACCAAGCCTTTCATTTGCTAGACCTAGCACGGCGCCTGGCAGAGAGCAGGTGTGCAATGCACAGGAGTTGAGTGAATGTGTGAGCGAATGAATGAGAAACTGGGATGGGCGTGCTTGGCTCAAAGCTGGTACCAAAGGGAGGGGTGGGAGGGGTGTGGGGGGGATAAAGTCAGCCCAGTGGAGGGTGGAGGTGGGCTGGGGGAGACTCCTGGCATTCCCAAGTCTCACGTTGACAGCATTGGAGAAAGACCTTCCAGAAGGGACAGGCACCCACCTTTCTGCTCAGAGTTCCAGAGGCTTCTTCTGTGCAGCCCGGCCAGCCGGGGGTCTCTCAGGGAACATTCTTCCCCTCCCAGCTCCCATGCCCAGGAGGCAAAGAAAAGCCAGGGAGGGAGGAGCCACTTGCTCTCTCTTCACCTCCTTCTGGAGAAGCATCCGAAGGTAGGCGGTGCGCCAGCACCCTTGGCCAGCCTGTGCTGCCAGTGAGGAGACACTGGGGGTGGGGGGAGGCGCCGTGAGCCCTGGGGACTGTCATGCAGGATTCCAGTTCCTTCCACTCAAGCTGTCAGTTCACACGTCGCTGCATTGCACAAATATTAATTAAAAGCCCATTGTGTACAGAGTATTACACGAATCACTTAAAGGCACCTGAAGGAAGAAAAGGACAGTGTAAAGGCTCATATTTTTCATCGTGGCATCCCTAGAGCCCCAAGGCAGCTCGGAGCTCAGGAGGCAGCTTCCATTTCCCACATAACCCAGATGATAGGAGCTGGAAGGGACCTGCTCTCTCATTTTACTGATGGGGAAACAAAGACCGGGAGCAGCTCTGTCCTGCCAGCCACCTTGTCACATGCGAATTAGTGAATTTGGGTTTTGTTTTCTTTTTCTCCTGTCCTGCTTTGAAATAATGAACCTCTTTTACTTCTCAGTATCTGCATCTTCTCGAGAGGAAAGATTCAGGGACCCTCACAGAGGCTGAAGTTCCATGCACAGTTCAGGATGCAAACCAGGTCCCTGGCATGAAGGCGGGAGGGGTGGAAGGATGGCAGTTAGGGCGAGAGGTTTCCAGAGTTCTAGACCTGGCGGGGGGTGCAGCTTGGATGGGGAGGAAGCCCCGGGTGTGCACTGGGGAGCTGCAGTGAAGCTGACCCACAGCCATGGGAGCTGAGAAGGGCAAGGGACAGAAGGAGCTACCTAAGTAGCATGGTGGTCAGAGGCGTGGGCTTTGGAGTTAGGCTGACTGGGCTCAAAGCCCAACTCCTTGCTTTGAAATTGTGAGCATGCTGGCATGTCGGTTCATCTTCTGAGCCTCAGTGTCCTCATCTCTGAAATGGGTGTATAGTAGTACCTTCCTGTTATACTGAGGACCACATGAGAAAGCTAAATGGCCAGCTCATATTAAACACCCAGAAAGCACCGGCCACTTGCATGAATATTAAAGTGGACCCGAAGTCACAGAGATGATGTCAGAGGATGGAGCTGGGGCAAAGCCACTGGTCAGAGGCAGGCCTCCGTGGCCGTGGGGAGTGTCCTGAGCACCCTGCAGTCGTGGGGGTGGGAGGGGGTTTTAGTACAGGCTCTGCCACTGCCTGGGCATGTGGCCTTGGAGAAGTCACTCTTCCACCCTGGGCTCCACTTTCTTCATCTGTAGGTGAGGGGCTGGCTCAGATGCCCCCTGGGGACCGTGGCGAAGCTCACATTCTATGGGCGTATGGTGGGGAGGCATGGTGCAGGGCACGTGGTGGGGAGTGGAGCAGGTCCTGATGGCAGCAGTGGAAGGAAGGTGCATGTGATACCTTGTCCTGTCCAGAGCTGAGGGAATCAAGCCCAGTGTGGATGAGGGACCCCAGGGTCAGGCAAAAGGTAGAAGGATGCAGAGGGTGTCCTGTGGGCCTGGAAGGGAACAGAAGATGGTGCCACGTGGCTGCAGGAAAGCAGAGGGGCATAACATACTTTAAATCCAGAAAGGGAATCGTGTTCTCTGGTTCACGTGCCCAGCACCAGGGCCCCACGACACGGGCTGAGCCGGATTACTGTGTGCACCTCAGAGCGGAGGACACCACCTCAGAGAGGGCCAGAAACTCGCCTAAAGCCTCTTGCATCCCAGCCCCTGCTCCAAGTCCAGGGATCACATGTCCTCCCTCCCAAACCCCCATCCCTTAGACCTTCCCTTGCCCCTCCTCCTCCTTCCTCCTCTCCCTCCCTTCTCCTCTCTTTCCTTCCTCTCCCTCTCCCTCCTTCCCTCCCTCCCTCTTTCCCTCCTTCCTTCCCTCCCTCCCTCCCTTCTTCAAAAACAGCTTTATTAGGTATAACGCTCATACCACACAATTCACCCATTTAAATTGTACAATTCCTGGACTTTTCATATCATCAGTGTTTTGGAAGCTGCACCACATCAATTTTAGAGCATTTTCATCACCACAAAAAGAAACCCTGTACCCACTGGCTGTCAGTCCTCATTTCCCCACCCCTACTCCAACCCTAGGCAACCACTCAACTACTTTCTCTATATACAGTTTTGCCTATTCTGGACATTTTCTATAAATGGAATCATACAATATGTGGCCTTCTGTGACTAGCTTCTTTCATACCAGCATCATGTTTTCAAGGTCCATCCATGCTGTAGCTTATAACCGTACTTCATTCCTTTTTATGGCTGAGTGATATTCCATTGTACATTTATACCACATTTGTTTAACCATTCACTGTTGATGGACATTGGGATTTGTTCTCCCTTTTTGGATCTTGTGAATAGAGCTGCAGTGAACATTTATGTACAAGTTTTTGTGTGGACATGTGTTTTCATTTCCCTTGAGTGTTTATGGAGGAGTAGAATTGCCGGGCCATGTGGTAACTCTATGCCTAACCTTTTGAGGAAATTCCAGACTGTTTTCCAAAGCAGCTTCACTATTTTACATTCCCACCAGCAGCATAAGGATTCCAATTTCTCTACGTCCTCACCAGCACGTGTTATTATCTGTCTTTTTGATTATAGCTATCTTAGTTGATGTGAAGTAATGTCTCATTATGGTTTTGATTTTGAATTTCCCTGATGGCAAAAGATGTTGAGCATCTTTTCATGTGTTTATTGGCCTTTTGTATATCTTCTTTGCAGAAATGTCTATTCAGTTCTTTTGCCTATTTTAATTGGGTTTTTTGTCTTTTTTATTACTGTACTATAAGAGTTCTTTATATATTCTAGATGCAAGTTCCTTGTCAGATATGTGATTTGCAAATAATTTTTCATTTCCCATTCCATGGGTTTTCTTTTTTACTTCCTTGCTTGTGTCCCTTGAAGTAAAAAGGTTTTAATTTTGATGAAGTCCAATTTATCTGCTTTTTCTTTTCTTGTTTGTGTTTGTGCTATTACACTAAGAAACCATTGCCTAATCCATGTCACAAAGATTTATGCCTATCGTTTCATCCAAGAGTTTTATAACTTTAGCTCCTACATTTAGGTCTTTGATCCAATTTGAATTAAATGTTGCTTATGGTGTGAGGTAGGTAGGGTGTTTTTTAACCTGCTAAAGCTGCTGGGAGCAAAATACCAGAAATGGATTTGCTTTTATAAGAGGGATGTATTAGCATAAAAGCTTGTTGTTCTGAGGCTGTGAAAATGTCCAAATCAAGGCATCATCAGAGATTCTGTCTCACCGAGGTTGGCTGCTGGCGATCCTGGAGGCCGGTCTCTGCTGAGGTCCCTGCCTTCCCCTCCAGGCTCACTTTCTCCCCGAGCTTAGCTGGGGGCCATCAGGCACAGGGCTCCTCTCTCCCTTGTTCTCGCTTGCTGCTCCCTTGATTCCAGTCTCCAGCAGCACTCTCAGCCTTTTGGAGTTTCTCTGGCTTTCTGAAGTTGTCGGGGATCCTGTAGTTCGTTCTCATGTGACAGAGTGAAAATGGCAGCTGTCTTTCTCTGTGTGTTTCTGCTCAGTTTATATAAGGCTCCAGAAAGCAGGCCAAGACCCAACCTGGGTCAGGCCTCACTGACTTACTCTAATCAAAGGCCCTAAAGCGATCTAATCAAAAGGTCCCTTAACTAAATCTAACCAAAAGGTCCCACAGCCACAGGAATAGGTTAGCTTAAGAACATAATTTTCTGGGGTCCATAAAAGACTCAAACCAGGACAGGTTCAACTTCATTCTTTTGTATGTGGGTATCTAGTTTCCTAACACCATTGGTTGAAAAAAAAACATTCTTTTCCCCACTGAATGGCCTTGGCCCCTTTTTGAAAATCAATTGATTCTAAATGTGAGAGCTTATTTCTGGAGCCTCAATTCTATTCCATCTACCTCTATCCCTGTGCCAGTAAACACACTGTCTTCATCACTGAATGCAGCTTTGTAGTTTACTCATCTTCTGGTTTTTAGTGAGTGTCCATTTCTATAGGCCCACCAATGGGGCAGGGACTGAACCTGGTCCATCAAAAGCCCTAAATTGACTTTATCAAAGGTTTTATCAACCTTTACGATAAAGGTTTTAAACGTAAAACCTTTCAATTTAATACAATCAAAGGGTATCACACCCAGAGGAATAGATTCACTTACAAACATAATCTTTCTCTTTTGAGGATTCATAACTATTCTCAAACTGCCACAGTATCTTTCTAGGAGTCTGTCCATTTCATCTAAGTTATCTAGTTTGTTGGTATACAATTGTTCATAGTATTCCCTTGACAAGTGAGAAATAACAAACTAAGCTGCAAGGCAACAAAAGCATTTATTTGGGGTCTTAGAATTGCAATTCGGGGAGCACAGATTCAGGTAGCAACCCAAATCTCTTCCATCTTGGCATTTCCAGGCAAGGGTTTTTAAAGCAAAAGGAGATTAGACAAGTGTTGTGGTTGGTGGATGCTTGGGTACTCCAAATGTACTTCAGGTTAATAGTGTACCAAGTTTTTTTATCTTCCTTGTGGTTTGTTTATAGCTTCCAAATGTCCTTATGGTTTTGAGGAATGTTGTTGCTTGAGGCTTTGCATACTTAGGCTTTTTGTGACATCTGGCTGAGACCTGCCTAAGAGGAGCTTCCAGAGTGTCCTCCCAACTCCATTTCAAATATCTTACCCATAGTAACTCTATTTTGTTTTATTTCTTTTTACACCCTCATATAATTCTTTTTTTTGCCTCTGCCCATAGTAATGCTTCCTCTTTCCTTAGTGATTTAGTTATTTGAGTGTTCTCTTTTTTTCTCAGTCAGTCTAGCTAAAGGTTTGTCAATTTTGTTGATCTTTGCAAAGAACCAACATTTGGTTTAGCGAATCTTCTCTATTGTTTTTCTCATCTATATTTCTTTAATTTTCACTCTAGTTCTTATTATTTTCTTCCTTCTCCTTACCTTGAGTTTAGGTTGCTCTTCTTTTTCCACCGTCTTAAGGTAGAAGACTAGGTTATTGCTTTGAGAACTTTTTTCTTTTTAAATGTAGGTTTTTAGAGCTATAAATTCCCCTCTTCGCACTGTATTAGCTGTGTGCCTTAAGTTTTGGTATGTTGTGTCTTTATTTTCATTCTTCTCAAAGTATTTTCTAACTTCCCTTGTGTTTCCTTCTTTTGCCCAGAGGTTATATAGTAGTGTTTTCTATATACCTCATGTCTTTTTGTTCCTCTATCACTTCTGTACTGCTTTCTTTTGGATATATCTAAGTGGATATTTTCTAGCATAATATTTTAATTATTTTATCTATATATGTTGCAAGCTAAACACTACATTGTTGTAATTATTAATTTATATGTTTGTCTACTAAAGAAACTGAGACTAGAAAGGAGAACAAGTATATGTTTATAGGGTTTGTTATATTTACCTGCTTAATTCTCATTTCTGGTTCTCTTTATTTGTACTTGTGGATTCATTGCTTCATTTCCTTACTCCAACACAACTTTGCTCCCATCTACTTCCTTTGTGCTGTTTTTGTCAAATACAGGTATATTACATTTCCATATGTTATAGGCCCAGCAACACCATGGTATATATATATATAGTTTTATACAATTATTTTTTAAATCAGTTAAGAGAAGGAAAGAGAAGAAACATGCATTTAAGTTGTATATATATAAACAAAATTACATAATTACTTTTACTGGTGCTCTTAGTTTTTTCTTATGGATACAGATTTCTACCTGAGTTTACTTGCTTTAGCATGAAAAACACTTTCTTTAGTATTTTTTTTTATTATCTCTTTTTGTTTATTTATTTATTTTACTTTTTCGTTTCTTGTTTTTCTTCTTTAGTATTTTTTGTAAGGTGCGTCTGCTGGCAACAGACTGTGTTTCTGTTTATCTGGGAGTGTCTGTATTTTGCCTTCATTTTTGAAAGATTGTTTTGCTGGTATAAGATGCTCCCATTGTGCATATTTTGGTGCACTTAAAGGTGTTCCATATTTTTTGAGGGTCGGCTTATTTTCTATTTTTTCTCTATTCTTTGAATTGTGTAACCTCTATGAGTCTATCTTCAAGTTTGCTGGTTCTTTTTTCTGCAAGTTCAAATCTACTGTTGAGCCCCTCTAATACATTTTTCATTTTGGTTGCTGTATTTTACAACTCCAGAATTCTGATTTGGTTCTTCCTTTTAAATAATTTCTGTCTCTGTGTTGATATTCTATATTTGATGAGACATTCGTTTATATATATATTTTTTCATGGTTTCCTTTAGTTATTTGAACTTATTTAAAATGGCTACTTCAAAGTCTTTGTTAAATCTGATATCTGGTCCCTCTCACAGGCAGTTTCAGTTCTCTGCTTTTTTCCTATGTATGGATCACAGTTTCCTGTTTCTTGAAACCTTAGTTTAAAACTGGACTTTAGGTAATATATTGTAGCAACCCTGGGAGCTGACTCTCCTCCAGATGCGGCAGGGCTGGCTTCAGTTGTTTCGCTGTTGTGTATTGATTTTGTGCCTTGGCTTGGATACTTTGGGGTGGCCTACTTCCCCTGCAGTGTGCACCCTTTGGTGTGGTCCTCAGAGGGCACAGCCCAGGGCAGGCTCCGGATTGCCCCGACAGTGGATTTCGCAGCGCTCTCTGACTGCATGGGGATCCGATCCCAATACAATTAAATTCTCTGAGGTTTGTTCTGACACCAGGAGGGCCCTTCCTAGCTTCCTCTTCCTGGGTTCTCTCTGGTGATATAGCTGGCCGCTGGTTGAGCTTGTTGCTTTTAATTAAGAGGAGTTACTCTTTTCTTGCACACCCTAAGGCCTGAACTTCCCCACGCTGTTTGAAATAAAGTCAAGTTCCTTTGGAGAGAGTTTGAAGCTCTCTTGTCTTATGGACTGACTCTCCCCCAGAACAAAATCTCTGGGCCCCTCCTCTGGGCTCTGGCCAGTGGCAGCCTCTGGTCTTCGTAGCAGGCCTCTCCCAGCATGGAGCCTCTGACCCGAGTGGGCTGAGGAGAGAGTGTGCTGGGCGCCAGTGGTCATGGTTTGTGGCACATGGGATACACGTGGAGACTGGGCGGAGCAACGAAGCCCGATCTCTCAGCCACACCCACAGAAATCTGGTCTTTTCCACGTGGAGTTGGAGGGGATGAGAAATGCCGGCAGGCTGCCACTCCCAGGGCATCTGGTCATTTTGGGAGCTGAGGGGAGAGGTGTCCTGTCTTCTTGGCCATATCCATCCAGGGTGGCATTTCCATCCATGTGCACTAGAGGGGAGAGGAGAAAAGAGTGGGTGATGGTCAAATGCCACAGGCTCTCTGTTCCTACTGTATTTCAGCAGATTTCCTTGAAGATGTTTCTTCATTTGCTGTATCCCTTTCGGAAAATTTCCAGAGACTTTAAATGGCTATAGTTTTAAATTTAATTTAATTTTTGTTTTTAAATAGTTCTTGCCAGCTTTGCTTGTTTTGCTGGGGCGTAGGTCTGCAGATCTGGAAGTGGAACTCCTAATGCCAGGGTTCTTTTCAATAGCAGGAAGAGGTTTATGACTGTATCAGTCAGGGCTGATAAAGGATGGAGGAGGCAAGAGAGTGGCACATGGTTCGAAAGCACACGCTAGTGGCAGGAGATGGGAATGTCGGTAGGATTTAGCAACAGGAGCTGGACAAATTTGTAGAGCAGAATTGTCATCAGAAAATTGCTGGGGAGTGGAGACAGCAGGCATCAATGTCAGCTACTCATCTCAGCCCAGTGCGAGAGCCAGCAGGAGTCAGCATAGGCCATGCCAGCCTGCAACGAGGCAAGATGGGTGTATCAGGGTTGTGGGGGGAGGGTGGCCAGGACACTTCTAGTGTCTTTAGTTGTGACTGAGAGAACACCAGACCACGTTATGCCTGGGGACAGCTGGGTACTAGCCTTCCTGCCCAGTCCCCAGGGGCTGATCTCGAAGGAGTGTCCCACCTGAAATCACAGCCAAAATGCTGGAGTTGTTACTTGCATTATCCCATTCATTTACCCATCCACCCATCCATGAACCCATCAAACCCTTATTGAGATTTACCCTGTGTATGCACTGTATGGGATACACTAAGTCAAACTGACTGCCACTTAAGTCCCTGCCAGAGGAGTTCACAATGTCCACAAGCCAATTCCAATACGCTGTGATAAGGCCAACGAGAGAGAACGTGGTGCTAACGTGTGTAACCCAATTGGGGAATGGAGGTCAAGAAATTCTGCTTTCAGCTGCTTCTGGGGATAAATAAAAGTCGGCCAGCCAGCTTAAAAAAAAAATAAAAATAAAAAAGGCAACAGCGTTCTGATTGGTGGAAATAGCCAGTGTATCAGGGACACATACTTGACCGTGGCACGGCAAAGAGCTGCAAGGCTGTCATGATGGCTGGAGGATTGGAACACACGGGGAGCGGATGGACAGAGGTCGCGTTCCATTCTTGCTTTCTTGTGTCCAGTTTGATCTGAACAAGTTGGCGTGAACCTGGCCTGCGATCCCTCTACCCAGGCTCTAACTAGGACTATGTCAGGCCCCACTTCCCTGCTGCCTGGCTGGCCTCAGCGCTCCATCAGCCTAGCTTTCTGAACGTCAGCCCCTCCTCTGGGTGGGGACAGCAGCCCTGGCCCTCTCCTTCGTGCCATGAGCCCAGCCACTCTACTAAAGGTTCTTGGCTCTGCTCATCTCTTCATCAGGGCACAGAGACCCCCTGTTCCAAACCTCGGTGGGGGATCCCGGTTTGGTGGCCTCAGGCACTGCCTGAAAGTCAGAGAATCAAAGCTGCCACTGCTGGAGCCTGGGCAGGCTGGCCCTGGAGCTGGCTCATGTTCGTCACGTCCGAGGAGAACAGACGGAGAGAAAATTGCGTTGTCCGTCATTGTCAACGTTATCAATGGCAAACACAAACATTCTAGGGGCCATGATGGATAACTGTAGCTCCCAGCAGTGCCCAGAGATGCTGCCGGGTGCCTGCCCGGCCACCTGGGGACTCTTCCATCACCCCAGCCTCAGCATCATCATCTCTTTATGTCCCCGCAGACTCTCAGGAGTGAAGAGGCTTGGGCAGCAGAGTCCCACATGGGAAGCACTTTAGTGTCCAGCCAGCCTTTGTCTCCTTCGTCTGATTTGATCTTCTTATCAGCCGTGTGTGCCAGGAACATGAATATCAGTATATCCATTTCACAGATCAGAAACAGTGTCCAGGGACATTCAGCCGATATACAGCCATTAGGAGAAGGAACTGAAAATCAAACCAACTCTTCTGATTCCAAGGAGAAAGTGCTTTGCAACCTTCTAGTGCCTCGGGGTCTGAGAAGGAGAGCCAGGATAAAGGAAACTCGGGGGTCTCGAGCCCCTGGGGCAGACACCTCCTGGGCCCTTCCGTATGCCCTGGGCCTGCCTGATGGCCCTGCCCACTCCCAACACTTCCCCGGTCTGCCCACGTGGGGGCCTTCTCTGGGCCTGAGCACCGGGATGCCTGCTGTGCTGGGAGTTATCAGCCAGGAGAGACTCCAAGTGTTGGGGGATCCAAGTTCAGACAGCAAGATGCGTTCTCTCTTCCCTCCTCACAGTGACCCTGCTCAAGGGGCATTAGCAGCCGGATTTTTCAGAGCTAAGAGATGGAGTCACATACCCATACAGGCAGGTTTATCTGTCCCCAAAGCCATGCCCCATAGCGTGTGGCAGGGCTAAGCCCCAATCAGCAGAACCTCTGAGAGGAATTTGCGGGATTTAGCAATAGGCTCATGGAATGCCGCTGGGTGCAGCAACTCATCCAGCTGCCCTGAGGGAGGAGGGGAAAGATCCCAGCCCTTTCCTTTCCCTTCTGACTCTGGTTGCCTAGCTGCCAGCGCTTGCTGTAGCCAGACTATGTGTTAACGGGTTATTGATGTACATGCCCTATCCCCTCTCCTAGCCTGGAGTTCTCTGGGAGTCTGGTTATGCTGGAGCCCCTTCAATGTCTACCACAGTGACACTCACTGGATGCCCCCAGGAGCTCTCAGTGCGTGGAAGTCAAGGACAGCCTTTGGTCTCATCGTTCTCTTTTACTTGACTTTTTGCCACAGGCTTGCATTGCTTCTATAGTAATAAAAAATTATAAAAACAAATAGAGCCAATGAATCAATACAGAAGCAACGCTTGTCTGTGAGCTGATTAAAATCGTTTGCCTCAAAGGAGACAGGTGCCTGGGGGCTTCACCGTCCCCTCGGGCTGCGTGGGGGTCATCTGAGCAGGGCTGTGTTGGCCGAGGCTGCCAAGCCCATCACAGCCTGAGTTGGGGATTGGAACATAAAGGTCAGTGGCAATATAAAATGTATTTCCTTTTCAAAATGTCTGCATGACAAAATATGGAATTTTAATAAATTCACGGGATGAGAATTATTAGCAGGCTGAGCTTTTATCATTGCCCCAGGCATTGGGCTGACCCCAACAAAACCCCACTTTCCTCAGCGACAGCGGGATGATTTTCTATTTCATAATCTTTTCTCATTGTGGGAGGAAAAATAATTTTCCCTGCATGGCCTCCCTGCAGCCCCAGCCCAGAAGACCCATTGAGAGAAGGGTTTTATCCATTCATTCAGCCCACTAACATTTATTGAGCACTTTTTCCTGTCTTTATTTTTTAGTTTGTTTGTATCAGGTAGTGAGGATACAAGAATTCCAATAAGTGCTCTGGAAAATATACTTAAAAGTGAAGTTACCAAATAAGTAGAGACCGAGGAGGGTGACTGAGACTTTGAAGGACTGGAAACCATTCATTCATTCACTCACTCATTCAATCATTCATGCCAAAAGAAATTTAGGAAACAGAGATTTTTAAAAATGTATTTGTTTCTCCCCATTCCCTCGTTGTTTGCACTTGCTGTGTCTTTAGGAGGCACTGAGAACTGAACCTGGGAGCTCAAATGTGGGAGGGAGATGCCTAATCGCTTGAGCCACCTCCGTTCCCTAGAAACAGAGATTTTGAGCTTAGAGATGAAAAAAGAATGGCAAAGTTTCTGGTGGAAGAAAAATAAGGCTAGTTCAAGGTGGTTCTTTAGGGCAGGTCTAGGACCCAAGGGTAACATGCAGGGGACAGAATTGGGGAAGAATTTTCTAATTATTAGGACAGTGTGAGCCCCATCCCTGGGATGCTCAGCAGAGGCGGGAAGCCTTTGTCTAGGACTTTGAGAAAGGGCTTATACCAGGTAAGCTCTGGGCCCTTCACACTGTTCATTTGTCAGTCAAGTAGGAGGCACTAAATACCAAATATTGCTAGGCTGTTTCTGGTGCAAGGACAAAGTTCCTGCCTTGAGCTGCTCTTATTTTAGGAAGGGAACTAGAAAATAAGCAAATATAATGTCAGACAGAGGCAAGTGACATGGAGAAAAGTAAGGCTGGAGAGTTTGGAGGGTGCTACTGTAGATAGGAGGTGGAAGCTGAGCAGACGCTGGGTAGAGAAAGAGGGAGAAACCATGCAGGTATCTCAGGGAGGGGCATCCTGGGCAAAGGGGACAGCAGCATAGGCTCTGAACAGGAACGTGCTTGGTATTTTTGAAAAGTAGCAAGGAGTTCAGTGTGGCTGGAGGACAGGGCATGAGAGAAGAGGGCAGGAAGTGAAGAAAGCAGGTACAGCATGATGGTAAACCGTTGGCAGTGATCCAGGAGTGAGGGGTAATGGGTGATACAGAGAGAAATGACAATCACCGAGACCGTGGCCCTGAGCTGGTGGGAGGGGCAGAGGCCAGTGCACAGGGAGGCTGGCCTTGGATGGGAGCACAGACAGCTCATCCATTGTGACAGGGCGGAGGTGGAGAGCGTGGGTGCAGAGCACAGCTGCTCTTCTGATGGCTTCTACTTTCTCAAGAAAATAAGATGCAAGACCCTCAACTAAGACTGGCAGGTGGGTGTGTTGTCGGAGGTTTAAGGAGAGAAGAGAAGGAGTGAAATAGTCATCTCAGAGAATGAAGGAGTGAATCCACCTGGGGGCCCATGATGGGTTCCCAGTGCTGGGCAGTGCCACGGGCCACGGGCCACAGGAGATCTGTGGTCGTAGCTTAGGGTGAGACTAGTCAGCAGGCTGGTGTGCTTTTCTCCAGCCACATTCCCCTCAGGTCCAGAGAAGGAGTAAGAAGATAATTACGTTTAACCAGACTGGGATTTAGCCAGAGGGAGGGAGGGCCAAGGATGCTAATGGAAGAGAGTATCAAAAGTGATGAGTCCTAGAAGCACATCTGGGTAAGTAAGGTGGCATGTGATGGCAAGAGGCCGGTAGTTCAGCCACAGTCATGCTGCCAAGAGGTGAATATTGTTATGCTCCAGGTATGTAGGATGTGAGTGCCAGGAAAGTGATGAACTCAGAGAGCAAAGTATTTATACTGGTGATGCCTCTCCTCTCTTCCACTCCTCTTCCCTCCTTCCCTCGCCCCCCATGGCTAGAGATCCCCCTGCCCCATAGCTAGAGTTAGCAGCCATTCAGGTTGTGTGGGACTAAGAAATTTCCTGAACACAGGACTAATAGTACTCAAACTGGGAAAGTTCTGGGCAAACTGGGTCAGTTGTTCACTCCACCCCGTTTACACACATGTGCACGCATACGTACACGCACACAAAGGAGGAAGATTTACAATTAGTTGGGACTACCTCTGCCAACAAGATGATCCTTTTCTCCTGTACTTGGCTGTGCTCAGGTGGCCAAGAGATGGGACACAGCAGATATTCCAGCCAAATACATATTGAGAGTGCTTCCTTATCTGCTCTCCATGGCCCTCCTGCTTACCCCTCTATAGCTAAGGGAAACTTCAGAGCAAAAGGTAAATGCAGGCTAAGTGCAATGGACAAAGCAGCAAAAGATGTTATGTATGTTTGTTTTGTAAGTTCACAGCTTTTACTATACACTTATTATTTATGTATATTCATGTATGAATGATATACTTCAATGAATTTTTTAATGGGCAAAAGTAATAGGGTGGCATATGGGAACCCTGCATTTTATGCATGATTGTTCTATAAACCCACAACTTCTTTAATACAATTTTTAAAAAAAATAATGGTGGTTAGAAACTAAGGAAATCTGAATGAAGTATAAGCTTTAGTTCATGATAATGTATCAATGGTGATTCATTCATTGTAACAAATGTACCACACTATCATAACAATTTCTCTGTACATCTAAAACTGTTCCAAAAATAAAGTTTACTTGGAAAAAAAGCAACAAAGGAGAAAAAGAGAGGGTGAGAATGGGAGTGAGTCAGCACTGGGGACCTGGGGGAAACAGAGCTTTGTTCCCCATTCCCACTCCCAGCCAGGGAATCCCGCAGCGATCCACCGTTCTTTCCTGCAAAGGTTGGAGCTGGAAGTGAGGGAATGGGATTAAGACCAACAATTACATTCTATGCTACTTAAAAAAATTATTAGAGAAGTTATAGGTTTATAGACCAACCCTGCATAAAACGCAGGTTCCCATACACCACCCCACCACCACCACTTTGCACTGGTGTGGGACATTTGTTACAGTCATGATGGCACTTTTTTGTAATTGTAAAAAATTTGTAAAAACAAGAATGTGCTGCAATCACCACCATCCATTACCAAACCTTTACCATCAGCCTAAATAGAAACTCTGTACAAATTAAGCATCAACTCCTCATTCTCTAACCCCAAAATATACCTTGGTAACCTATATTCTAGATTCTAACTCTATGAATTTGCTTATTATAATTAGTTCATATCAGTGAGATTATACAATATTTATCATTTTATGTCTGGCTTATTTTACTCACCTAATGTCCTCAAGGTTCATCCATGTTGTCACATGCATCCAGACTTCATTCCTTTTTAAGTCTGAATAATATTCCATCATATATGCCACATTGTTTATCTTTTCACCAGTTGAGAGACACTTGGGTTTCTTCTATCTTTTGGCTATTGTGAATAAATGACTCAATGAATATTGTTGTGCAAGTATCTGTTTGAGTCCCTGCTTTCAGTTCTTCTGGATATATACCCAGTAGCAGGATTGCTGGGTTATATTGTAATTCTATACTTAGCCTCCTGAGGAACTGCCAAACTGTCTTCCACAGCAGCTGTACCATTTTACATTCCCACCAGCAACGAATGAGTGTTCCTATTTTTCCACATCCTCTCCAACACTTTTAATTTTCTATTTTTTTAAATAGTAGCCATTCTAGTGGGTGTGAAATATATCCTTGTGGTTTTGATTTGAATTTCCCTACTAGCTGGGATGTTGAGCATCTTTTCATGTGCTTTTTAGCCATTCATACATTCTCTTTGGATAAATGTCTATTCAAGTCTTTTGCCCATTTTTTAATTGGATTATTTGTCTTTTTAATGTTGAGTTGAAGGATTTCTTTATATATTCTGGATATTAAACCCTTATTGGATATGTGGTTTCCAAATATTTTCTCCTGTAGAGTAGGTTGTCTTTTCACTTTTGTGACAAAGTCCTTTGATACATAAAAGTTTTTAATTTTAGGAGGTACCATTTTTTTTTTATTCCTTTGCTTGTGCTCTGGGTGTAAAGTCCAAAAAACCATTGCCCAACACAAGATCCTAAAGATGTTTCCCTACATTTTGTTCTAGGAGTTTTATAGTCCTGGTTCTTGTATTTAGGTCTTTGATCCATTTTGAATTAATTTTTGTATATGGTGTGAGATAGGGGTCCTCTCTCATTCTTCAACATCATTTGTTGAAGAAACTATTCTTTCCCAATTGAGTGGACTTGGCAGTCTTGACCAAAGTAGACATTATCGTAGTAACAGAGGAACTTGTAACATTGATATAAAGAGAGTGGTTACCAGAGGTTCTGGGGGGGTGGGGGATGGGGCAGAAGGGGAAGGAAGAATAGGTAGAACATAGGGCATTTTTAGGGCTTTGGAATTGTTCTGCATGATATTGCAAAGATGGATATATTATACATTTTGTCAAGGCCTATAGAATTGTACGGTGGAAAGTATAAACCGTAATGTAAACTATAGACCACAGCTACTAGCAATGCTTCAATATTTGTTCATCAGTTGTACAAATGTACCACACTAATGTAAGATGTTATTAATAGAGGAAAATGTGAGAGGGGGAGGGGTTGGAGCTCCCTGGTTTGTTGTGTCTCTCACTGTCTCTCCTCTGTGTCTCTTTTGCTGTTGTTGTTGCATCATCTTGTTGTGTCAGCTCTCCACACGGGCCAGCTCTCTGCATGGGCCAGCTCTCCGCATGGGCCAGTTGGGCCAGCTCTCCACATGGGCCAGCTCTCCACATGGGCCAGCTCTCCACATGGGCCAGCTCACCACATGGGCCAGCTCTCCACGCAGGCTAGCTCGCTTTCACCAGGAGGCCCTGGGAACCAAACCAAGGACTCTCCATATTGTAGATGGGAGCCCAATCGCTTGAGCCACATCTGCTTCCCCACAGGGAATATGTTTTTCCAACCTTTAACTTTCAACCTAGTTGTGTCTTTGGGTCTAAGTTGAGTCTCTGGTAAACAACATATAGTTAGGTCATGCTTATTTTATCCATTCTGCCACTCTGTGTCTTTTGATTGGGAAGTTTAATCAGATAACACTCAGTTTTATTACTATAAAGGCAGTGCTTATTTCAGCCATTTTGTACTTTGGTGTTTATATATCATGTCTTTGTTTTTGTGTTGTTGTTTTATTTTTGTTTTGTCTCTCTTTTCCTTTATTGCAACTTCCTTTTCTGTATAATTGATCTTTTGTGACGTATCTGATCCCTTCCTGTATATTTTTAAATATTTTCTTTGTGATTAACCCGGGGTTTATATTATGAAACCTATATCTATAACCTGCTAATTTGAAAAGATACTAACTTAGCTTCAATAGCCTACATGTTCTCTGCTCCATATTCCTCTGTTTCCATTCTTTATGTTGTTTTTGTCCCACTTTACCACTTTATATTTTGCAAGTCCATTATCAGGAACTATGTATTTTACTTGTTCAATTGTATTCTGACTTTTATAGGAATTGAAGAGTAGAGTCATACATTGAGATTACAGTACTATTGGGTTTTGCATTTACCCACTTAGTTACCCATCCTAATAATCTTCATTTCTTCATACTACACCAAGCCACTCTCTTCTGTTTTTTTTTTTGTTTGTTTGTTTTTCTTTTTCTTTTCAACCTGCAGCACTTCCTTTAGTAATTCTTGTGGGGCAGGTCTCTTGTTGACTAACTTTTTTAGTTTCTGTTTAGCTGTGAATGTTTTAAACTCTCCCTCATTTTTGAAGGACAGTTTTGCCTGATGAAGTATTTTTGGTTGGCAGTTTTTCTCTTTCGGGACCTTAACTATATCATACCACTGCCTTCTCACCTCCATGGTCTCTGAAGAGAAATGAGCACTTAGTCTCCTTGAGGACCCCTTGTGTGTGACAAATCACTTTTCTCTTGCTGTTTCTGAATTCTCTGTTTATCTTTGGCATTTGACATTCTGATTAGTATGTGTCTTGGAGTAGGTCTATTAGGATTGTTTTCTGTTTGGAGTATGTTGCATTTCTTGGATGTGTATATTTATGTCTGTTTTCATTTGCTAAGATGCTAAAAGCAGATACTATAAAATGGATTGGCTTTTTTGTTGTTGTTTTTTGTTTCCATAAAAACTATTTATTATTAGCAACCTAATTCCTTTATGCAGCTTTTTAAAAAATAACTATTTATTAAAGTATATCATTCATACATGAACATACCTAAACTATAAGTGTTCAGTAAACATCGTGAATTTACAAAACAAACATGCATAACATCATACAGGGCTCCCACACATCACGCTCCCACACACAGACACCCTGCATTGTTGTGAAACATTTGTTAACAAATCATGAAAGAGCATTATCAAAGTATTACTACTAACTATAGTCTGTATCTTCCTCCCCTATACATTTTTTTAAGGTATGTATGTATGTATGTATTTATTTATTTATTTACTTTTATCAATTTTTACGTGTCCCCCCCATTTTTGCTGTTTCTGTGTCCATTCGCTGGGCAATTCTCTGTGTCTATTCCTTGCCCTCTCTTCTCATCCTTCTCCTCCTGTCTTCACTGGGATTCAATCCTTGGAACCTCCAATGTGGGAGAGAGGCGTCTTACCACCTGCCCCTCCTTAGTTCCTGTTTTTTTTTTGGTGTGTCTTGTCTTGGCTCTCTCTTGTGTCACTCTCCTGTTACATCATCATTTTGCTGCGTGGCTCACGGGGCCTGATGGCACACCCATGCACGGGGCCTGGTGGTCCACATACCTTCTATATTTTTCTTTTTTCTTTTTACTGGGAGGTCCCGGGGATCGAACCCAGGTCCCTCCATATGGGAGACAGATGCCCAACCACCCAAGCCACATCTGTCCCCCTACTATATCTCTTAAGGTTGACCAAAGATACCCAAAGTTATAGTCTTTTCCCTGGTCATATAATAAATCAGGCTTAGTTTATCACCAGCATTCTAAAAACCAGACCTAGGGAGAAAAACTAGGTCTGGGGGCAGATGTGGCTCAAATGGTTGGGCGTCCGTCTGCCATATGGAGGGACCTGGGTTCGATCCCCAGGACCTCCTGGTAAAATTATATATATATAGAAGGCACATGGGCTGCCAGGCTCTGTGTGTGCCGGGAGCCATGCAGCAAGATGATGACGTAATAAGAGAGAGACGCAGGGGAGAGACAAGACGAGATGCTCTGAAAACTCCAAAAACCAGGAGCTGAGGTGGTGCAGATGGCAGAACACCTCTCTCCCACATCAGAGGTCTCCAGGATCGAATCCTGGTGAAGACCGGAGGAGGAGGATGAGAAGAGATGGCAGGAAACAGACACAGAATTGCCCAGCGAATGGACACAAAACAGCAAATGAGGAAGGGGGGATTTAAAATGGATATAAAGTAAATAAATAAACCTTTAAAAAAAAAAAAAAAAAAAAAAAAAAACTAGGTCTGGGGACACATGCATTGTTTCTAATATAGCGAATGTTTAGCCTACCCTGATTATCATAAAATCAGGTCAGTGAGAATATTCGCATGGGTTGGCTTTTAACAATGGGAATTTATTAACTTACAAGCTTACAGTTTTGAGGCTGTGGAAATGTCCAAATCAAGACATCATCAAGGCAACACTTTCTTTCCAAAGACTGGCTGCTGGAAATCTTGGACTTCTCTGTCATATGGCAAGGCACATGACAGTGTCTGCTGGTCTCTCTCTATTCTTCTGGGTCTTCTTGCTTCCAGCTTCTTGCTTCTGTGGCTTTCTCTCTGTCTGAATTTCATTCTCTTATAAAGACTCCAGTAAGAGGATTAAGACCCACTCTGGGCCATGCCTTAACTGAAGTAATCTAATCAAAAGTTCCTACATATAACAGGTTTACACCCACAGGAATGGATTAGCTTTAAGAACATGATTTTTGGGGGTACATACAGTTTCAGACCACCACAATATCTTTCATAAGACTTAGGAAATTTGGGGCCATTATTTCCTCAATATTCTTTCTGCCCCTTTTCCCTTCTATTCTCCTTCTGGAATACCCATGATGTGACATTTATACATTTTGTGCTGTTGCTCAAATCCCTGAGACACTGCTCATTTTTTTCTATTTCTTTTCATCTGTTCTTCTGACTATCTGATTTTGATTGTCCTGTCTTCTAGTTTGTTCATATTTTTTTCTGCCTGTTTAAATCCAAATCTACTGTTGTATGTCTCTAGTGTATTTTAAATCTCTGCTATTGTGCCTTTCATCCCCATAATTTCTGTTATGCTATTTTTTTTTTTTTAGGTGGTACTGGGGATTGAACACATAGGATCTAGTACAAACACTGAGCTCCATCTGCTCCCCAGTGAGAGTTGGTTTTTTTCATTTGTTTGTTTGTTTTAGGAGGTACCGGGGATCAAACTTGGGACCTCGTACATGGGAAGTAGGAACTTGACCACTTGAGCTACATCTGCTTCTCATGTTATGTATCTTTTATGTGTTCAAATTATTTATGCTCACACATTTTCTTCTTAATATCCTTTATCTCTTTATGCATATTTTCCTTCATCTCCTTGAATTGGTTTAAGAGATTTGTTTGAACTTCTTTGGTTAGTTGTTCCAAATTCTGTGCCTCCCCTGAAGTTTTAATTTATTCCCTTGATTGAGCCATATCTTCCTGTTTCTTATATGGCTTGTAGGTTTTTGCTGATGTCTAGGCATCTGATTATCTTGATGAGTTAAATCTGAAGGTCAGTTTCTCCCTCTTTTCTAGGGTTTTATTGTTGATTGGCTTTGTGTTGACTCTTCTTTGATGCTGGGTATAGCTTATTCTAGACCTTTAGAATAGCTGGTGTTTAACTGATCCAAATTTCTCAGCTCTTCTTCTTATGATAATTGCCCTGGATATGTGGTACAATTTTAAAATTGCACTTTTTGTGTAATTGTTTTCATATCCAGAAGAAAACTCCCTTTCCTCTGTTCCTTCTCCTGGAATTTTGATCTGTTTTGTTTGTGTTTGTACAGAATTTTCTCCTCAGCTCCTATGATTTGTTCAAATTCTCTTCCTCACTCAGTACCCCATTTTCCTTACTCTTTTCAATTCTGGTACCCTCCTCTCTTACAGAAGGAAGACTTGGGTCCCTTGGACTTGGGATATATGTAGGGTTCTACTCTACTGTCTGTGGTGGGAGGTGGAAAGGATCTGGGTCACTGCCTCTGAGCAACTCCCCAAGCTGCATGGGACCAAGTGAGGGAGATGGAGTGGACCAGCGGTTCCAGGGCAGAAGTTTCCTACCTGATATTTTTCTCTTTCTTCAATTCAGCATTTGTAGAGTCCTTCTCCAGTCTCTACTGTCTCCCGAGTTCAAAGCAAGTAGGATTTGTCCTTTTATTCACTGAGTCTTCACGGAGGTTTGTTCAGGGGATGTCTTACATTGCCATGTTGATGACATCCAATGCTACTTTTTAATAAAAAGATAGAAATTATTATTTGAATAGGTAACAACTCCAAGTGACTCAAAATTCAAAGGATCCAAAAGGGTAAATGTGGAAGGTCTTCCTTTTACTTCTAGCCTCCAGCCAGAGGCCACCATGATATCAGGTCCTTGCATGTCCTAACAAAGATACTTCATAATGCTTATATCAGCAGTAGCCTAGAAAGTCTGTATCTTAGTCTTCTCACATAACAAAAGATCATGGATATCATTCTCTATCCATACATAAAGGGAGGCATCCACCACTAGACTGTAAGCTCTGCAGGGCAGGGGATTTATTTTACTGGGGAACAGTGCTTGACACAAAGGAGGAATTCAGTAAATGTTGAATGAATCCTTTTGTTCTTCCTGGCACTATTGAAAGCATGTGCCACAATTCATCTAATTGCACCCCTTTGTTTTATCAGGTTGTTTCCACACCTTTGCTCTTATAATTAATGCCACAATAACTTTGCACATATATGCCCCTTTATATAGGTGTGAGCCTGTCTGTGAGATAAATTCCTAGAAATGGTATTGCTAGGTCAAAGGGTATGTGCACTTGTGATTTTGATAGATGTACCCAAATTATCCTTCATAACAAATTTCAATATCTTTATGAGCTACCCCATGCATTTACTAGATTTTATGTATCATTATTTTTATCTGGTTCATAGCTACCTGCCAACCCTTCCCAAGGACATATGTGGGCACAGTGGAGGGGTCACAGACCTGCATCCAGGAATTTGGAATTCCTGGAGTGGCATGGGGCAGGAGAGAAGGCCTAAGTATCCACCTTTTATGGATGAGTTCTGAATGTCTGGAGACCCTCACTTATGCTTTCTCAGGAACTTTTCCCTAAAGTTCCCAGAAGATTTAGACTTCCAGTTTTCACTAACAGATCTTTCCCATCAATCTCTCTGCATATTAAATTCCCAGCTCATTCTAATTACTTATTGATTGGCCCTAGGAGAATTCTAACATAGATTGGGAGGAAAGGGGAGAAGGCACAGCAAAAGGATATTTTTTTTCTGGGCCTCGAGTGAAAGAGAAATTTGGTTCGAACTTTGTAAATGCTGACTCCCAACTAATTTGCCCCAAACCCCATTTCCCTACCCTTCTGATACACAGTCTCTAACATGGAAGCTCCAAATGATATTCGAATTCCCTCTAAGAGTTAATAATAATTGGCCCAGTGGTGAGAGATACCCATTAAGTTCTTAATTTCTACTTCTCAAGAGACACTGGAGGAAAGAACAACAAGTGCATTTGATCCCCCCTAGTAAACGTCTGTTAGAGATTGCTTAACAGCCAGAGCATTGGCGATGATTTCTGCAGGAGTGGAAACATAAAGAGGGTTCCTGTGTCCTTGTCCTCTGCATTTATTTATTCAGTTTCTTGTCATTCACCGTTCACCCAGTCACCCCACTTCTACGGAGCATTCAAGCTCCACTTTGAGGCAGGCCCTGAGTGAGTGCAGGAGAGGAGAACATAGCATGAATAAAGAGGAATGCTGAAGATTCAGGATTCTGCCCTCACTCACACCACCACGAAGGAAAGTCTCTCACAGAAGAGTTGGCTCCATTTCAGTCCTCAGAGAACTCATCAAACCTTTCCCGAATGGAAATAGGGTGGTGGTGGTGGTGGATATTTTTCTACTTTGATGTTCTCTCTTCCCCATTTCTTAATCTTTGAGTTCCCCTCAATCAACAGGAACCACATGGAGACCCACTGTGTGTAAGGCACTTTGGAGGGAGATATACAAAGGAGTTTAAGGTTGTGGAGGTGGAGAGAATAGACTCGGGGGAACTGAGTTATAATCCTACATGGTTTAGGACAAAGCTAGATTGACGTTATCCTTGAAGCTGCTCCTGGAAGGGTTTGTGTTTCAAACAAATTACCAAGGTAAGCAAGACTTCAGAGAGGAATGTTTCAAACACCGAGGAGAAGAGCTAATTTCTCCAGCCCCTCAAGCATTTTAGAATTGTTCATTTACTTTCAAGTAGTTAATAAGCCAATTTTAGTTCATTCACATCTATTTCTGAGGCGTAAAGACTTTTGAATGAATAAATGGATGAATGAGCTTTGTGAGCTCTGTTTGAATTATTATATGTGTTCAAAATGACAAAAGCAGTGCTGCCGATTTTCAGTTCTAGCATCACTAGCTCAGCCTCACCCTCCCACAATCTCTTGTCATTAACAAGGTCTGTCAGAGCAGGAATTTGAAATCTGTGCTCCCTGGAGTAGCACCTGTTCTGATTTAGCTCTCCCTGTGCTGGGAATCAAAGGCAGAAGTTCATTAAGCAAGTTAATAGAAGAGAAGCAGTTTCAAAGCAAGTAGGCGGTTATTTCTTTCTTTTTTTTTTTTTTTTTTTATTGTGGGTATAAATCAGAATTTTCACAATACTCTTTTTTGAAAGCATCCCGTTGCAGGTAAACTATACAAGCTCTCTAATTAGAAGTGATTCCTTTTTACTCCTAAAGCTGGTCACCACTAGACCTGTAGTTGAATCTTTGTTAGCACACCTGAAATTACTGAATGTCCCTTAACATAATAAAAAAATTAAAACAGACTATCCCAGATTTCTCCCTAGTGTAAGGAAAGATCATGGGCTCTCCATTTAAATGCCAGCTTTACTGTTTTCTAGGAAATATATAACAAGCATTAAGCAGTTTCTAAAACAGAACCGACTGTGTAATTTTGGTCAATATTCTTAAACTCTTTGAGCCTCAGTGTCCTTACCTTAAAATGGGTCTAATGGTTCTGATGTACTAAGGATCATTAATGCAGCAAACACTGACAAAGCATCAGAATTGTTCTAGGTCCTTGACATATACTTACTCCTGGACTCCTCCTATCAATCCTATGGGGAACTACTACTGTTGGCCTCATTTTACAGATGGGGAGATTAAGGGAAAGGCAGGTTAAGGGATTTGCCCCAATCTCATTCATAAAGGGTTCGACTTCCAGAATCTGGCTCCACAGCCTATAGGGATTACCCTGTACTGCCTTCACAACCATTTATCAAGTCACAGAAGCTGCACATACCACGTAATGCTCCGACACTGGGTACTTCTCCTGTTTTTCCTTTCTCTGTGGTCACACAGCTG
Source organism: Tolypeutes matacus (assembly GCA_026826555.1). NCBI lineage: Eukaryota > Metazoa > Chordata > Mammalia > Cingulata > Chlamyphoridae > Tolypeutes > Tolypeutes matacus. The sequence continues at coordinate 19,362,942 of JAKSZT010054055.1, forward strand.
AACTTGACTTTATTCAGTCTGATTACATTGTTGGAGATGGGGACATTGCAAAGACTGGATATGGCAGGGTGCAGATTTGCACTCCACTGTTGGGAATCCTACATTCGGAGACACACTTAGCAATTCAGAAGCACTCATAGCATTTCTACCCCCTCCTGCTCCCCTGTTGATTTTGGTGCCCGTGGGAGAGACCCTGAAGCCCTGCTTGGCTCACCTCACTGATAACTCTCCCTATGCCTTCCCAACTCGCCCAGATTTGCCCCGAAAACACATTCCCTCCCATAACTCTCATCTCCACAGTAATAACTCATTCCCCTGATTCGCTTTGGAGATGTTCCCTGGGGCCCCAGATCCTCCTCAACAGGTTCTCCCTGAGACAGACACCATGGTCTATCAAATGGACTCCAGCACTGCCTGTGAGGGTCAGAGCTTAAATTATAGGTGCACCAAGAGAAAACCTTTTTTTCCCCTGTGTTAAGGACTATAAGGAAAGGTCAGGCAGATAAATTACTGTGAGTGAGGAAATGATGCTGACCCAAACAGCACGTTATCTGGTAAGAAGGAGCTGGGGTTCCCGTAAGTTGTGCTTTCTCTTTGTCCTGTTAAAACAAGGTCACACAGGTCGACCCTCAAAAAAGCAGGAGAGGGAAGAGGAAAGAGCCAAGCAAGAGTGCACATTAGGTGAAGTCTCAGCCTCAGCCTGGTTTTGTGGGGAGCTCTGGACTGCACATGATGCTGCAGAATCTTGCCACCCAGTGGTAAGCCAGCCGTTGGTTTCAGGCCCTTGGGGGTCCATTGAGCCCTTTGGGCTCTTTGGGGGCAAAGTAGCTCCAGTACCCCAAGAGCAGTCTGCTGAAGAGAGTTGCAAGTGTGAGCCAATAAGAGTGAAGCATTCAGAGGGGGCAGGGGGCCCAGAATCAGTAAAGGGACCTAGGGGAGGCAGTCAGTGCATGGAGAGCCTCCAACACATCACCCCTTGATGTGTGCCCAAGCATGCTCCTGGACCCTGGTACCTGTGACAGCCTTGAGGGGCCAAGGCCCAAGCTTGGGGCCAGTGCTCTGTGAGTCACAGGAAAAACCACCTCAAAATCTGGGGGACTTATTGGAGTGGGGTGATGTTGCCAAGACCTTGCCATAAATCAGTAACAGTAAGAGCCTTTCTCTAACCCCAAACTGATGTCTTAATATTAATGGAATGGAATTGCATCCTTCTGCTGAGGAAACTTGGATTTTGCTTACAGCAACACTAAGAATGGGATGGGAAGAGAGGAAAAAGAGGTCACATCCTCTGTTTATTACAGGCCGTGAATTCTGGAAGTCTTCCCTTTGTACCTCGTCTGACCTTGATCACGATCCCATCCTACTCTGAGGTCTATTTGGAAATGCTGAGAGAAGTGGAAGACCGCACGGCTAGTGAGAGGCAGAGCTGGGATGGATGCTAATGCCTTGTTGCTTTTCCCCCACTGCTCCAAGCCTCTCTTCCTACCTCCTCATGAGTCCACAACTCGGTCTGAGTCTGTGCCCCCTATAAAACCTCCTAACTGGCCTGAAATCTGAATATTTAATGCTGCCACTACGGCTTTTATTCTTTTTAATTGAGGCCTTTGTTAAAATGACATTTTCCCTCTCCTCCACATGTCATCCCCAGCTCCCTAATGATGTGTTTATTCAACACAGGGCATAGAGGCACTCTGCTCCAACCATCTCCCCAGGTGCCAGCCTCACTGAGTCCCTCCGAGGGAGAGGGTGCGGGGGGCAGGGCTGCACCCACAGACCGCTGAAAGCAGAGGTCCCCCCGGGAGCATGGCCCATGCAGTGACCGCCCAGCAATACGAGGGCAGAGCGAGGACCCAGAGAGTGTGTCGTGGCAGGTGCAAGGGGTCCGCTTACCTTTCACATCTCGGCAGTGTTTTCCAGATCCAGCGGTGTGCATGTTCTGGCCAATAAATGTTAGCGAGGGTGAGTATCGCTGAAACAGGTGGAAGGAAACTTCAAGGTTTGTTTCTTCCTTTCCTTGAGGAAAACGAAGGCGAAGGGGACCACGTTATATTTAAGCCAGTGTGAGTGTGTGGTGGAGGGGTGTTGATGTTTGCTATTTATTCATCCAAACTCCACTGGACAAGTGCCTACTCAGCATTTCTTTGGGTGTCTAATAGGCATCTCAAAATCAGATTCTTGATTCCCCCCTCCTAAACTGCTTCAAATCTCAGTAATTAGTAGCTGCGTTCTACCAGGTGCACAGGACAAAGTACCTGTGTTTGATTCCTCCCTTTCTCTGAGACTCTATGTCTACTCCATTGTCAACTGCCATCTGGACTTCTGAAATTTGCAGAATCCAAGCACTGCTCCCACCTGCTGCTCTGTCACCACCCAGGTCTCAGTCACCTCCAGCTCTCCAGGTCTTCAGCTTACACCCCCTCTCCCCAACCACTTGTCTCCCCCAGCGTCTACTCCGCACACAGTAGACAAAACATCCGGCCCATGTGTATGTATAATCACATCACTGCTCTGCTCAGAACCTTCCAATGCCTTCCCATCTCTTCTAGGAAGAAATCTGAAAGCCTTATCCTAGCTCACCCTCCCCTCTAACTGTTGAACCTCATCTCTCTTTTGTGTTCTTTTCACCTCAGGTATATCTTATGCACACTAAATGGCACGGATCTTAGACCTACAGCTCATTAGGTTTTATCTGTGAATACATCCAGGTACCCACCACCCAGGCTGAGATACAGAATATTTCCCATCACCTAGAAAGCTCCTTATGCCCCTTCTCAGTGAAAACTCACCTCCATCCAAGGTACGACCCATCTGATTTTATCACTGTACCTTCATTCCGCCTGGCCTTAAACTTCATTTAAATGGTATCCTGGACTATGTGTTGGAGTTCTCTCATTTAACATAAGTTGTGAGACTCATCCATGTTGTTCTACCAACACTCTGTTCTTTTATATTGCTGTGAGGTATTCTATCATATGATTATATCATGATTTCTTGTAGTGTTTTACTGTTGATGGACATGTGTGTTGTTTTCTGCTTTTTGCTATAAGCATGTTTTCTTCTCATTTCTCTTGGCTATAGATGTAGGGATGGGATTTCTGGTTAACAGGATAGGAATTTGTCGACTTATAATTGTCAAACAGTTTTCCAATGCAGTTTTACGCTACTACGGCAGTTTCATTTGCTCCATATCCTTGCCAATTCTTGGTATTTTCGGTCATTTTAGCCATTTTTGGGGTGTGTAGTGGGATCTCTTTGTGGTTTAAAATTTCATTTCCCTGATGAATTTTATGAGGTTGAATGCCTTCTCATTGGTTTATTGGCAATGTGGATACCTTCTTTTAGAAATTGTCTGTTGAAATTTTAAAAATTAGGCTATGTCTTTTTCTTATTGATTTATAGGTGTTCTTTTTGTATTCTGGAGACAAGCCCTTTCTTAGACACTCATTATAAGTGCTTCCTTCCCATCTGTGGTCTGCCCTTTCATCTTCTTATTGCTGTCTTTTGATACAACCTCATCTCTTTTCCTCTCATCCTGTCCCAGCCACATCCAACCTTCTTACTTCTCCTGCCACATGCCTTGTGCTCACTTTCCTTCTCTCTGGGATGCTCCTCCCCCAAATAGCTTCACTTCCTTATTTCATCCATGCCTCAGAAGGTCTTCTCTAACCACAAACAGCTCTTTGTCTGCTTAGCTTTTCTAAATAGCATGTACCAGCTGATATATATATTTATTCATTAATTTGTTTATTTGTGTCCCCTTCCCACTTGCCTTTAACTCTGGGAGAGCAGGAACTGTGCCTGTTTTTATCCTATGCACCCCTAGCACCAAGAGGGTACCTAGGATTTATTAGGTACTCAAGTAAATTTTTTAAATGAATGAATAATAGAAAAATGTATTATATAAATTAGATTGTGGTATAGTAACAAATGACCTCCAAATTTCAGTGTTTAAAACCTCAAAGATTTATTTCTCACTCATGCTATGTGTCTAATGTGCATCAGAGGGAAGGGTCTGTTCATTGTTAGTCACTCAGGGACCAGGTTGGCAAAAGAGCCACTATTTTATGATGCTACCTTCTTAAACACAAGGATTTGGGGTCTGCTGTACCTGGGGAAGAGATCATGGAGAATAGAGCACTGGCTCTTAAATCATTCCATCCAGAAGTAAGTCACACACATCACTTCTGGTCACATTTCATTGTCCAAAGCAAAGCACATGGTCATGCCTAGCTTCAATGAAGTTTTCTCCTGCCTGGAAAGAGAGGAGAACAGGAAATCCTGGTGGGTACCAGTAAGGTGTACCACAATGAGTGGAAACATGAATGAATGCATCAATGCCCAAATAAATGAATAGATTCCGGAAACAAAGACCAACAGATAGGTCCAGGTAAGCAGGGGATGTTGGGCAGCCAATTCCTTACCCGTTTCTGCATCTGAGTCCCATACTCCACCATGACCCCAACATGGTCTTCTATTGGGAAATGGCTGGGATGAATAATGCCTTTTACCATGCTTTAAGGAGTGGAGGAATAGCAATGAGCATTTGCTGGGTTTCATCATGCACCTGGGCAATGCACCTAATTTTTTATACTAATTACTAAAGTAGGTAGTGTGTGCCTCACTTATAGTTGAGCAAAGTAAGACCCAGAGAGAGGAAATTGCTGATTCAGGGTCTCACAGCTGGCTGGGCCAGACTTTGGCTGATGAGCATAGGTGCCCTTTCTACTGCATGCAAGTTACAGACAAGGCCACGAGCATGTGTATTACTTTGTGAACTCCCACAGCTCTGCTTAGATAAAGCTGGAGTACAGACATCATTTCATTATCGGTCCATGTTGGATGCTTCCTGGAGCCCAGTAACCTACAAGCTATCCCAAACCAGGTCAAACCAGTCAATCTGGTCACTTCACCAATGCCATTACTTAATAACTTATGCCCATTTTTTCGTGGTTGTTCAGTTTTCATTCAATTTGCTACTCTTGAGTCCCCATTGTATGCCCCTTTCCTCAAGTTACAAAGACTGAACCTTTACATAGTAAATCAAGCTACGTGTACATGAACCTTTAAGTAAATGCATGGCATTGGGAAAGTCACAGAAAGCTTTGAATTGTAATTTCTTTATTTACAAAATGAGAATAATACCCACTCTGCCTCTCAGAGAAGTATTCTGTGGATAAAAGTCATGCAATGACTTTTTTTTTTTTTTAATTTCTCAATTAAATGTAATGGATACATGTAAATTTTTTTGTTGTTGTTTTGTTTTTTGTTTTTTGTTTTTTTGTGTGTGTGTGTGTGTGAATCAAACAATATATTACACAATATATTTGGTTCATAGTAATGCATTCATACAGTATTTGTCCTTTTGTGTCTGGCTTGCTTCACTCAACATAATGTCCTCCAGGTTCATCCATGTTGCCATATGCTTTATGACTTCATTTCTTCTTACAGCTGCATAATATTCCATCGTGTGAATAGACCACAGTTTGTTTATCCATTCATCTGTTGATGGACACCTGGGTTGTTTCCAACTTTTGGCAATGGTGAATAATGTGGCTATGAACATCAGTGTGCAGATGTCTGTTCATGTCACTGCTCTCAGTTCTTCTGGGTATATACCCAGTAGTGGTATTGCAGGGTCACATGGCAAGTCTATATTCAACTTCTTTAGGAACTGCCAAACAGTCCTCCATAGTGGTTGTACCATCCTGCATTCCCACCAACAGTGAAGAAGTGTTCCTATCTCTCAACATCCTCTCCAACACTTGTAGTTCTCTGTCTTTTTAATAGTGGCCATTCTGATAGGTGTGAAATGATATCTCATTGTAGTTTTGATTTGCATTTCCCTAATCAGGAGTGATGTTGAGCATTTCTTCATGTGTTTTTTTGCCAATTGTATTTCTTCTTCGGAGAAATGTCTATTCAAGTCTTTGTCCCATTTTTTAATTGGGTCATTTGTCTTTTTATTGTTGAGTTGTAACATCTCTTTATATATCCTGGATATTAAACCCTTATCAGATATGTGATTTCCAAATATTTTTTCCCATTTAGTTGGCTGCCTTTTCACCCTTCTGACAAATTCCTGTGAGGTGCAAAAGTGTTTAATTTTGAGGAGGTCCCATTTATCTAATTTTTCTTTTGTTGCACATGCTTTGGGTATGAGGTCCAAGAAACCACCACCTACTACAAGGTCTTGAAGATGTTTCCCTACATTTTCTTCCAGTAGTTTTATGGTCCTGGCTTTTATATTTATATCTTTGATCCATTTTGAGTTGATTCTTGTATAGGGGGTGAGATAGGGGTTCTCTTTCATTCTTTTGGTTATAGATATCCAGTTCTCCCAACACCATTTGTTGAAGAGACTGTTTTTTCCCATCAGCGTGGGCTTGGTAGGTTTGTCAAAAACCAGTTGACTAAATCAGCACACACCACTCAGAGCTGAGTGGGAGAGAGTGTGGTCTACAGTGTGAACTGTGGTCTATGGTTGGTGGCAAGGCTCCAGGATGTGTAAGTTCATTGAGGGTGGTGGGCCACACTGTGGGAGATGTTTGTGTGGGATGTGGTGGGAGGTGTGGGAGGTGGGCAACATGGGAATCCCAGTGGGTTCTGTGTAATATTTTGGGTAATCTAAGCACCTCTTAAAATATATGTATATATATATATATATAAATAACATTTTTGTAAGCAAATACACATATATGCATATATATTTATATATCATTTTGCAAATGTTTGTATGTATTGTGAGAACTTTGATTTTTACCCATAATAAACAAATAAATAAACAAATAAATAAATAAATAAATTGGAAAAAAAAAAAACAAAAACCAGTTGACTCTATAGGTGAGGGTTTATTTCTGGATTCTCAATTCTATTCCACTGATCGATATGTCTATCTTTATGCCAGTACCATGCTGTTTTGACCACTGTAGCTTTGTAATATGTTTCAAGGTCAGGCAGCGAAATTCCTCCCACATTGCTCTTCTTTTTTAGAATGCTTTTGGCTATTCGGGTGCACTTTCCCTTCCAGATGAATTTGGTAATTGCCTTCTCTAATTCTGTAAAGTGAGCTGTTGGGATTTTGATTGGTATTGTATTGAATCTATAAATCAGTTTGGGCAATATCGAAATCTTCACGATATTTATTCTTCCAATCCATGAACATGGAATGTCTTTCCATTTGTTTAGGTCTTTTTAAATTTCTTTTAGCATTGTTTTGTAGTTTTCTGCATATAGGTCCTGTACTTCCTTGGTTAAATTAACTCCTAGGTATTTGAGTCTTTTTGTTGCTATTGAAAATGGAATTTTCCTCCTGATTTCCTCCTCAGATTGTTCAGTACTAGTGTACTGATTTTTGCGTGTTGATCTTATATCCTGCCACTTTGCTGAACTCATTTATTAGTTCAAGTAGCTTTGTTGTGGATACTTCAGGATTTTCTAAATACAGGATCATGTCATCCGCAAACAGTGAGAGTTTTACTTCCTCTTTTCCTATTTGGATGCCTTTAATTTTTTTGTCTTGTCTAATTGCCCTCGCTAGAACTTTTAGTGCAATGTTGAATAACAATGGTGACAGTGGGCATCCTTGTCTTGTTCCTCATCTTAGGGGAAAAGCTTTCAACCTTTCCCCATTGAGTATGATGTTGGCTGTGGGTTTTTCATATATGCCTTTTATCGTATTGAGAATTTTCCTTTTATTCCTATCTTCTGAAGTATTTTTATCAAAAAAGGATGTTGGATTTTGTCGAATGCCTTTTCTGCATCTATTGAGATGATCATGTGTTTTTTTTCCTTCAATTTGTTAATGTGTTGTATTACATTGATTGATTTGCTTATGTTGAACCAGCCTTGCATACCAGGAATACATCCCACTTGGTCGTGATGTATAAGTCTTTTGATATGCTGTTGGATTCGATTTGCAAGTATTTTGTTGAGAATTTTTGCATCTATGTTCATGAGAGAGATTGGTCTGTAATTTTCTTTATCCAGGTTGTCTAGTTTGTTGGCATAGAGTTTCTCATAATATCCTCTTATGATTCTTTTTATTTCTGTGAGGTCATTTGTAATTTCCCCCCTTTCATTTCTCATTGTATTTATTTGCATCTTCTCTCTTTTTTTCTTTGTTAGTCTAGCGAGGGGTTTGTCCATTTTATTGATCTTCTCAAAGAACCAGATTTTGGTTTTGTTGATTTTCTCTATTGCTTTTTTGTTCTCATTTTCATTTATTTCCACTCTAATCTTTATTATTTCTTTCCTTCTTTTTGCTTTGGGATTGGTTTGCTGTTCTTTTTCTCGTTTCTCAAGTTGTTCAGTTAAATCTTTGAGTTCAGCTCTTTCTTGTTTCTTAATATAGGCATTTAGGGCTATAAATTTCCCTCTCAAGACTGCCTTTGCTGTATCCCATAAGTTTTGATATGTTGTGTTCTCATTTTCATTTGTCTCAATATATTTACTGATTTCACTTGCAATTTCTTCTTTGAGCCACTGAATATTTAGGAGTGTGTTGTTCAGTCTCCACACATTTGCAAATTTCCTTTTTTCCTGTCTGTTATTGATTTCTAGTTTCATTCCATTATGATCTGAGAAGGTGCTTTGTATAATTTCAATCTTTTCATATTTATTGAGAGCTGTATTGTGTATGTGGTCTATCCTGGAGAAAGATCCATGGGCACTTGAGAAGAATGTATAACCCGCTGAGTTTAGATGCAGTGTTCTGTATATGTCTGTTAGGTCTAACTTGTTTATCATATTGTTCAGGTTCTCTGTTTCCTTGTTGATCTTATGTCTAGTTGTTTTATCTAATGATGTGAGAGGGGTGTTGAAGTCTCCGACAATTATTGTAGAATGTCTATTTCTCCCTTCAGTTTTGCCAGAGTTTGTCTCATATATTTTGGGGCACCCTGGTTAGGTGCGTAGATATTTATGACTGTTATCTCTTCCTGGAGGATCGTCCCTTTTATTAATATATAATGGCCTTCTGCATCTCTCATCACTTTTTTGCATTTGAAGTCTGTTTTGTCTGATATTAGTATAGCTACCCCTGCTCTTTTCTGTTTACTATTCGCGTGGAGTATCTTTTTCCAACCTTTTACTTTCAGCCAGCTTGTATCCTTGTGTCTGAGGTGAGTTTCTTGTAAGCAGCATATGGATGGCTCATGTTTTTTTTATCCATTCTGTCAGCCTGTATCTTTTGATTGGGGAATTTAATCCATTCTCATCAATGATATTACTGAAAATGCACTATTTATTTCCTCCATTTTATTCTTTGGTTTTCATATGTCATCTTATTTTTGTCTTTCTTTTTACTCTTTTAGTTATCCTTTCTGCTTTTCTTTCTTCTATACACTCCTCCAAGCCTCTCTCTCCTGTCTTTTTCTTTCAGGTTCTAAGGCTTCCTTTAATATTTCCTGCAAAGGTGGATTCTTTTTTGCAAACTCTCTTAGTTTCTGTTTGTTTGTGAATACTTTATATTCACCTTCATATTTGAAGGACAGTTTTGCTGGATAAAGAATTCTCAGCTGGCAGTTTATCTCTTTCAGTTTCCTAATTGTATCATACCACTGTCTTCTCGCCTCCATGGTTTCTGAAGAGAAATCTGCACAAAGTCTTACTGGACGTCCTTTGTACGTGATCGTTTGCTTCTCTCTTGCTGCTCTGAGAATTTTCTCTTTATCTTTTACATTTGACATTCTGAATAATATGTGTCTTGGCGTAGGTCTATTTGGATTTATTCTTATTGGGGTACGGTGTGCTTCTTGGACATGTAAGTTCATTTCTTTCATGAGAGTTGGGAAATTTTCAGCTATTATTTCCTCAAATACTCTTTCTGCCCCTTTTCCTTTCTCTTCTCCTTCTGGAACTCCCATGACACGTATGTTCTTGCATTTAGTGTTTTCTTTCAACTCTCTGAGCCCCTGCTCAATTTTTTCCATTCTTTTCTCTCTCTGTTCTTTTCTCTCTTCAATTTTAGCTGCTCTGTCTTCAGTATCACTTATTCTTTCTTCTGTCATTTCGAGTCTGCTGTTGTATGCTTCAAATGTATTTTTTACTTCACCTATTGTGTCTTTCATTCCCATGAACTCAGTTACTTTTCTGTTCATGATTTCAAATTCTTCTTTACGTTCACGCAATGACTTCTTGATGTCATTGATCTCTTTAACTATATTCTCTTTCATCTCATTAATTTGATTTTGGAAATGTGTGCTCATCTCACTGATTAGTTCTCTCAAATTCTGCTTCTCTTCTGGGACTTTGCTGTATTCCTTTTCTTGGGCCATTTCTTCTATTTTCTTAGTATGGCCTGTAATTTTTTGCTGGTGCTTAGGCATCTGGTTAGTTTGTATTTTACTTAGATGCTCTATCTCTCTTTTATAGGGTTTTAGTGGCAGGAGGCTGTGAGTTACCACCGCTCTTTGATTTTTGGCTTAACCTTGATTGTTAGGATTGTCCTGCTGGTTGCTTAAAACTGGGCACTGGACCCAGTAATTGGTTGTAGAGTCGTTTCCTAGGGCCTTAGGCAGGGAGGCTATAGAGGTCAGGAAAAGCCTCTCTTACTTATTAATTTTCTTATGTGCACTTCCTTGGTCTGCCAGGAGATGGCGCTTGTTGGCAGCTCTCAATTCAATGCCTGGTCCGAGCGTATTTGTTGTGACACAGACCAGATCAATGTGATAGAGCTTCCTGTCTGGGGGCTAGGAGCCCTGTGATTCAAACTTTCTGAGACAGTTTTCCAGACATCTCTCGTCGCGCCCCCCTTTTCCCAGCTAGAAAATATTTCCACTCCCTTCTGAATCCTCAACAATCAGTCCCTGTTAGTAGAGGAAGAGATTGGGAGGTTTGTATTTCTTTAGCCCCTTGCAGGCTCCAAGGCAAACAATGGTGCAGCCCCACCCGGCCTGGAAGGGCTCTCGGGACAGGGCAGACCAAACCTGGGAGTCAAAAGCAGGGTCAGCCCCAGGCTCTCTCTCCTTTCTCCCATGGAGTCCTCAACAATTAGTCCAGGCTAGAAGAGAGGGAGGTTGCGAGGGTTGGATTTCTCCAGTCCTTTCTAGGCTCCCAGGGCAAACCGCCGTGTGGAAGGGTCCGTGGGGCTCTGCAGCCCAAATTTCATATCGGAACCTGAGTCAGCCTAAGGCTGTGTCCCTCTCTCTCCCCTTTCCGGGAGTGGCAGATCCCTGAAGCCCCCTTTGTCTGTGGTCGCAGGCCCAGGGGCCCGAGAATTCTGAAGAGTGTGGGGGAGGGTGCCGGCAGCAGCAGAAGCTGCTACTTGCAACTCACAGTTCTGTAGTCGCGATTTCCCTCTTCTGTCCCTCTCTCCTCTGGGTGGTGTGCAGCCTTCACCTGCTGTCCTAAACCCTAGAAGATCTTTTTCAGGGCTGTTTCAGCTTGTCCTCTAGCTATTTTTCTGGAGAAGAGATTCCCATGTCTTACTAGTCCCATGCAATGACTTTTAAAGCATTTTAGAAACTGGAAACAGAAGTTGATTATTGTTTTCTAACATGTTTTGACATCAAAGAGACTCAAAACCTCCTGTTTTCATAATTCTACTGCTCCTGGAGATCCCACTTATTTTTTGAGATCTTTGCTTTCAGCCTCTGGCTTCAGTGGCTTTCTCTCTGTCTCTCTCTCTGTATTCATCCAGTTTATAGAGGACTCCAGTAAGAGGATTTAGACCAACCCTGGGTCATGCCTTAATTGATGTAACCTAATCAACAGGTCCCACCAACAGTACGTTCACACCCACAGAAGTGGATTTAGTCTAAGAACATAATTTTCTGGGGTCCATCCAGCTCCAAACCATCACACATGGTTTTGGAAGCCAGAAGTCCAAAATCAAGCTGTCTGCAAAGCCATACTTTCTCTCTGAAGCCTGTAGCTTTCCCGTGGTCTTGCCGCAGTCTTTGGGATCCTTGGCTTGTATCTCTGCCTCCTGTCATGTAGCAGTCTCTCTCCTTAGTCTGCTCTTCCAATTTCTGCTGATGTCTGGCTTCTTGCTGTGGCTTTCTCTGACTGATTGTGTCCAAATTTCCCCTCTTCATATGGCCTATCCTAATTCAATGTGGCCACATCTAAACTAACAGTAACATCTTTAAAAGGTCCTATTTACAAATGGGTTCACACCCACAGGAACACGGATTAAGACTTGAGCGTGTCTTTTGTGAGGACACGATTCAATCCCCAAAAGGAACGGATCCCCAAGTGTTGTGTTTGCTGAGTAGTGTGCAGTGTCCTTCCACCACTTCCTCTGCCCCCATCGTGAGGGAGGACATGGGCCTTGAGTCTCTCTGCAGTGACTTGCCAGGAAAATAGAAGCTCACTCAAGCTTTTGTTCCCAGAGACATTTCTGTGGGGTCTCATTTAAGTGCCCCACCCTACCTCCATACCATGTGTGGGGAATAAAACAGTATTTTACCACCTACCTGAACTTCTAGGGATTGGGGAGGGGCCATCTACTACAAGAGCATCTTCTCACACTTCTAGGTCCCTCAGGCACCTGACAGGTCAGGAAGACCAATCCCATCTCCTGGGTCCCCCCAGGTCCCTTCCACTCTCTCCACCTAGGGACAAAAGGATATGTATGTAAAATGCTCTTCCCATCGATAGAAGATCCTCCTGAAATGGTAGAAATGGGGAGCTTTTTGAAGCTACTTGGTGGTTTCTTAAGGCCTCGGTCATTATCTTTGATTATCATTTTTAATCAGCTCACTCCCTGAGATAATAAGATAATATTATAATAATAACCATAAGAAAAGCTACCATTTCTTAAGTATCTTCACTAAGGTAAGCATGTTATATCCATTACCCAATTTAATTCTCACAACATCCTGTGATGTAGGAGGAATTATCCACATCCTAGAAACGAGGCAGCTGGGACTCAGTTAGGAAGAGTCTCAAAGCCTCTCAACTCAGAAAGGATGGTCAGGGTCTCTGAGCCTTGGGCAGGGAGCAGCAGCTCCTCATGGTCCACAAAGGAGCCTTTGTATGGACAGAAATAGCAACATTGAGAGTCCCAGGAATCCAGTCAGGACACCTGAGCTCCAGCCTTGACAAAGCTATTGGGTCTTGACTTAGAGGAACCACACTGTGGAGCTGTATGTAGCTCAGAAAAACATGTTTTAAATTTAATCCGTTCCTGTGGCTGTGACCCATTGTATGTAGGACTTTTTGACAAGGCTACTTCAGTTAAGGTATGACCCACCTCATTCAGGATGGGTCTTAATCCTTTTTCTGTAGTCCTTTATAAGAGAATGAGATTCAGACACAGAGAGAAAGCCACAGAAGCAAGGAGCTGAAATCAATGAAGCCTGGAAGAGAAGGGAGAGATCAGGAAATGCCGCCATGCACCTTGCCATAAGACAGCAGAGCCAAGATCACAGACAGCTGGTCTAGAAGACACCGCTGCCTTGATGATGCCTTGATTTGGACATTTTCCCATTGTTTAACCTGACCCATTTCATGGTATTTGCTTTGAACAGCCTAGGAAACTAAAACACACACCCTAGTCTTCTTTTCAGGGTAGAGTCACCATTACAACCTGCTCCCATTGCTTCCACCACAGTCTGCACTTTTCATACTCCTGGCAAGTGGGGAGGCTGCCCCTCATTATTTACCTTTGCTCCCTACCTATATTTTTAGTGGGAAGAAGTGTGTTTTTCTCCGTAATATCCATTTTATAACCATTTTCTGCAAGGGCTGAAAGCTGTCAGAGTCATAATGCATCGCATCAAATTAACATATTTTCCTGAAATGGTAATTACACCCTTTTTGTGTGCCTCTGAATACACATTTTTTTGAAGTGTGAATGAGGCTCTGACATCAAAGCCTCACTTGAAATCATCGTTATTAGTGCATCTGTCCAAATGATTCAGGGGAAATGGCTGGCATAGGTTTTTAAGTTTAGTGGAATTTAAAGGTGAGCCACAGAGTTTCTTTAAAAGGGTTCAGATTAGAAATGTTGGAAAGCATGGCATGCTTATTAAGTGTTCTTTTCTTCACCCTAGAACTATTTCTAGTCCATCAGTGCTATTAAGCTCAATTCAACATCTTTATTGAGTGCCTAGCATATGTGAAATAACTTGTTAGGTATTAGAGATTCAGGACAAGATATTGCACATGCCTTCATAGTCCTAGTAGGGAAGGCAGACAGAGAGCCTGAAGAGAAGAATCAAGGAAATAGCATTTGAACACAAAATATAGAGACTGACTCTGCCTGTGTGCGTGTGTGTCTGTGTTGGGGGCAGGGAGTACAATTATGGAAGGCATCCCATAGAGGTGGCATTTGAAATGGATCTTGAAGTGTGACAAAGATGAACAGTTGATGACAATAAGTACATTCTAATGTCAGAGAGATAATTAAAGTGTCAGTTTGGAAACAGCAAGAAGCCCAGCTCAAGTGCCTAGCCTCATAGTTCAGGTGGTTAGGGGAGATATTGTCTCTGTGGTAGGCTTTTCAAAAGGGACAGATCAGTTGCAGTGTGGCTGGACCAAAGGGTTAGGGGAGGTGAGGTAGTCAAGGGCCATGGTGGAACATATCACAGGCTATTGACAATTTGAGGGTTTATCCTACAGAACTGGAGAAGCCATTGAGGAATAGAGGGACATGATCAAATCTGACTGTGAAAGATCACCCTGAATACTATGTGGATAATGGATTGGAAGCAGAGGAGTGGCAGGATGAACCAGTTAAAGGGCTGTTACTACAGTCTAAAGGAGCTACCCAGGCCTGGACTGTGAAGGTGGCAATAGGGTTGGAGACAAGTGGAGGGTTTTGACAGGTGTTTAGAAGGAAGACTGAGCAGCATTGAGTGATCAATTGATTAATTGTATGTGACAAAGAAAAAAGAGATATCAATCATGAATCTTGGGTTCCTAGCTTGAGCAATTAAGCAGATGTGGGTGCTAGTAAAGGTGGGCAAATGTGATCAAGAACCAAGGACTAGAAAGAAGTTGATGAGTTCAGTGGGGGCATGTTGAGTTCTAGGCCCTCCAAGCCACTTTGTTTCTGTATCTGGATGATGCCTCTGCAATTTTGACAACCTGGTTTGGTTCTTCTGCCACTGATTCATAGGGGTGTGTTCTTGATCTGGACATAGCTGTTTTGATTGCAAGGAAAAGAAATCCACCCAAGCTGGTTCTAGGAAGAGGCAAAAGAGATGCCATTATAAGAATACCCAGTCACATCCCACAGAAATCAAGAATGGTGACTCAAATTTGGGCAGGCTTCATGCAAGCCAGCCTGAGCGAGCTATCAGGAATCAAGATGACTCATTGCTCCAGGTATAAGGACTTTCTGCAGTTACAACACCCCAATAGCAATTTAGTGAATGAGCTATTGATGAAATTTGGGGGGATTCCATGGTTTAATTGTAACCATAGCCCTGGAGTTGCTGTATCCAGCTCTGCTCATACTCTCTGTATTTTTCTCAATGGCCAGGGCATCATGCCTTCTACAACTCCAGGGTCCATATTCCTATGGGAACTTAATCCCTGCAAATCGTGGCCTTATCATCATTCTTATTTATTATTTATTTTAGAGAGTTTTAAAAGTCAGAAAATCAACCATAAATAATATTAACAAATAGCATTGAAACATTTTTGTTGTTTTGTCTTAGGTTTTAATAAAAATTATATGCATAAAAGAAATAGATTTGTTCATATGAAGTTAAAAATCCTCCTTGTTCCTCCTCTCCAATCTCATTCTTCTCTCTCTATTCCTAAAGGCAATCAAGATCCACAAATTTGGTTGATTTCTTTCCTGTTCCTGGCTTTAAACTTTTACTGCACATATACATGTCCATAAACATAATGTAGTATTGTTTGGTGTCTTTTTTATTTAACATAAATGGCAACATTCAGTATGTAATGTTTTGCAATTTGCTGTTTCTACTTAGTATTGTTTTCAAGATCTTTTTTGCGTGTGCAGTCATATAGATCTAGTTTATTTAATTGCTGTATAATATTCCACTTTAGGAATATACTGACATTTATTTATCCATTCCCCTACTGAAGGACATTTGTGTTACTTCCATTTTATTTTATTTTTTGCCTTTACAAGCAATGCTGCAATGAATATCCTTTCACATGCTTCATTGTATAGTTTTCAATAAGTTTCTCTAGGGTGAATTGAATATATTAACTGAATATATTTGTATGGGTGGAATTGTTGTGAATTGGTGGTTTAGTGACTGTGTTCATTTTAAATTTTGTTAAGCATTGCCGAATATCCCCTGGTAGAGCTTGGCAGTGAAGGAGTCAATACAAGATTTACCTTCAGCCAACATGTCACCCACCCAGAAAACTGTGTACACTTCCACATCAGCTACTTCAAGGATCCTCAGTGAGAACCACTGTTTTCGTGAGAGGCAGTCTTGAAGGGAGTATGTCACATGCTAGGTGTATTGAAATAGAAAGATTGAAAATCATTGACTTTAAGATCATAAATAAATTTGCTTTGATGTCTTTACCTTGGCTCCAAATCTCTCAAAATCTTATTCTTAGCAGAAATGTTATTCAGATCCTAGGGGATTACAGGGGACAAACATATTAACTGCTTCACTAATATAAAGCCCTGGAGCAGTCTCAGGTTTGGACGATCTGAAAGCTGGACTGATATTCTAAGTGGTATCAGCATGAGGCAGGGAATGACCAAATCATTCTTGAGTGACTGACACCTATGCAGTGGAGCTAAATTTGGGCTGAATAGCAATGAGAGGACAGAACAGGGCGGACAGGATGAGACTATGGTTGGGGGAATGGAAGGGCCAGAATTAGATGCTGTAGTGGATGGCCCCAGTGATATGGCTCCTGGCATGCACATCCTTTTGTAACCCCCTCCGCTGTTGTGGGACTTCCTTTTAACAAATTCAGCAAAAGCCATGGAATGCCATTTTCAGAATTAGGCTATTAAAGCGTGAACTCCATCTTGCTTGCCCTCTCGTGCCTTCTCTCTTGCTCTCTCTGATAAAAGCCACATGGTAAATGCCCATTGGAAAGGCCCATATGGCAAGGAACTGAGAAAGGTCTCTGGCCAAGAGCCCACGAGGAACCCAATCCTGCCAACAGCAATATGAGTGGGTTTGGAAGTGGATCTTCCTCCAGTCACTCCTTGCTTCCCCAGCTGGCACCTCGATTGTACCTCATGAGAGGCTTTCTCTTTGGAGAGTGTAGCTGTTTGGACAATTTGATGTAATTATGAATTCCAAAAATATATATTGGATTATGCTTGTAAACTGATCTGTTCATCTGGTCATGATTAAGTTATGATTAGGGCCTTTACTGGGCCATATCAGTAGGGTGTTGAGCCCCACCCATTGGTGGGTGGGGAATAAAATATAAAAGGCATCACAAAGAACAGAGTTGCAGCAGTTCTGAAGTTGGAGTTTTGATGCTGGAGCCCGGGGAGGCGAGCACACAGAGGAGCTTGGTCGTGAGGAAAGAAAGAAGGCCCCGGGATAGAGACGAGCTCTTTGCCTGATAGTCTACAGCTGACCTTGTGGAGGAAACAGAGGCGCTGAGCCCAGAGAGAAACGCAGCCCTGGGAAGAGAGGAACCCAAGAAGCCTGAACCCTAGCAAACGTCAGCAGCTGTCTTGCTCCAACACGTAGCAATAGACTTTGGTGAGAGAATAAACTTAAGCTTTATGGCCTGGTAACTGTGGACTTCTACCCCAAATAAAAGAACCCTTTATAAAGACCAACCATTTTCTGGTATTTTTCATTAGCACCACTTTGGCTGACTAATACAGAGAGGTTGTACCAGAGTCTCTGAACTCAAGGACACCATGCACAGCTTGCGAAGAGTGGGAGATGAAGGTCTCTCTATAGTCCTTTTAGCAGGAGATGGGAAGATACTCAAAGCTGAGCTACAGGTGAGAAGAAACCTAGAGACATAGACAGGGGTAGTTTCCCTATGGGAAGCCCACCACTACACAGGCCCAGCCCATGCACAGGAAGCTGCTAAGTTCTTCTGCAATGCTTCATCTCTAAATGTGAAAGGCTACCAGACACTTGAGACATTTGAGTAAAGCTTCTAGATGAAAAACAGGAAACAGAATAAAGAAAACTGGAAAAAACAAAGACAACACAGAAAGCTGAGAGGGGCAAAAATTAGGGAGGAACCCTCTAATTTATATCCTCAGAGAGATTTAAAAAAATATTGAATCCATGAAACAAATATGAAATGAGAGTTTTAAGGATCTTTAATAGTAAAAACCAAGATATCTCTTGGAAATTAAAATCACGATAGCCAAAACACAAAGTTTAAGGGTATAAACAAATATCTGTCCTTAAATTTTTTTTCAGACAGTAGAATAAAAATGCAAAGTGATGGAAAAGAGTAAGGAAAAAAATAGGCATATTAGAAGATTATTAGAGAAAGTTCAAAGTCTAACTGAGGAAATTTCCAGAAAATGCAGAAATTGGAGTAGAGAAAATTATCCAAGAGCTAGTAAAAGTAAACAATTCCTAACTGAAGCCTGTGGGTTTCCAGATTTAGAGTGTTCATCTGATGCCCAGGACAATGAATGAAATCATTATGAAATGTCAGAATAATGGGGATAAAAATAAAACCCTCAAATCCAGATCACATACAACAGATCAGGAATTAGAAAGGTATTAAAATTATCAAGAGGAATATTAGATATTAGAAAACAGTAAGGGAATGCCTTCAAAACTCTGAGGGAAAATGACTTTTGTAGATTTCTATGCATAGCCAAAATAAAGAAATGTAAGAAATCAAAGCATTTTCATCACGTACCCTTTCCCCAGAAGCTATTAGCAAATCGAGTCATCATTTTGAGGAGACACAATGAAGAAAGATAAAGACAGAGGACCAGTGAAGCAGGGACTCCAAATAGGAAAGAGGGAAAGGAATTTTGAGGATGACAGCAGAGCGACAGGTTAAGAGAACAGCTGGTTGTGACTGGAGCAGGGAGGTCCTGGGGAACTCTAGGAAGGGTGTTTCCAAGGTGGGCAGGTGTTAAAGACCATGGATTATCTCAAGTGTTTGAATGTATTGAGAGAAATGCTTCTGGCAGAGAGTTCTGGGATGAAGTGTGGTGATATGTACTTGAAAGGAATGGGCAAATAAAAACCCGAGGCAATTAACTCCAGGAAAAACTAAAGACTGTGCAAAAAGGGAAATGTAAACATAGTACAACACATGGAAGAACTATGCATATAATTTATATCGTTACAACAATGAAAATATGACTAGATTTAACCCAAAGTTGTATTGTAATTATTTTGGAAGTTGAGCACATGAGGAAAAGAATTGTGTATGTGTGCATTCGTATGTGTGTGCATGCATTTCCTTAGGGGCGTAAGAGCTCTAAATGCCTTTGAAACATATTCACAGTCAATAGACAAAATCTAAAACGTATGTGTACCTTAACTAGAAATATGCAGAAAACTTCCAGAAGAAACTGCTATAAGAGTTAAAAAGCATTTGCCTCTTAGGGGCAAAACTAGGGGGTAAGGAGGGTGGAATTGAGGATTGCTGTTTTCCATTTAAGCTTTGAAAATCATATTCGTTTTCTGGAGCTACTATAACAAATTACTACAGACTGGGTGGCTTAGAACAGCAAAATTTTATTCTCTCACAGTTTTGGAGGCCAGAAATCTGAATACTGGGCTGAAATAAAAATGTCAGCAGAGCTGTCCTCCCTCTGGAGGCTCAGGGAAGAGTCCATCCCTTACCTCTTATATCTTCTGATGGTTGCTGATAGTCCTTGGCTTGTATCTACATCACTCCAGATTTCAAGGCAAGAGTCTTCAAATCTCGTTGTGCTGTTTTCATATGACTCCTCTGTGGGTCTAAAATCGCCCCCTGCCTCCCTCTTATAAAGATACATGTAATTTCATTTACAGTCCATCTGGATAGTTGAAGATAATCTCCTCATTACAAAATCCTTAATTTAATTACATCTGGAAAGATTCTTTTTGTAACATTCACAGGTTCTTAGGATTAACAGGTGGACATATCTTTGCGGGCCATTATTTAGCTTATCACAAGTAAAAAATCTTTTTAGCACATTCCTATGTGAAATATGAAATATATATATATGTATATGAATGTGTTTGTACCACTTTTATTTTGGTTTTGTTTTGAGGTACCAGGGATGGGGATTGAATCTGGGACATCATATATAAGAAGCTGGGGTTCAGCCACTAAACCACATCAGCTCCCCTGAGTTGGGTTTTTCATTTGTTTGTTGTTTGTTTTTGTTTTTAGGAGGCACCAGGAACAGAACCCAGGATCTCCCATGTGGGAAGCAGGTGCTCAAGCGCTTGAGCCACATCCACTCCCCTGTACCACTTATTTGCTGTGGTTATCAATGGAAAATTATGGGAGACTTTCATTCTTACATTGTGTGTTTCTATGATGTTCTTGAATAACAAACATATATTACTCTCATAAAATGTTAATTCATGAGCGAAAAAAAAGGCAGGGAGAAAAATTTCATGTTTCATGCTTTGGTTGATCTACATTTGAGGCTAACTAGTTCCAAGTCTTTCATTTCAGATACAAACACAAGGCAAGTCTCCAATTAAGTGACACTGACATGCATGTTGTTCCCTGGAAGACATTTGTTATAAACAAATGACTACCAGAAGCCAAGAGCTTGGAGGGCTGTAGAGAGATTTTGTAGGGTTTCAAAGCAACAAGCAATGGTTTTAAATGCAATCTAGAGAGCCATTCACTCTCAGGCTTACAGCACATCAGCATCTTACTTTTTCAGCTTTTCTCTTTTTCTCCGACTCAGGGATGAACCACATGGCTGTACTCCAGATTAGAACATCAAAGCTGAAATGGACCATAAAACCATTGGGTCCAACCCCATCGGGGTACAGTTTAGGGGATCCAGAAAGGACCAGAGAGATGAAGTAACACTTCCCCAGGCAGCGGAGGCACGACCTGAGCTGGGGCCCTGACGCTGATGCCAGAGCACTTTATGCTACGCTCTAGTCCACAGACCTCTGCCCATCGCTTTGCTGTAACTTAGGAAGTCCTGGCACCATCAAAGTTTTGGGAAGCAGGGAGAGTGGAGTGACTTGGGCATCATGGGAAAATGGAAAGTGAGTTGGAAAGTTGGTACTGAAACCTGGGTCTGCACAGGGCATAGGGCTTTGTCAAAGCAAAAGCCTGAGACCAGAAAGACCATAAAGTCATAGGCTAAAGATCAGGGCATAGGAGCTTTGGCCTGACCTCCCTAGCCAAGGGGAAGGTGGGAGGAAGGCTCACAGCCACATGCACCTAGGGGCATGGAGAGTCTAGAGGGAGAACATGGGGGCGGGGGCAGGAGAGGGGTAGGCTCAAAGGCCCCAGCGCCCCTCCCCTGTCTGCACCACCCCCTGCTTAAGGCAGAGTCCCCATTTCAATGAGAATAAAATGGAAAGGCCTCGCCACAGTCCAAAATATGGCCCCACCTCTCCAGCCTCAACTCTTCTCCCTTTGCCCTCACTCCCTCTGCTCTGCTCCTACACTCTGTGGCTTCTTTCCATCCCATTTCTGCCTCAGGGACTCTGCACCTGTCAGTCCCTCTACCCAGAACTTCTTTTCTAGATCCTTGTCATGCCTGGCTCCCTAGTGTCCTTATTTCTCATCTTAAAGTAGCCCATCGGAGAGGCCGTCCCAGGCCCCACTATCAAAATTAACCCTCTTCTTACCCTGCTCACAATCCAAAAGCCTGTTTGTTTTCTCCTGGGCACTTATCACTATCCAGGGCAGGCAACATGGGTATGGCCGAGCAGCTGAGCCAGGGTGGCTGCCACGGTGTCCAGAACAAGCGGGCCACACTCATCAGACAATTTATTGTTTCCCAGCTCCCCAGTTCCCAATCTCTCAGGGTCTTTGGTCTCCCTAGACCTGGAGCTCACCGTGCTCACAGGTATCTTTCTAATACCTCCCTCAGAGCAGAGGCTTTCATTTTGGCCATGGACACAGGTTACAGAGTAACTGTGTGTGTTGGTTTTCACAGAAGCTGAAGGTGCCCCTCTGGCTCTGCTCCCCAGATGGAAACTTTAGAGAGAGTTGGGTCATCCAGATTTCAGGTTGCAGTGGACTCCCCTGGCTGGGAACTAAGAGATGCATGTTTTTATCCTCTCTCCCTTCGTGAGAAGTCGCCTCCTGCCTAGGAACCTTGGTTGTCTGTGTGTTGCATGATTAAATCAGTGGCCTCACTGAGTACCAACTACATCCCAGGAACTGTCATAGATGCTCAACCAACACTAAATTGTTTGATCCTCACAACAGTTGGAAGAAGAGAGTATCACCATTTACAGATGAAAAACAGAAATACTTGCCCAAGGTACCAAAACTAGAATATTTCAGAGCCAAAACACAAACCCATGTCTTTCAGATCCCTAAAGCAGAACGCTTCCCATGGCACCACATTGGAGTGGAATGAGAGGGAGGGGTTGCTGCCTTCCAGAATGAGCCCTGCTACTCCCTGGGCCAGCGGGAACACCCAGCCCAGCTGGCCAAGCTGGGTTCAAACTCAGACAGCTTCCACTGTCTGCAGATCTCCAACTGTCATTTGGACCAATTAGGCATTGGATCAGGAATATTGACAATGAAATGCACACACATTACGACGATGCTTAGACTAACACGGATTGATGTGGGGAGACAGACTGGACTAATCCAAGCAAGGAGGCATTGATGGAAGAAGCCCCATTGCCATCTTAAGGCAAAGGCTTTCTAGCAGAATAAGTGACTTGCAGACACCTCATGCTGACAATCCTTAATGTTCAAATTGGCTAAAATGTATTCTCCAAGGTAGCCCTGCAAAGAACATTGCAGCATTGAATGCTGATGGCCGACTCCGACCAGGAGGGAGCCTATGTGGTGTCAAGCTGCTTGAACCCCACATGGAACTAGTCTCTAACCAGGAAAGACCCTGGGAACAAGGCTCTGCAGAGTCCAGCCTAGTGCTTAGGAGATGGGTCTATGTGTGGGAGTGAATTGGGCTGAGTATTGTGGCAAAAACCACTCTTGTTTTCGTCTTTGCACCCTGCAGAAGAAAATGAGTTCCTTATGTACATGTGTACGTATGCATGTATGTAAATATATATGTAGTTTTTACTATAGTTGGGCAGGACTATAAACAGTGTGACCCAAGTCCTGGCCAATAAGATACTTTGTACAGAATTTAAATATTGAGCAGAGGGACAAGAGACAGATTGGAATTCCATTCTGCCCCGCCAAAGGAGTCTTTATAACCCCACCTCTCAGGGCACCCCAGGCTTTCCGTCTGAAAAAACCCCAGTTTCTTTGCTGTCCTTGATATGTTGTGATTTTATCAAAAATGATGTGTTCTAAAGTCCGAGCAGGCTGACCTCTTTGGGAACCGTGTATCAATGTAATAGCTACACAGATGACATCAGTGACTATTACTCTCTCTCCCTCTGGCAACAGCTTTTTAAAAATTATTATTGTGGGTTATATTAACGTTACAGCAAACCTTAAATTCTCTCCAAACTCTACTCCTCCCCTCACTCTCGGGAAGTCAAGTTCACCATCTATTACAAAAGGGATCGATTACCACATGGTAGTGAGGCCAAGACGGAAATAGAGAACCTGTACCTCCAAACCTCCATCCATCAAACCTCCCATCTTTCCAGAGCTGGTCTCATGAGCCTCAGGCGTACAAAGGCTGACAGGGACAAGTGACCAGCATAGAACTGGCATTTCAGATTATTTCCCCTCTTCCTTTAATCTGCTGAAACAGAGTCCTAACGCTAAAATGAATAATAGGCAACATTTCTTAAGTGCATACTACATCTCATTTGCTATGCGAGCACTTCATTACGGTGTCTTGTCTCTTCCTCAAATGTCTTTTTTTATTTTAAACATATCTTATTTCTCTCTCTGATTCTGCTCTCAAGTGCTGGGGCCTCCCGCCTTTCTGTTGGTGCTATCTGCTGACTCCCTTTTCACATGGTTTGTAATTTTGGATTTGGAGCTCATATTTAGCGGGACTCTGTAGGGCTCCTGTGTGGCCTGGTGAAGCTCTCTCTATGTCCATTAATACAGGGTTTGCTTTTGTTTTGCTGGAAGGTCTAGGGATTTTCTACCCAGGGTTCACTTAATGTTAAATCCTCAGCTGGAGGATTTCCTGGACAAATTAGATACTATAAATGTAAATACCAAATCCAAGTGAGGTCAGGCTCATAGTTACGGACTATCAATGGAAAACTCTTTTCGCTGCCCCGTGACCTGGAGGAAAGCAGTCAGGGATCCTTGCCATTTTCCTGAGTGGGTGGGAAGATTTCTTTCTATTCTAACCATTTGCTGAGTTTCCAACTCTTTGAGGCCCCACCTTAGTGTGGCATCTCAGTTCCACCTTCCTGCCTGATGTGACCTGAGGACTCCTGTACCCAAGAGCTGGTGGAAACTCAGGCTGCTTGGGCACACCTACCTGCTTCAGGGCAGCCAAAACATTTGCTCTTAGCCCTCGAGTTTTCAGGTTCTGTTTTCGTTTTGTGTGATTTTAAAGCCCAGGTGTGCATTTAAAATATGTTTATCTATTTTACACAGAATGTCAAGCCCCCCTCCCCCAGGAGAATAAAGCCTATCTAGTCTCCTGACTTGCTGGAAATGGAAGCGCTGTGGTCACAGCTTACAGAAATCCTCCTTTACTCCTTCAAATCCAAGCCATGGATGCTCTTATTAGCCCCATTTTTCAGAAAAAGAGCACTAAAACCTGGGAACAATCAATACCCACTAGTCGTACAGCGGAGCTGAGTTCACACTGATTCTGTCTCGTGGCAAGTCTGCATTCTTAACCCCTGTACCAAAAAACCCCTGACCTAGAGCTTCGGTGGGGAAGCCGAGTCAGCACGGGCTTTCCCGACCAGGGCTCCCCGCAGTCCCTGCTGTAGAACTCAGGAAGGACGCCGAAGAGAGGATGAGCTGTGACCACTGTCCACGGGGAGAGTGATGAGGAAGGAACTGACGAGGTTATCAGCAGCAGGTGCTGTTCTGTGGCCATGCGGTTGAGAAACTCGCTTAGAGACGGCTTGATTTCCTAGAAAATCCATCACATTCCATACTCAAAGATGGAATTCCCTCAGACTGGAGCCCTGCGAGGGTTGGTCGCAGAAGCGCCGCGTGCAGGGCTCTGGTGACGAGTCTACTAGAAGCAGAGGGCACCCGAGACCAGCTGCCCGTCCTGGGCAAGCCTGTTCCCTCCTTCGGGCTTCTGTTTGTTCACCTGCTGGGCAGAGCTACTCGTCTCCTCTGCGAACCTCACAGAGTTCTTGTGAGGACAGTACCAGTGTTACAGGCTCTGCACTTGTCCTGGGAGGTAGTTTCAGGGCTGCTCGGTCTGCTGACACCCCCAGTAGTATCCTCCCCTTCAGAAATGTATTGATGGGTTCGGCTTCTGAACAAACACCTTGGGGAGCTCCTATTCTCCTGCACTGGGCACAGGACACACTGAGAGATGAGCTCCCCCAGTGAGAGGGAAGCATTTTTCACAAATATATGGACAACGGGAAATAGTGTGAGAAGCTCAAAGAGCAGAAGCGGGGGCGTCTGCACTTTGCTCGCCACCTGCCTGGCTCTGGGATGAATCCAAACTGCTGCCCTCCCATGCTGCCAGGAAATGAATTGCTGCCTCGCCTTCCTTTCTGCTCAAGCCACAGACCCCACCCAGCTCCATACCTTTCCCTCCTAGCAGGGCAACGGGGCCATCCCATCTAATGCCAGTTTCCAACAACTTTGCATACTGGTTAGTTTATTGGAACCCCATCAACAGGAACACTAGTAAGGACTTATTAACCACAATTTAGTTACCAGTAATTTTGCTACAAAACCAAACACTCATATTATACCTTCTATCTTTTACTTTATCTGAGGATTTTCAAATTCTGATTCTGGCACTTATTGGCAGGGTAACAAAATATGAAACTGACCCTCTTGAGCTTCTGTTCGGTAAAAAATTAGATTAGCTAATAATAGCATTTGAATGCTTACCATGTACCTGGCACTGTTTTAAGCATTTCACAAGTATGAATTAATTTAATTCTCATAACAACACTCTGAAGTAGCTGCAATTTTTATTTCCATTGTACAAATGAGGACTCTTAAGTCCAGAGAGGTTAAATAACTTGCCTAATGTAATATAACCAGTAAGAGGTAGAACTGGTAGTGAAAGCAGTAAGTTGTGCAACTGAGTCTGCACTCAAGCACTACCCTCTAGGGACTGTCAATCATAATGCTACCTGTATAATAGTAGCCATGCCCAAATGATGGGCCTATATTATAATTCCCTCTGAAGATTAACATGAACAAACATGTGAACACCCTCTGAAAACAAAGTATTATTCATGTAAGTATATGGTAGTTCTAATTTTGTAATTAATGAAACCTACTTTCTAATGTAACCACATCTGAACAGGTATTAACTGAACACCTACTCAACAAGTTGTTAATCAATACATATTAACTCAACATCTACTATGTACAGATACCTGCAATGTGCAATACAGCCAACTAATCAAGTCCCCTCAAGACACAGTGGCAGAAGCTCTACCAGTCTGGAGGGGACTTGATAAGCTTCACCTACTCAGGGCCCCAGCCTCTTGGCTTTGAAAGGCAGAGTTCTCCCCATAGTATCTGCATACCATGCGAAGAGAGAGATTTCTTCCACCGCAGCATTCTATGATATATTTCAATAAATCCCTCAGGCCAATGTCATCTCCTTGGTAGCTGTTCGTCCCTAAGCTTTGCTGAAATTGTTTGGAGGCCTCAGCTGGGCTCTGGGCTGTGATCAGTAGGTGATATCCGCAGTGACCATGTGTCAGGAACATGGTATTTCACTTGCTGCCAGGTATTTATCATCACACCAGCCTAGGGGGAATCAATTTATGAGTAACGGCTGGGAGCAGGGTGCTGAAGCTTTGGGAATTTGAATGGGGAGAGTGCGGGGGCGTTTGGGGCACAGTGAACACTGATTGAAGTGGGTAGGCCTTGCTAGTGGAGGTGTTTCTTTCTATGCATGTCCACATAACATCACACGGCTTCAACACCTACTCTTTGTTCTTTCTTAATCAGCCATGTGGTCAGCCACGCTTAGTGGAGAGCTTTGGCGTTAAATTAGGATTTTAACATTTGCCCTGCCACCTTGGAGCAGTCACCAATTTAACAGAGTGCTATAAATATTCATTTAAGTGATGAATATGTAGTGTCTGGCATGAGAATAAATTTTTTAAAAATTCACCTTGCTCCCCTTTTCCAGTCTTAATCACAGTATGTGGTAGCAGTGGTGGCAATAAATACCACAGACACAATATCTACTGCCTTTGCTTTTGCTACGGTTTGAATTGTGAGGACTATTGTGTTAAGCTCTTTATTTACCTTATTTCTTAGATCAGTGTTCAATAAAACTTTCTGCCATATAGGAAATTTCTGTATTTGTGTTGTCCAATAAAACTAGTCGCCAGCCATGTGTGGCTATTGAGCATTTGAATTGTGGCTAATGTAACTGAAGAACTGAATTTTAGCTTAAATTTAATTTTAAGTTATTTAAATTTAAATAGCCATATTGACTAGGGGATGTGATATTAGACAGCACAGTCTTAGAATTTTCACCTGTCTTCTGGATTGATTCTGTTATCCCAATTTCATAGACATTTTAAATACAGAGAAAACAAATTTCTGCAAAGCCTTCATGTGAAAGGCAGAAATTAAACAAATGAACAAAAGAAACACAGGAAAAAAGAAATCTGGAGAAAGTAGAGAAAATATAAGGAACAGAGGAAAATGTAACAAAACCCCACTAACATCAAGAAAGATAAGGGAAGGTCTTAAACCAATAAAAGAAGAAGTAGATGCTCTGAGAAGAGAAACAAGGAAAAGAAAGCAACTTTGCAAATTAAAAATGAGAGCTAAAATACAAAAGCCAATAGAAAGATCGGATGAGAGTCAAGGAAATCTTGAAAGAAGCCCCAACATATAGAGATGGAAAACAGGAGAGAAATTATAAGAAAATTACAGGATCAATTCAAGAGATCTAGTATTTGATTAATAGGAGTTCCAGAAATAGAGATGAGACCAAATCATCAAAGAAATTATAAAAGCAAAAAGCCCAGAACTTAAAGACGTTACCTTCTAGAAGACTGAAGAGGCCCACAGTTTTCCCAAATACATTTTAAAAGAACTGACCAGGACATATCACCATGACATTTCAGAATGCATTAAGAGGCTTTAAGAAACTGTATAAATTCCAAGGAGAAAAAATACAATATGTGAGAAACAGAGATCAAACTATTTACTAGCAGTATTAGTAGCTAAAAATCCAACGTGGCAACACCTTCATATTTTTGAAGAAAAATTATTTGCAAGCTAGAATCTATGCCAAGGCAAACAGTGTAAAGGTAAAAGTGTGAAGGTAAAATAAGGTCATTTTCAGATATGCAAGTGCTAAAATGCCCCTCACAAGAGTTCTTTCGTAGAAAGCACCTGTGTGGTGAAGGGGATTGGTTATCTGAGAAAGAGGAGGGCATGGGGGATTCAATACAGGGGAATGGCAAAAAGAAAATGGTAAACAGAAGTTCTAGAATGTGACCTGGGCGGCATTCTTGACCCGAATAAGAATATAGAATGCTCTAAGAACAAGGTCTCCAGTTTAAAAACCATGGCTACTACTACTGCTAACAACAACAACAAAAACAGTGATCTTAATAACCTATCAATACGAATAATCTATATGGGACAGGTTATCATTTGAAAAAATGAATTAAAAAAAACTTAGGAAATATTTGAATAAAATCAGATTACTCCATAGAAAACTAAGCCAAATTTTTAAATGGAAGCAATTAGCCCAAGACAAACAAAATTTTATGAGAACAGAAAATAATCACACGAACATTTCTGTTCAGCAGAGCTATACACGTATATTTATACATATTTATATATTATATATTTAATTAAAAATTGAAATAGAATGTTATTGGGAGAATGGGAGAAGAGGCAGAGGAGGTGGTGGGCATGAATGAAATACTCCTTTCTCACAACAAGAAGTTCATGTCTAACACTGAAAATCCAGAAAGAGCATTATAAACGTATCACTTAAAAATATGGAGATAAATCTGGGAGAAGCAGCTATAAGAGTTGAAAGAGTTTGCTTTTTCAACCTCTTTTATAGGTATTTTTAAAAACGTGTGTGTGGATTACTTGGGAAAGATTACTCTTTTTAAAAAGGCATGAACTAGTATAAAGAATTTAACATATTCAAAACAAAACTTTTAAGAAGGCTTAGATCTTAATGAGATGAACTCTCAGCATTATGGCAAGCTGAGCACTGCAGAATGACCCATTTTCTGCCTCCTAAAAGTCCTGCTTTTACAGGGCAATTAAACAGATGACAAGTTTTGCTTCACATATATTTTATTTACACACAATACACACACACACACACACTCTAACCTTGCAGATAAAGTTAAAATGTGTCCTCCATTCCAGTCCTAAAACCCTTTCTACATCCACCAAAACAAATAGGACCATAAATTTAATTATTTCATTCTAGTCCATGCCTTTTTATATGTTTACTACACACACGCACAGACACACAACAATTTTTGTAAAAATATATTAATTTGCTTTTCATATTTTGAAAATTTCACTTAAATCCTATCATACAGTATGTATTATTCTGCTACTTGCTTTATTCATTCAATATGTTGAGACCTTCCATGTTGATCTGTGGATCTAGTTTATTCATTTTATTCCTCCTATGAATCTATGAGAATTTCTTTTTTCCTTCTCCCACTGATAAACATTTAGATTGTTTATGTCTTGATCACTTGTAAACAATGTAGCAGTGAGCATCCCTATGCAGACCTTCTGCTAAACATGTGCAGTTTCTCCAGGATATATATACCTGGAAACAGAGTTGCTGGGTCATAGGGAAAGCACATTTTCCATTTTACTAGGTCACTAGGTCACTAGCTTTTTAAAACACAATTAAACAGTGCTTTCTGCAGGTTGGGGCTCCTGGGCAACAACCCCCTTGGAGGGGTGGAGGCCGTATATCTGGAATGCCATCTGTGCTGCTCTCTGAACAGCGCAGAGATTTTTCTATCAAAGGCAGTTGTTTAGGACCAGAGCAGAGAGACACATTTATTCACTTTCTTTCTAACAAGCCGGTATCTGACATTTAAAAGACTGCTGAGGTTACAAATATGAGGGGAAAGCACAAGTTAGTACACTGCTACGAAGATGGGGGCAGGCTGAACAAGGTAGAATTATAGAACATATGACCTGAACAAGGAGGGGACCCCACGGGTAGGACTTGGCTGTACACATTGTTTCATTCATCCATTAGATGGTTATTAAGCTTATATGCCAGGCATGGAACTAGACTCTGCAGTGGAAAATACCATAAGAAAGGGTCAGTTCCCTTCTGACTGGGGCTGGTAGATATATTTGGGGAAGCCCGTTCCATCTACATTCCTTTCTAAAGAAACAGCCTCTGGCCATTGACAGTGGCCTTGTTCCAAACCACCATATTAACTGCCCTTACCTCTTGCCCTTGGAAACTGTGTCTTAGCTGATTAGACCAGGGAGGGTCCCTTGACTCAAGGGCTGCCAATAAGGCTGCCCAGTGACCTGTGATTCACAACCTGGACCCAGAAGATGAGTGGCACCAATCAGACTCCTTCCCAGTCAGATTTGTCCCCAGTGTGCATCACATTGCCCATTGGAGCTTGATAATAAACTCCCTTTGCTTGAGCTAGCTTGGATGGCCTCCTGTGCCTTGTAAACCCAAAAGCCCTGACTAGAAGAGAGGATATTAGAGAGAAGATAAAGTCTGAGGTTGGCATGTAAGTATGGGTTGGATTTGACTAAGGAAAGATAGTCCAGGCAGTGGGAAGGGCATGAGTGAAAACATAGGGTGTTAAGAAACTATTAAGATATAAGGGAAAAAACAACTAGTTCAGCTTGGCTCATACATAAAATTCCTGGTGGGAAGGATGGGCAATGAATGCAATTGAAAAGGAGTGTTGGGACTAGAGCCTTTAATTTCCTAAGAAGTTACATCTGGAAAAAGCCTTAGAGGTACTGGATCGTCAGGGGTACCCCAGACATTTTGGGTACCCCTGAGTATCCACCTAGCATCTGCCCTGCTTCCATGCTCCAGTTTAGCCCTGCCCCAACCAGATAGCACAAGGCCAGCTTGTACAAGAATGATCCCTCAGGAAGAATGATGTAAGCAGACTTATAAACGGACAAGTTAAGAAGGCAATAAAGATTAGGCCCAGGAAAAGACCAGGATAGGGAGAGAATTCAGAAATCAAGGAAATTCTCCCTAAATTAATCTACAAATTTAATGAAACCCTAGATGAGAATAACAACAGATTGTTCTTGAAACAAGATGAACTGACCTTTAGAACATAGTATAAAACTAGGATATTTTGAAAAATTGTGGGACTGCACATGAATGGACAGACAGCTCAATGGGACAGAATAGCTATTCCAGAAATTAATTTTTTTTAAAAAGGGCATTGGGTACATGAAAGAGGTGGCATTTCCCAAATTAATGGATAAAGAGTAGATTATTTCATTGAGACAGCTGAGCAGGTATCTGGAACAAAATAAAGTAGGATCCCTACCTCACGCCATACACCAAAATGAACTCCAGATGAAGTGAAAATTTTAATGCAAAAACAATTCATATGGTCCTACACATGGCAACATGGGACAGATGTACATATATATATTGTCTTTGAATGCAGAAAGCCTTTCTAAGTCTGAAAAACTATAGAAGCCATTGCATAAGGGAGTAATTAGACCATACAGAATCCAATTTCTGTAGGGAAAAAAAATTAAAAGTCCCATTTTTAAACCAGAAAAAAATCCTTTCAATTCATATTATGAACAAAGAATAAATTACCTTGCTCCAGTGCCAACATCTTTTCTCCCACTAAAGAAGGTATATCACAGGTCAGTGGCTGTAATAATACTATTAGGATAACTTTCATTCTATTTAAGTCTATTTTTATGTAAATTTTGCACACCCAAGTGTTTTTACTGTTAGCAGTAAAAGTTTACTTGTCATGCACCTCACAATTGATTCCAACACACCAGTACATTACAACAGGGCAGATGAGAACAGCTGCCCCATTACTTTTGGATCTTTAATTTAAACACACACAAATACACAAAACCCACAAGAAGTCTCCAGAGCCAGAACACAGCTCAGCGGGACAAGAAGAAACCATCTGAACTAATAGGCCAGCAAGCTGCCTGTTTGATAAAGGTGGTTTGCAGAGGTTTCCAATTAACCCTCACCATCCCCCCCCCCACACACACACACACATGCCCCTCTCCCTGTACCTGTGAAGGACTGTGTGGGATATAAATTGGACCCAAAAAGAAAGGAAGTGAGGTTGATGGGCACTGAGAAAAATGCTATGATTAGTCTCCTCTGGGCCTTCTCAGGCTGAATGTAATGGTTTTTGGTCCTCAAATACTATGACTCTGTTTCCTGAAGTGGTGAAATTATAGGTAATTGCTTTTGGGAAGAGCCAAATAGCTGATGGCTTCTTTTCTGACCAGATTTATTTTATTTTATTTTATTTTATTATTATTATTTTTTTAAGATTTTATTTATTTATTCATTTATCCCCCCCTTGCTGCTTGTGCTCGGTGGGTCAGCCAACCACGCCATGCGGGCGGGCTTGCCTTCACCAGGAGGCCCTGGGAACCGAACCCGGGGCCTCCCATATCGTAAACGGGAGCCCTACTGATTGAGCCACAGCCGCTTCCCTATTTTAATTCTCAATAAACGGAATAATAGCATCCTTTTCTCTGCTCTCTAGGTCATTAGGCAGACTGGGGCTGTGACCATCCCTGGGTATAGCACCTGCAACCAAAGGCAGTAAGTGACATCCAATGGCCAATTATCCTCTGTTATTGTTTGGCTGCAGGGGAAATGGCCCATAGGCTATATGGATTCTTCTTCTGGCACCTGCCACCCAAAGCATGTTGAAGGGGAAAAACACAATGCAAAGAGAGCTGAGTGGGCTTGGGTGAAATTGGGAAGGAGGGGCAGTTTCTCTAGGAGTCCTCATCTCACTTTCCACAATGCCAAGCGATGCCATCAACTGTGGCAGGGAGGGGGACGGGCCCCACCTTCCCACGTAATGAGGCAGAGGCAGCAGGACTCTGCTGATAGAATGATCCGTTGTTTTGTATTTTTTTTTTTTGACTTATTTTAATTTTTTTTACAATTGATGGAAGAATATTACTGTAATTGTATTATTAACTACAGTCCATAGTTTACATCAAGGTTAATTGTGTTGTACAGTCCTGTTTTTTTTGTTGTTGTTGTTGTTTTTTTAATTTTTTTCCTAGTAACATATGTACAACCTAAAATTTCCTTCTTTTAACCCCATCCAAAGAAGAAGAATCTATTCTGATGCATGAGAAGCATCGTCCCAAGTAGTCCTTAATTCAGATCCAGTCAACTGTGGCCAAGACTGGAACTGGGAGTGGTGGGCCTGTATAATAAGTCAGGTAGCTACCGCTGTGTAAGGAACAAGCTGCTTATGCTTCGGGCCACTTACCTCAGTGGGGAAGCACACTTCTGGCAGTGGCCCAGAGAAGAGTAGATATCTCTCTGGTAAAAAGGCCCCATTGCCTGCCCTTGGCAAAGTGGGCCAACTGTTACATTTATGAGTTTAACTGATGTTTACTGGCTTTTTATTTTCAGCTGGAAGTCAGTTTAACCCAGTGGTTCTCAACAGGGGGTGATTTTGCTCCCTTATGGCCTATTTGGCAATGTCTGGAGATATTTTTGGTTGTTCCAGTTGTGGTGGGAGGGTATTGCTCGCATCTAGTCAGTAGAAGCCAGAGATGTTGCTAAAAATCCTACAATGCATAGTACAGCCCCCACAATAGGGAATTATTCAACCAAAACTGTCAATAATATTGAACTTGATATAGCCAGGTTTAATCAAATTATGTTTGGTGAATTTAGCAAAGTGATGTTAGAAAATCACCAACCTTAGTCTCCACATTTCCTAGGTATTTCTAATTACACCAACCCACATACAGAGGGAACAGAGCTGTGTGTGCTGCATTTCAAGAGTTCTCATTAGTTAGGGCAACCTTGGACAATAGTGTACAAATTAAACAATAAGTCTTCAAATGCTAAGAAAGGCGTCTTGGGAGTTCTGGGTCCACCTGGGTCCTGCTGGCCTCACCTTCAGCAAGGTCACAGGAGTCTCCAGGTTCATTCTGTCTGTGGGGAGAGCCTTAGCTCTTCCATTGGCTGCTTCGGCCATAGAGGCCCAGCTCATGATCATGACCCCCCAGGTCCCCCAGCGCCTGGCTTTTCCTTGACTCTCCAGCCTCATCTCTCGCTGCCCCGTAAGTCCCACTTCACCTTAGCGCTCTTTCACCCTCTTGCCTTTGTTCATGATTCCTGGGACTTAAAATGCTATCCACTTGCACCTGGCTAACTCTTTCCCATCTCTAGTGTGCTCATTCATTCTACTGCTGTGCAATGAGTTATCACAAACTTAGTGGCTTGAAACAACATACGTTTATCATCTCATACTTGCCATGAGTCAGGAGTTTGGGCACAGCTTAGCTGGGACCTCTGCTCAGGGTCTCTCAATCAAGAGTTGCAAATCAAGGGGTTGTCCAGAATATGTTCTCACCTGGAGGCCCAATTATGGAAGACCCCACTTCCAAGTGCATTCAGATCGTCAGGATAACCCATCACCTTGCAGTTGTAGGACTGAGGGCTCCATTTTCTTGCTGGCTGTCATCGGGGCTGCTCCTTTAGCTCCTGGAGGCTGCCTGCCATTTCCTGCCATGGCAGCCCTCTCCAAAACAAGCCTGTTTGCTTCTTCAAGGGCAGCAGGAGAGTGTCTCTGACCTAAGAGAGGCCCAAGCCATCTTTCAAAGGACATCCAGCTGATTAAGTCAGTCCCACCCAAGATAATCTTCATTTTTATTCATTTAAAGTCACATTGGGACCTTGATGACATCTGCAGAATCCCTTCATTCTTGCCATATACTGTAGCCAGTTCAAAAGAATGACATCTTTCACCTTTGCTATGTATCATAACCTAATCACCATAACCACTAGCATGACACTGGCGGGGGTATGGGGGGGTGTGGATCATGAGGCCACAATATCTTTTTCCTTCAGAAAGACTTCTTTGGTACCCCAAAGTTGGTGTAGGACCCCCTGTGTCAACCTCCATCTCTGCCACTCTTTATTGAAAGTCTTCATTTATGCATCAGGAACACGAGCTCACCAGGGACAAGGAGAAGTATTTTGTTTATTTCTCTGTTCCAGGGACTGACCTCCGTAGTTAGCATGTGTTGGAGCTCAATACATATTCGCACAACTGAATTGAATGGGAAACATAAATGTGAGCCTCTGTTCTTGGCCAGGGGTGCAAACCCCCTGACCTCCCCACGTAATGCTGTGGGCAGACTTCACACGGCCAGGAGCTGACCACACCCTGCTGGAAGTGATCCGAGAGGCCTTCCCAAGACAGCGCAGGCAGCCACCACCTCCCACAACTTGGAGCCGGCGTGCGAGATGCATCTCTACTCCTCTTCTCTTCTTAGACCGGGCACACTCTACGCCGATGGTCTGCACCCGCTTATGGTGCTTTCATCTTCTGACTCTAAGCCTCATCTCTATCTCCTGATAGGATACCTGCCTCTCCCAAATCTGGTTATCGTTCTGCTGCTTGACCTGGCACTGTGGATCCTGATTCTCCGGACTGGCTTTGGTTTTTTCCACTCCTTCAACCACAGGAAGTGCCATTGTAGGATCCTCTGCTATAGCCACGAGACCTCAGAAGCCCACATCAAGTCCCGCCCAGCTCTTCTAATGGAGCTGAGGATTTGGACCTCCTTCTGAGGAAGGAGCCGTATGAAACAAGATAGGGATGCTGGAAAACAGCCTTGACCCAGCCTACGCAGGAGACTACTTACCACAGCACGTGTGGGAGGGAGTCCTGTGACCGGCAGCATGCCAGCCGCCCTGCTGGAAGCTCCAGTCAGTCACTGGAGAGCTGCCCCTCACACAGCAGTCTACTAGCTGGGCCTGTGTGACTCAGGCCAGAGCAGAGCTGTGGGCATCATTTCAGCCACTGGCCCTGTCACAGCTGCTGAGACTCTGGTGTGGGTGCTGTCTTAGGCCTCAGGCCACTCACCTGACCAGAGGGACTGCAAGACCAGCGACCTCTGCCACCAGGAAGCATGAGAAGAGTTAAGGGCATAGTCAGCTCAAGAGACTGATAAAATCTCTCCACATGAGTAAAATTACCAAGCCTGCCAGCCTCTTAGGAGTCCTCTCGGGATTCAGACATGCTCTCTCAGCTTCTCTCAGGCTGGTTAAGCTTGTTCCTTGTTTTCCAAGAGGCAGCAAGCGCATTGGGGTCCAGGACTTAGCATTTCACAGCTAAGAAACATGATCCTCAGTTATCCCTTATCAAGGCCGAGCTGTCAGGGTAATATTTAGAGCTCAGGCAGGAGAAATGTGCGGGAGGGGGTCGCTGGGGCACGCGGTGGGGAGGGCAGGAAAGGAGCTGAAGGAGACAGTGTGGGAAGCCACCTGTCCGGTGAAGGTTGTGCACAGGCAGCTGGTGATGGATGGAGGGGTGGGAGGTGGGCTGGAGAGAAGCCATTCACCTTCATGCAAGGGGTGGGAGGGGTCCTGGCAGACCAGGAGCTCACTTGGGACCAAGGCAGAAGTGAAGGACTGGCTTCTGTCTACACACAAAATGGCGATGGTGTTGGGGAGTGTATGCGCTACGTCTCACCCCTACAGACGAGTGCCAGGTCGCAGAGCTCGCAGGGCTGTCTTACCTCACGGGGCTGCCTTGGTGCTAGGGTAGGGGCAGGCAAACCAACTTTCCCTACTTCAATACAAGAGCTCCACTTGTGTCTCTCTCATACCCTAGACTTCCACATAATATCCGTTTCCACAACAGGATCCTGTTTTTGTAGTTTTCCCCAATTCAGTACTGTACACAACGGTATTCCCACAAGACCCTGGTCTTCCTGACTCGGACTGATTTGTTCTTCCTCTGAAATCTGACCATGGATATCTTTTCAACGTTTTTTTAAAAAGGCTTGAATGTAATTTCCTCAATTTTATGAAAATGATGCATTACCTACTGCTCTAATTTCCTCAATTTTAAGATTTTTTTCCCCCCTTAAACTACTGGGGACTGCTACTTCCTGTCCCTAGTAGAATTTAGAAAAAATAGTGAGTGATTTATCATGCAATTATGCCCTTATTATACTCATTTTAGATTAACATATCAATATTTCATTGTGTTCTACAAAGAGGAACCATCATTTCCAGCCACTCTGCTGCCTGAACACATTTTAAAAAGCTGCTTTGGGTGCACTTGAGAAGGCGGCCCTAAAGTATTCAGAGGAACCCCCAGAAGAGCAGGGCTGCGGAGAGCCGGCTCCTGGAAGCCATGGCAGCCACCACCTCAGCAGGCTTTCTGGCCTTCCTGCACTCTCTGGAGATTAAGGCCACTGTTTTGCTTTTGAAGATCCCAAACTGTGTAACGGGCATCTCTGTAGACTAGGATAATTTAGTCTAGAGCCTTTTATGGCAGGCCCTTAGAAGGATAAAAGCAGAAAGGATATGGAGAATTATTAGTAGGAATATTCTAAAAACAGTTGGCTAGGTTATGGAAAAAACTAAAAGCAAAATCTGTATGCAAATGTATGAATATTCAAATATATTTTTTCCAAACTGGTGACTATCCTATTTCTTCCAGTGGATGGGAGCTATGGACAGATGCTGAAGTGCTTCCACTTGCTTGTATGGTTTACTCCATTCTGTTAAAAGGAAGACTCCATCAGCTTAATTCTTGGACCATTCTCTGAAGTTAAATCAGTTGAGAATAACCTTGGCAAGCTAGAGAGGCTAGACTAAGTTGGCTTATGGGTATTTCTTATTTTTGTTTTTTTAATATCCTAAGCAAGGCATACTTAACTCCTAATTCCATTTCTTGATTATACATTAAAGGTTTGCACTGGCTCAGCAGAACATGAAGTTATCTGTTAACTTGCAATCATGCTAAATTCATAAATCTAATTTGACTCTGGCACTAAGCCAGGAGTAAGTACACGAGATTAACTTTTTTGAACTATTGGGGCTGAAAATGAAAATTATTCTAATGTTATTGTTTTTTTAATTGATCGACTAAATGTGATTTCTGGAGGCCACAAAGATCTCTTGAATGTGGAGAGAATAGGAAATGGGAAAAAGAAGCCCATCCCCTCCCAGCCATTCGCTTGCAAAAATTCAATCACAAAGGCTGTCCCCGAAGTACTCACATGTGGAGCTGGCTTCCGACTTCTGGAATCATAAAGTTCTAAAAGGTCACCTGTACAAGCTCCACCTTTTTCAGATGAGAAAGTATGAGGATCAGGCTGTTAATTCAGGTCAAAAATCATTTGCTGCGGCTCCACTGGATTCCAGCCACTGAACCAGGCATTAGGGATGCATGAGTCACGTCCCCTGCCCTCAAGGATTTTGTGGTCTAACAGGGGACAGAGGACAGTGAATTAGGAATTCCAGTCACTGTATTAGGTGAAGTGATGGGCATATGTACCGAATAGCAGAGG
The DNA here is from genome assembly GCA_026826555.1 of Tolypeutes matacus. Classification (NCBI taxonomy): domain Eukaryota; kingdom Metazoa; phylum Chordata; class Mammalia; order Cingulata; family Chlamyphoridae; genus Tolypeutes; species Tolypeutes matacus. Next base: position 19,401,567 of record JAKSZT010054055.1, read on the forward strand.
AGCACGGAAGAGAGGCCTTGGGACCTTTGGGAGGGGTTTCCTGGAGGGGAGACAGGTCAGCTGAGCCTGGAAGGATGGCTTGAGCTAACCAGGTGAAGGAGGAGGGCAAGAGTGTTTCAGGAAGTAGGAAGAGCATGAGTGACAGCCCTGAGCAGAGATATAGCCCAGTCCTCCATTCAGTGTGAGGCTGGGAGGGGTAGGAGAGGAGGCTGGAGAGAGAAGCGGGGCCAGACGGTGCAGTCTCACCTGCCATTCCACGGAGTTGGGCATTGTTGGGGAATGATGGGGTATTGTTAAAGGGTGTTAGGAAGGGCCTGGCTAGCTTGCGATTGGATGGGAGGCTGTGACAACAGTTCTGGGGAGAGATGAGAGAATCTGGACCAGGTTAACAGTGATGAAATGATGCAGTGATGAAGGCAAACGTATGGGGCCAAGAAGCCCCAAGGAAGTGGTTGGACTTAGGGATTAATAGGATGTCGTCTCGAGGGAGATGGAGACGACAAGAGGTGGTAACATCCCTGGGTTGTGCAGGGCCTTTGGCTGGCTTCTGGGACTTTGGGACACACACAGCCTGCTTCTCCTGCCCTTTCTCCATTCTCTTGTCTCAGCACTGATGTTGGTGTCATCCTTGCCCTCTGTAGGCAGTGGGAGGGGGCATTCAGCTGTGAGCAGCCCCAGGCTTACATCACTCCAACACAGGCACCCTAAAGTAAAGAGGCAGCTGTCTCCCAGCCTGAGTCTGTACATTTCATCTCAGGGAAGACCGTGATGTATTGGGTCTGTCCCATGTCCATCCCTGGGCCAAGGGCTCTCTGATTGGCAGCTCACACGAACCATGTGCACAGAGGGAGAAGTGGTTTCACCAAAGGGGGCAAGTGGATGCTGTCCCCAGCAAAGGCAGGGGAAGGCTGCTCAGCAACAGAACCACGGTAGACCTTTGCCTTCACAGTAACACTAACGACAGAGAAAATAAAGAGGGAGAAGCCTGCTGTGGGGTTGAGATAGAATCTAGCTCTGAATAGGTGGTTGTCGCAGAGAATATCCAATAAATGGCCAAACTCATAGAAGTCTGAGGCTGTAAGAGGATGCCAGCCAGATGTGGAGGCAGCAGCAGACAAAACACGAGTCCTGGAGCCAGACTGTCTGGGCTTCAATCCTGACTCTTCAATTTACCAGATCTGTGACCTCGGGCAAATTCCTTAACCTCTCTGTGCTCAGTTTCTTCATCGGTAAAAATAGCGTTAATAACTGGACCCACCATAAAGGGTTGTCATGGGTATTAAATGATTTCATTCATGGTAAACAATTAGAATGAGGCCAGATGTAGGGGAAAGGCTACAGAAGTGTGATCTGGTGTTCTTAGGGACATGGGTAGAGAATCCTCTATCTGTGGAAGCCAGAGAAGTAAAGTATGTTAAGCATTCTTAAGCAGAAGAAAGGGGTCAGAAGTGTCAAATGCAGAAGAGGTTTTAGAGCCCTTGCTGAAGGTCAAGCAGCCAGGCAGTGGCCCAAGTGAGGCTGTAGGAAGGGACAGAGTGGTGCTTTTTATGGGTGGAGCCCCTGCCAGACACCACGCCAGGCACTCTTGCATGTGTCAGTGCAGGGGCTTCTTGCAGCAAAGGATGCAAAGGAAATCTAAGGGTTAGGAACACGAAGAAAATTGCTGGATGTCCTCCCACCTGCCAGACTCATTCCAGACTCCCAGTCCAGTGCTCGCTTTCGTGCTCCTTGCTGCCAGCCCTGAACGGATGCTGCTATTTTAGGCTTCAGCACCAGTCCACAGGCATCACTGGACAGCCTCAGAGGCTGGTTCTCTACCCTTGCCTGTAAATGGAAGACCCTCTGGCTTCCCAGAAAACATTCAGATTCAGTTTATCAGCCAGGAGGCTATTGGCTGTGGGTAGCAGAAATTCCAACTCAAGCCAGTTTAAGCCATCAAGGAATGGATTATCCCGTGTGTGTTCAGAGTGAAGCTGGAGCTTGGGCTGAGTTGGCCCAGCAGCTCGGCAGTGGCGTTGAAGACTTCATCCTCTGCTTGATAGCTGGAGCTGTTCAGGCCTCATTCACACGGTCCAGGGTTGGGGCAGCAGTGAGAGCTCTATTCTGTCATTCTCTCTCTCTGGAATGGGAATGTCTTTCCCAGAAGTCCCAGAAGATTTCCTTTTGAGTCTCATTTGCCAGAGTGGAATCACCCTAAACTAGTAGCTCCCAACTTGGGTGGGGTGGGGGGAGGTGATTTTGCCTCCCAAGGCACATTTGCCAATGCCTGGAGACATTTTAGTTGTCACACCTGGGGAGCTGCTCCTGGCATCTGAGGAGTAGAGGCCAGGGGTGCTGCTAAACATCCTACAATGCACAGGGCAGCCCCCTACCACAAAGACTTATCTGGCCCCAAATGTAAATGTAGCAAGGTCGAGAAACCCTGCCCTAAACCAATCGTTGGGAAGGGGGAAGGGATGCTCATAGCCTGGTCGGCTGCCCCCTGGGTCTGGCAGTGGGGAGGCCTGAGAGATGCATCCTGAACAAAATAGGGTTCTCCAGGGAAGGAGGAAGTGGCACTGGATGTAGGGCAGGCCCCCACCAGTGTCCAGCACTTCAGAGAGGGACACAGACCAATCAGCTTGACCTAAGCAAGCCCCCTTCTGGGTGCTCCCTGGGGAGGAGCAGGGAGGCCAGCGTGCCACAAACCAGTCACTGTGGTCCCTGGTAGGCAGAGAGCAGCGGCCTCCAATTTTGTGGGGCCTAAAGTTTAGACAACCTGGGAAGCTCTCTTAAAGAAGAGATGATGAAGAATACAAAATTAGAAACAAAAGCACAGTATATTTAGGAGAAAACACATGAAAGCAAATTACACATTTAAAATAAACTATCAAGTGCCACAGACAGAAGGGGCCGTGCAAATGAGGGCCCCGGAGCTCGGGCTTCGTTGGCTCTGTGGTAAGTGCGCCTTAGCTGGTGGAAATGAGGCCTGTGGGGAAATGGTGAGGTTCGCACCCAGTGCCCAGCGGAAAATTCAGTCCTGACACCACACGCCATCTTGCCTTGGCAGCATAACCCTCATTCTTCATCGTGGCGAAGGAGATCCTGTGGAAACCCTTCCTCTAATGGAGGCAGGCGCTGGGGGCCCGGGAGCAACTGTGAGGAGGCAGAGGAGGTCTTCAGCCTCTCCAGCTTGCCCGTGCTAGAGAGGCAGGCCCCATCCAGGCAGAATGCCTTCCTGAAAAAGTGTGAATCCCAACAAGAGGTTGACGAGCTTTAGGATGAGTTCCCTTCCCAGAGCTCACGGTGGGTCCTGCAGGCACCACTTCCTTTGAGCTCAGACGGCTGCAGAACCAACGAGAGCTTTACCAGCTGCCCAGGGGCAGCATCCCCTTGTGGCCCCATGAGGGGGGCACATTACAGAGTCACCTCCCTTCCCATTGGCCTCTTCCAGCTGCCCCAGAGAGAACAGGCCGGAAGCCCCAGGGATGGGGTTCCCAATCTTTGAGGGCATGCTCCTGGGGAAGGCGAGGGGGCACCCCACTGGCTGTCTCTCCCCAAACCCCACCAAACCTAGTAACTACCCAGTATTTTAGGCTGCCCCCTGTTTCTCCAGTTGTAAAATGGGGGCAGAAATAAGAATACGAACCTCACCAGGTTATTACAAACACTAAATCCCAGCCTCTCTGCTGTGACCCACAAGGCCCCTTCCTGCCTCTCCCTTTTAGCTCTTGCTCTCCTCCCTCTGCCCCGTTGCTCCGCCCCCCCATGGCCTCCTGTAATAGATCATGCCCCAGGGCTCGCCTCTGCGTCTTGGCACCTGCAGCTGCCTCTACTGGAAGGCTGTCCTCTCGTGCCCTTCTTGAGGCTTGTTCCTTCTCGGCCCCGTAGCTTGTCTTAAGGGGCCTTCTCAGGGAGATCTCTGGGGTCTCCCAACTTCCCCCTCCCCCATGCCTGTCATTTTCCACCGGGAATCCTGTGGCCTCGCTTTCTGGCTCTATTTGTTTTTATTGTTTTCTGTCTCCTCAGCTAGAAGGTGATCCATATGAGGACAGGTCTGTGAATATATTCACTGCTGTTTCCCAGGACCACAGATGCAGGTACCAAGCAGGCACTCCAGGGATCTGGGCTGATTAAATGCATGGTTAATTAATTAATAAGAAAAATGAGATAATGGAAGTGAAAATCCTTGGGACACTGAAGGAGTTAATAAATCATACCTCCTTTTCTTGCTTTACTTTACAAGGTGGATTTGCATGTTCAATTTGATGGCCTATTGGGAAAGAATAGCACCAGGGGGCAATTGGGAGAAATAGTGGATTTGGGAGCTGGCAGGAGGTTAGTGTTAATGAGAGAGAACAAATCTCTACATAAAGGATATTTTCCATTCCCATTACACATAAGAGACAATCCAAGCACATACATAACTGAAATATGTGTTATTTGTTTCTGAACCACTGTGTTCTAGATGTTTCTGGAAAGGCTGATTACAAAGACACTGTTCAACAAAAGTAATGAATGTCTGCCCCTTGAATTCCATTCTCTGCTAGAACATAGACCCACTAAACCCAGAGCCAGCTTGGCTGTAGGCAAAGAGCACAGAGATGACGGGCAAGCCAGTTCTGCCAGTTGACCTGAAGGGCCTCGGTTTCCCCATCAGTTAAATGGGAGATACTCATTTGACCCAAGCACCTCTCAAGTTGGTTATGAGTCGCAATGGGGCTCTTCTGAAGCTAATAACAGCCCCTAGGGTGCCCATTGGCCCCACACCCCCTGGGATGTGGGCACTCTTGTGTCATCAGTTCTGTGGGGCCAGCTGGAGACAGCTGCTCCTGGGTGCCCAGTCCAGAGCTCTCTGGACAGGGCCAAGTCCCTCTTTCTGCCTCTAAGGAATATGCCCTCTGAGATAGAGGGAACCTGGTTGAAAACCTGCCTCTTTTGCAAAGGAGAGCCAGAGGGCTTGGTGCAGTAGCTTGCTGTGAACTAGGTGCCAGGAGATGCTAACCCACTGACCCTCTGTCCAACTTTGGGCTAATCTCTTCCTCTTTTGGGGCTGTGATGCCCTCATCTCCACAAAGCATATGTGTGTGCATGTACAAGTGTGTATAAGGACTAAAGCAGCACAGTGGCTCATAATTTGGAGATCCCCTCCACTCCTGGAGACTATATTTGAACTCAAATGAGCAAAACTGGGATGCCCTGAGGCTCACCCATGAATCCCAGGTCAAGAAACCCAGATTGGAGGATCGTTAAGTGACAGCCAACTCGTGTGCTCAGGGTTCTTTGGGGCCAACTCAGGTGGAGCTGACAGCTGTGCACCCTGCTGAGCCCTGGCAGGGAAGCCCCTTGGGAATTCCAGGCTCCAGGGTGGACAGGTCATCCTGGCACCTCTTTCTTCCCCATGTCTCTACTGCCCACCTGCAGCCAGAGCCTAAAGCTGGCCTGCAGAGAGATGTGCTGGGGAAGAGGAAAGTCTCAGGTTGAAGGCGCATGATGATGAAGTGGGAAGGACTTCAGGGTTACGGGGAAGTAATGGTGATAATATTAAGTTGTATTGAAGGATAACTTGTTGTGTGCCTGGTACTGTCTAAGCACTTCACAAGAATTGTCATGAATTATTACTACAACACTATAAAGCAGACACTTTCATCTGCATGACTGTGGAGCTCAGACCCTGCAAAGTGCTTTCACCTTCATCCATCTGATTCCATCCACCTACTCCCCACCCCCACCCCCAAATCCCTGAGAAGTTGTCAGGGGTGAGATTATCATTCTCATTTTAAAGGTAAAGAAACGAGGACTCAGAAAGATGAAGTTATTCACCCAGGGTCAGTCACACAGCCCCTCAATCGCAGGGCTCACACCCTCTTAAAAAAGCCAGATCTGCTTCTGGGCTCTTTCTGCCATCCCACATTTGGCCAGGAGAGGGCAGAAGTGAGCAGCAGTCTTATTTTTCTCACTTCTTTTTTCTCTTTTCCAGGCTTGCCAGAGGCAGCACTAGTCCAGTCCGCCACGGTTCACTCATTAACAAGCAATTAATTTATTTCTTAACTTACAGTGTTGTTTTTTTTTTTTTTTTGTTTGTTTGTTTGTAACTTGAACAAGCTGTCTCACCCCTCAGCACCTTGGTTTCCAGATCTATTACATGAAGAATCATCAGGGATACCATGTTTAAGTGACATAATACATACAAAGTATTTAGCAGTTTTTGGCACAGAGAAAATACTGAATATAGTAACTACTGTTATTGCCATTATTCATTTATTTGCACAATAGTTCATTCATTCAATCATTTTAATTCACCAAACATTTACCCATTCAGTATCTCATGTATAAAACCCTGCCCAAGGTGCTAGGGGATTGGGGGTGAGCTTCAAAGATGTCTTGGATGTGTCTCCCAAGAAAGGGAGACCAAATGTTGCAAAATAACTGCAATACACTGGGGGGAAAAGGAAGGGGCACCCCTGCTGGTGGGAGAAAGTAAGGGCACCTTCTTGGAACACTGAGCCTTTGAAATAGCTTGTTGAAAATGCAGATGTCCAGGCCTCAGTCCGGACCCACAGAATCCTTGTCTCTAAGGATGAGGCTGGCTTGTCTGCATCTTTACAAAGCTTTACAAGCGATTCTGATAATTAGCTAGGTTCTGATAACAAGCTTTATTGGGCATTGAACAGTTCCTCTCCTGAAGAGGAGGACTACAGAACCCATAGCTCCTTCCTAAGAAGGGTGTGCTGGCCCTGTGGGTGCAGGGAACTGGCCTAGGTCCATAGAAAACTTGAAATGAAAGGGACATGGGAGGCACATCTTATCCCCAATGTAGGAGTCTTCTCAATTTCCCCAGTGGCATTTGGTTCTAGAGACTGCCTGAATGTCACTTCTCCTTGAGTCCCAGTTTCCCCATCTTTAAGGTAAGGGGCTGCATCAGACGATTCTTTAAATGCCTTTGAGCTCTGACACTATATGTCTTTGATGTGGACATCACTGCTTTGCGAGGCAGCCTGTTAGATAAGGCGGTATGAACTTCAAGGGGACTTCATTATGCCTTCTTCTTTTACCCACAGAGCAAAGTCCAAGCCCTTTATCCTGGAGCCTGAGCTCCTTTGGGTGCAGCCCATGCTGTTTCTTATCTCTTCTGTGTTTCAGTTAAAATAATCTGCTCACTTTCTCCAGGCGCCTCACCTCATTGCCCTCCAACACATCATCCTGCCATCCTGAATTTCACTTCTTTTCCCCAAACTTCACCTTCCTCCGCACCTGAATCAGAGCCTGCTTTGTTCAAATGCTGCCTCTTCTGAGAGGCAGTCCCTGATTTTTCCCAATCAAGCAACTTCTCTTTTCCCTGTGTCCCTCACTGCAACTTCTACATCATTATCATTATTACTGTAGTGAATATTTATGGAGCTAACATTTATCATGTGGCAGGCATCGAGCAGAGTCTTACCTGCTTTATGCTTTATTTTATTGACTCCCTTTGCAAGCCTATGATATTGATATTATTATCATTTCCATTTTTATAGATGGGGAAACCCAATTCTGAGGTTAAATAACCTGCCCATCGTCACTCTGCTATACATTCCAGTTGTTTCTGCAGGTGTCTCATCTCAATGCTAGCCTGGGGGTTCATCCTGGTAATCCTAAATGCTCCCGGTTGTATTTCTCTGGCCCTATAAGAAGAACTTGAAAGCTTATACTAAGGATGCAGTGGCTTCTAAGAAGATAGCATTGGCAGGAGGGAATGGGGGGATGGAAAGTAAAAGCTATCTCTTGGGACACTTAAAAATTGGAAGTGTCACTAAGAAACAAAAACTTAGAGCCAAGTCCACGCTAGCCCAAGCACATAAACTCCAGCTACCCATACTTAGATGTAGCCAGGCTGAGAAAAAAGAAAAATATCATCATTTTAGTCACCAGGTTCAGACCTAAACCTTGCACAGCATCCCAGGAAATGTTTAGGTAATATGATTTTATTTCTAAATGAAGACTTAAAAAAAAAAAAAAAAAGTGGGGTGGAAAATAAAGTAACAGCCACAGCACAAGTGAAATCCAATTTTTAATTTGGCTCTTGGTGGGAAAAGCTGGGGGGAGGTAGAGTAGAAAAAACCCCTTTTCACCAGGCCTATGACAGAGTAGATAGCATCCTTCCTGCACAGTTGCTTTTCAATTCAAGAAGTTGCTCAGATGGGAAAAGCCGTCTGTCTGTAATTGTCTCAATGGCAGTCAGCATTAATGGAGACACTGGCTTTTTGGGACAAGGTGTTTTTTTTTTTTTTTTCTTTTCAAACTCTCAAATGAATAGGAAAAAAAAGTGATTTGAGGCGATCAATTTGCAACAAGAGTACAATTTCATTTGATTTAAAGTGGGGGAGCAGCCCAGGTAATGATCACAGAAAGAGGTTGGAATTAGTCGATAAATAAGGTACAAGTCCCAAGCCTGACTTCTCTTTCATTAGCTTTAAGGGATGAGAATAAAAAGATAGGTGGTTCCATTGGTCAGATTCCTAATAAAAGCTTGAGGTGGTGCATCCCACAGCTCAGGGCCCAGACCAGGTCACTGGAGGCCTTGAGGGCTAAGCCAGAATTTACCCCTAGCAACTTGGTTTGGCTTAGAGAGATGCATTTGCTAATACTTCCACTGGCTGAGAAATCTGGATCTTGGTGTTTCAGTGACATGGGGTTGCCCAAGAATTGCATCAAAATACTCCTGTCTCCTTCCTTCCCCCTCATCTTCATCACCTTCCACCCATTCTGGCTCTTGGCCATGGAGAACTGCTTTCATTCATTCAGATCACAACCACTGAGCCTACTGGTGGACAGCTCATCGTCCAGTGGGCAGATGAGTTAATACAGATGACATGCTCACAGTGGTCCCGGACCCACAGTGGACAGCCGATAAGTGTTTTCATTATTGTAGTTGTTAGTTCTCTGATTTTTATCCACACGGTGATAAACGCTATGCTGGGTGTGTATGTTTGGTGGTGGGAGTTAAAACAGCATACGATGTGGGATTGAGAAAGAAGGCCAAGGGAGGCTTAGAATGTGAGCCCGTGTGACGTTTGGAACAGCAAGTGTCCAAGATTATCTTTGAAAGGGCAGGGTGTGTCCATGGAGTCACTGATGAAGGGGCTGTAGATATAGACAAGAAGCTACATAAAGGGTCTCATGCAGCACCCCCAGGGAACTTGGATTTCGTCCCATAGGTAAGTCCTTTTTAAACTTTTCTATCTTTTCAAAGCAGAGATGAATGATCATGGAACCTGGGGGGGCTAGAGACAATGTCAAAAAAAACTTTCTCCAGTGCTGACATTTTGAGGGAGTCTCAAATTTTATCTATAAAAACCTATGCCAAGTTTGTGTTCTACTCTGTAATATGATCCTATATAAAAATGATGGTGCTCTAGGAAGGTGTCCCTGTGTCCCTGGGAGATTTTCTGCCATGCACCCCTGGAAGCTGTGTACCCAGTCTGAGAAACACCACTGCAGGTGATGGATGGGAACATGCTTGTGTTTCAGAAAGATGGACTGAAGAGTCAGAGGTTGCAAATCAGGTGTGGGGCACTAGTATAAAAGTAGCTGCAGTAGTTCCTTGTCTGATAAAGGAGGCAGCAGAGGATCGTGTTGCAGTTGCTTGCAACTCTCACTTTCCCTTTTCACTCAAGATGGTGACTCCTTTGTTTGAACTTGTTTTGGAGATTCAACAATCCCATTGGATTTAAGTGGTTCAGGCTTGAGAAATTTCTCTGTATTAGGTAATGCCTTGGCAAGCCCCTGTCAGTATGATGGATGGGAAGTTCAATCACAGCCATTTGATGGGGGAGTGAGGGTGGCAAGGTTATTTGAAATCCCTGGGAAGGCTCCTGTGCATCCAGAACATTTGTGGAGGGCCCTTTGGTCTTCAGCCCATTCTGTCTGGCTGATATGTCCCCTGCCCAAGGCTTCGGGGCTCTACTTTCTACTCTGTGATCCGTGCCAAGGCGGGGCGTCCTGGTGCCCCACAGCCAGCCTTCCCTTGCGCATCACCCGGCGCTGCCTGGATCCCCAGTTCTCGTGGACCTCAGCAGACTCCCAGCCCCTTCACAGTCTTTGGGGGAAGCCTCCTCCAGGACAGCCCACCTCCACCTCTCCCAACCCTCTGAACCTCTCCCCTTCTCAGAGTCCAGCTCTTTAAACTTTTTTTTATCTTCTGTGTGTTATCTGACAACTCTGCTTTGTCAAAACAGACAGGACAAAAAAAAAAAAAAAATCAAGAGGGAAAAATATCTATGGCAGCAGGAACCAAACATAGATTGGAATCTCATTAACCTATTCTGCTACATAAACCTTTATTTACTGTTCCCACCTCCTAAACTTCTCTTTTTTTTTTTTTTTGTACATTTAATAATTGAAAATATAAACAATTAAAAACTAAAAAGGAAACAGTTGAGTAAAAACATACATTTCTCAATTAAATGTACTGGATACATATAATCTTTTGTGAATCATACAATATGTTACACAATATATTTGGTTCATAGTAACGCAATCATACAGTATTTGTCCTTTTCTGTCTGGCTTGTTTTGCTCAACATAATGTCCTCCAGGATCATCCATGTTGTTATATGCTTTACAACATCATTTCTTCTTATAGCTGCAAAGCATTCCATCGTGTGACTAGACCACAGTTTGTTTATCCATTCATCGGTTAATGGACGCGAGTTGTTTCCAACTTTTGGCAATGGTGAATAATGCTGCTATGAACATCGGTGTGCAGATGTCTGTTCGTGTCACTGCTCTCAGTTCTTCTGGGTATATACCCAGTAGTGATACTGCAGGGTCACATGACAAATCTATATTCAACTTCTTTAGGTACTGCCAAACAGTCCTCTTTAGTAGTTGTATCATTCTGCATTCCTACCAACAGTGAAGAAGTGTTCCTATCTCTCCACATCCTCTCCAAAACTTGTAGTTCTCTGTCTTTTTAATAGTGGCCATTTTGATAGGTGTGAAATGATATCTCATTGTAGTTTTGATTTGCATTTTCCTAATCATTAATGATGTTGAGCATTTCTTCATGTGTTTTTTGCCATTTGTATTTCTTCTTTGGACAAATGTCTATTCAAGTCTTTTGCCCATTTTTTAATTGGGTCCTTTGTCTTTTGTTGAGTTATAACATCTCTTTAAAAATCCTGGATATTAAACCCTTATTGGATATGTAATTTCCAAATACTTTCTCCCATTGAGTTGACGGCCTTTTCACCCTTTTGATGAAGTCCTGTGAGGTGCAAAAGTGTTTAATTTTGAGGAGGTCCCATTTATCTATTTTTTCTTTTGCTGCACGTGCATTGGGTGTAAGGTCCAAGAAACCACCACTTACTACAGGTCTTAAAGATGTTTCCCTACATTTTCTTCTAGTAGTTTTATGGTCCTGGCTTTTATGTTTAGGTCTTTGATCCATTTTGAGTTGATTTTTGTGTAGGGAGTGAGATAGGGGTCCTCTTTCATTCTTTTGGTTATAGATATCCAGTTCTCCCAGCACCATTTGTTGAAAAGACTGTATTGTCCCTTTAACATTAACTTGGTAGGTTTGGAAAGAACCAGTTGACTCAATAGATGAGGGTTTACTTCTGGGTTCTCAATTCTATTCTACTGATCGATGTGTCTATCTTTATGCTAGTACCATACTGTTTTGACCACTGTAGCTTTGAAATATTTTTCAAGATCAGACAGCAAAATTCCTCCCATGTTGCTCTTCTTTTTTAGAATGCTTTTGGCTATTTGAGTGCACTTTCCTTTCCAAAAGAATTTGGTAATTGCCTTTTCTAATTTTGTAAAGTGAGCTGTTGGGATTTTGATTGATATTGCATTGAATCTATATATCAGTTTGGGTAAGATTGACATCTTCATGATATTCATCCTTCCAATCCATGAACATGGAATGTCTTTCCATTTGTTTAGGTCTTTTTAGATTTCTTTTAGAATTGTTTTGTAGTTTTCTGCATATAGGTCCTGACTTCTTTGGTTAAATTAATTCCTAGGTATTTGAGTCTTTTTGTTGCAATTGTAAATGGAATTTTGCCCCTGATTTCCTCCTCAGATTATTCAATACTAGTGTACAAAAACATTACTGATTTTTGCGTGTTTATCTTGTATCCTGCCACTTGGCTGAACTCATTTATTAGTTCAAGTAGCTTTGTCATGGATACTTCAAAATTTTCTAAGTACAGGATCATGTCATCTGCACAGAGTGAGAGTTTTACTTCCTCTTTTCCTATTTGGATGCTTTAAATTTTTTCTTTTTTTTCTTTTTTTTTTTTTTCTTGTCTAATTGCCCTGGCTAGAATTTCCAGTACAATATTAAATAACAATGGTGACAGTGGGCATTCTTGTCTTGTTCCTGATCTTAGAGGGAAAGCTTTCAACCTTTCCCCATTGAGTATGATGTTGGCTGTGGGTTTATCATATATGCCTTTTATCATATTGAGGTATTTTCCTTCTATTCCTATCTTTTGAAGTATTTTTATCAAAAAAGGATGCTGGATTTTGTTGAATGCCTTTTCTGCATCGATTGAGATGATCATGTGTTTTTTTTCCTTCAATTTGTTAATGTGGTGTATTACATTGATTGATTTTCTTGTGTTGAACCAGCCTTGCATACCAGGAATCAATCCCACTTGGTCATGATGTATAAGTCTTTTGATATGCTGTTGGATTCAATTTGCAAATATTTTGTTGAGAATTTTTGCATCTATGTTCATTAGAGAGATTGGTCTGTAATTTTCTTTTCTTGTAGAATCTTTATCTGGCTTTGGTATTAGGGTGATGTTGGCTTAATAAAATGTGTTGGGTAATTTTTCCCTCCTCTTCAACTTTTTGGAAGAGTTTAAACAGGATTGGTGTTAATTCTTTTAAAAAATGCTTGGTAGAATTCACCTGTGAAGCCATCTGGTCTTGGACTTTTCTTTGCTGGGAGATTTTTGAGGACGGATTCAATCTTCTTTAATGTGATTGGTTTGTTAAGTTCTCGTATTTCTTGTAGCATTAGTGTAGGTTGGTTGTGCATTTCTAGAAATTTGTCCGTTTCATCTAGGTTGTCTAGTTTGTTGGCATATAGTTTCTCATAATATCCTCTTATGATTCTTTTATTGTTGTGAGGTCATTTGTAAATTCCCCCCTTTCATTTCTGATTGTATTTATTTGCATCTTCTCTCTTTTTTCCTTTGTTAGTCTAGTTAGGGGGTTGTCAATTTTATTGATCTTCTCAAATAACCAGCTTTTGGTTTTGTTGATTTTCTCTATTTTTTTTTCTCTCTCTCCCTCTCTCTCATTTTCATTTATTTCTGCTCTAATCTTTATTATTTCTTTCTTTCTGCTTGCTTTGGGATTGGTTTCCTGTTCTTTTTCTAGTCTCTCTCGTTGTTCAGTTAAATCCTTGAGTTTAGCTCTTTCTTGTTTTTTAATATAGGCATTTAGGGCTATAAATTTCCCTCTCAAGACTGCCTTTGTTGTATCCCATAAGTTTTGATATGCTGTGTTCTCGTTTTCATTTGTCTCAAAATATTTACTGATTTCACTTGCAATTTCTTCTTTGACCCACTGATTATTTAGGAGTGTGTTGTTTAGCCTCCACACTTTTGTGAATTTACTTTTTTCCTGTCTATTATTGATTTCCAGGTTCATTCCATTATGGTCTGAGAAGATGCTTTGTCTAATTTCAATCTTTTTATATTTATTGAGAGCTGCATTGTGACCTAACGTGGTCTATCCTGGAGAAGGATCCATGGACACTTGAGAAGAATGTATAACTCGCTGAGTTGGATGTAGTGTTCTTTATATGTCTGTTAGGTCTAACTCATTTATCATATTGTTCAAGTTCTCTGTTTCCTTGTTGATTTTCTGTCTAGTTGTTCTATCTAATGATGTGAGTGGCGTGTTAAAGTCTCCAATGATTATTATAGAGATGTTTATTTCTCCCTTCAGTTTTCCCAGAATTTGTCTCATGTATTTTGGGGTACCCTGGTTAGGTGCATAGATATTTATGACTGTTATATCTTCCTGGTGGATTGTCCCTTTTATTTATATATAATAGCCTTCTGTATCTCTTATAACTTTTTTGCATTTAAAGTCTGTTTTGTCTGATATTAGTATAGCTACCCCTGCTCTTTTCTGGTTACAGTTTTGAGTGGAGTATCTTTTCCCAACCTTTCACTTTCAGCCGGTTTGTATCCCTGGGTCTAAGTTGCATTTCTTTTAAGCAGCATATGGATGGCTCATGTTTTTTTTAATCCATTCTGTCAGTCTGTATCTTTTGATTGAGGAATTTAATCCATTCACATTCAATGATATTACTGTAAAGGCACTATTTACTTCCTCCATTTTATTCTTTGGTTTTCCTACGTCATATCTTATTTTTGTCTGTCTTTTTACTCTTTTAGTTATTCTTTTTTTCTTTTCTTTCTTTTCTACTCTCCTCCAAGCCTGTCTCTCCTGTCTTTTTCTTTCAGATTCTAAGGCTTCCTTTAATATTTTCTACGAAGGTAGATTCTTTTTTTTTTTTTTTTTGCAAACTCTCTTATTTTCTGTTTGTGAATATTTTATGCTCACCTTCATATTTGAAGGACAATTTTGATGGATAAAGAATTCTCGACTGGCAGTTTTTCTCTTTCATTGTTCTAATTGTATCATTCCTGTCTTCTTGCCTCCATGGTTTCTGAAGAGAAATCTGTACTAAGTCTTACGGACATCCCTTGTATGTGATGGTTTGCTTCTCCCTTGCTGCTCTGGGAATTTTCTCTTTATCTTTGACATTTGACATTCTGAACAGTATGTGTCTTGGAGTAGGTCTATTCAGATTTATTCTGATTGGGGTGCGGTGTGCTTCTTGGACATGTAAGTTCATTTCTTTCATAGAGTTGGGAAATTTTCAGCTATTATTTCCTGAAATACTCTTTCTGTCCCTTTTCCCTTCTCTTCTCTTTCTGGAACTCCCATGACATGTATGTTGTTGCATTTTGTGTTGTCATTCAACTCTCTGAGCCCCTGCTCAATTCTTTTCATTCTTTTCCCTCTTCAATTTTAGCTGTTTTGTCTTTGGTATCACTTATTCTTTCTTCTATCATTTCGAGTCTGCTGTTGAATGCCTCAAATGTGTTTTTGATCTCACCTATTGTGTCTTTTATTCCCATGAGCTCTGTTACTTTTCTGTTCAGGATTTCAAATTCTTCTTTGCACTCACTCAATGTCTACTTGATGTCATTTATCTCTTTAACCAGATTGTCTTTCAACTCATTAATTTGATTTTGAAAATTTGTGCACATCTCACTGATTAGTTCCCTCAAATTCTGCATCTCTTCTCGGGCTTTGTTATATTCCTTTTCTTGGGCCATGTCTTCTCTTTTCTTAGTATGGCTCATAATTTTTTGCTGATACCTAGGCATATGATTAGGATGTAGTTTACTCAGATGCACAATTTTTTTCTCTTTTGTAGGGATTTAGTGGCAGGAGGCTGTGTGTTACCACTGCTCTTTGATTCTTGGCTTGACCTGGATTGTTAGGATTGTCCTGCTGGTTGCTCAAAACTGGACACTTGGCCCAGTAATTGGTTGTAGACTTGCTACCTAGGGCCTTGGGGATGGAGGCTATAGAGACCAAAAAAAGCCTCCCCTACTTATTTTAGATTTTCTTGTGTGCACTTCCTTGGTCTGCCAGCAGTTGGTGCTCTTTGACAGCTTTCAGTTCAAAGCTGGTTGGAGTGTATTTGTTGCAACACAGAGCGGATCAATGTGATAGAGCTTCCTGTCTGGAGGCTATGAGCTTTGTAATTCAAACTTGCTCTGAAACAGTTCTCCAGCCTTCTCTGGCATCCCCCTCCCTTTTCCCGGGTCAGAAATATTTCCACTCCCCTCTGAGTCCTCAACAATCAGTCCCTGTTGGTAGAGTTGGATATTGGGAGGGCTGTATATCTTTAGCCCCTTGCCAGCTCCCAAGGCAAACAATGGTGCAGCCCCACCTGGCCTGGAAGGGCTCCTGGGACACAGCAGACCAAATCTGTGAGTCAAAAGCTGAGCCAGCCTTAGGCTGTGTCCCTCTCTCTCCCCTTTCCTGGGGCATTCTCAACAATTAGAAGAGAGGGAGATTGCGAGGGTTGGATTTCTCCAGTCCTTCACTGGCTCCCAGGGCAAACCACTATGTGGTCCCATCTGGCCTGGAAGGGCTCATGGGACACAGCAGACCAAATCTGTGGGTCAGAAAATTCTAAAGTGTCTTTAGTGTGGGGGATAGTGCTGGCAGCAGCAGCCGCTGGCTTCAACTCACAGCTCTGTCGTTACGATTTCCCTCCTTTGTCCCTCTCTCCTCTGGGCAGTGTGCAGCCTTTGCCTGGTGCCCTAAACCCTAGAAGATCTTTTTTTAGGCTGTTTCAGCCTCTCCTCTAGCTATTTTTCTGGAGGAGAAGAGAATCCTGTGTCTTTCTGGTCCTCCGTCTTCCCGGAAACTCCTAAACATCTTTTGATGGTATAAGTGTCCGTGCTAGCCCCTGGGATATGCTAAATAAGTTATAAAGGTGGTTGTGACAAATGCTGCTGCTCCTGAAGGTGAAGGAAGTGAGAGGTTCCTTCTTTGTGTCTCTCTCCCCCTCTCTTTTTTTTTTTTTTTTTTTCTGTCTCTCTAATCTATCTAGATATACACACATTTAGCTCATATTCATATAAACACACTTAAGAGTAAATACTTTTTGTTCTACTGACTTGGACATTGTTTTATGCAAATGAACACAGGTAGGTATCACTTTCAAGTAACATCTTTACATGTTGCAGAGAGATGTTGCTTTTTTCCAAAGAAATGATGTGTGCTGCCTGGAGAGATTTCTAGGGTGGCTGAACTTTGGTGCAGATGTCATGTGTCTACAGCTTACTAAGTTTACAACTGGGGAATTTGACAGCCTTTTCCAAGGATAAGTCCACCAACCAAATGCAAAAGAGATGGATCAAAAAACCCAAATTCTGATAGTTAAAGTTATCTTCAGAGATGAGGATGCTGTATCCATTTTAGACCACTTGCACAGGCTTCCTCCTTCTGATGCTTGCAAGAACCAGATACAGTTCAGAAGGCTGCCAAGAAGCCTTCTACTAGACTGGCAGCCCCATGGAGCAGGATTTATGAGTTCATCTGTGCATCCGCTACCACACCTAGCACAAGGCCTGGCCCAGCAGAGGTGATAACAATGGACACTTACTGTACACCTGACTGTTCCAAACACTCTACATGTATGGGCTCATCTAAGCCCATGCCCCTATGAGGTAAGTACTGTTATTATCCCCATTTAACTGATAAGGAAGTGGGGCTATCGTAGGCAGAATCATGTCCACTCTCTAATCCCTGGAGCCTGTGAATATGTTACATTACAGGGCAAAGGGGAGTTTGCAGATGTGATTAAGGTTAAGGACCCCGAGATAGGGAGATTATCCTGGATTATACAGGTGGGCACAATCTAATCATATGAGCTTAAATTTGGAAAACCTCTCCTGGCTGCAGAGAGCCATACTCATGGTGGTTTGAGAAGGAAATTGCCCATTATTGCTGGCTTGGAAGATGGAGGAAGGGGCCATAAGCCAAGGATGCAGTGGGCCTTAGAAGCTGGAAAAAGCAAGGAACAGACTGTTTCCTAGAGACTGCAGAAAGGAGCACAGTCCTGCTGGCACCTTGATTTTAGCTCCGTGAGACCCATTTGGCCTTTGTGAAATATTTTGTGGTAAGTTGTTACAGCAGCAATAGACAGCTAGTGCAGATTTTCAGAGAGGCTAAGTGATGCAGGTCTAAGGGATAGAACCAGGATTTAACCCAAGCACACTGGTCCTAAAGTCTAGGCTCTTAACGATTATGCAGCATGGCCAATTTTATTCCATTGCCAGCTGAATAAATAAATCAACAAGCAGAAGGAAAAAAGGAAGGAAGGAGAGACTGTTAATGGAAGGAAACATTTGTAAAACTTTTGTACAGGCTGCTTTCTATCCATTTCTATTGCCAGGATATTTCTGCTTAGTTAACAATAGCCATCTCTCTCTGTCTCTCTCTCTCTCTCCCTCCCTCCCTCCCCTCTCTACTGCTGGAAGCACCTAACAATGCACTTTCTAGAACCCGTGCCAACTGCACTTTTTTCTGAATATCTTTTGTCAGGGCATGGTAGAATTTCGAAGATACAAGGGTGCAGATAGAACACTGCTTTGCTTTCAGCTTGGTGGTTTTTGGCTGGGATTTAAGTGCCCTTATCTCATCAGTGACCCACAGTCATGCCATATCACCCGATTTATGCTGATTTCACTTCCTGACCAAGTCCCCTAAACAAACAAGGTAGGCTATAGCTAGGGTTGCGGATTTAGCAAGTAAAAATGCCAGATACCCAGTTAAATTAGAATCTCAGTTAAACAATAAATAATTGTTTTAATATAAATATATCCCAAATATTGCATGGGACATATTTATACTCAAAATCTATTCTTCATTTATCTGAAATTCAAATTTAACTGGGCATCCTGTATTTTATCTGACAAACCTACCCACAGCAGACCAGCAAGGAAAGTATTCTTGGATGGGAGACCTTTTATAGCTTCTGCATAGAGCTATCCATTTGAGCCCAGCACTGAGACTGGGATTTTGGGCAACTTTTGCATGGAACTGCTGAATAGATGCCGTATTTCCAGGAAAGCGGGAATGCTAAGGAAGGATGAGGTGGGGCAGAGGAGGTGGACTGAGATGGACAAGGAGTCCTCTGACCAGCCCTCACATCCAGAAGACGTTACCCTGCTCCCATCGGTCCACAGGTCCTCTGCTGACCCCTCAGCCTTGTCCATCACTTCCAGCTCAGTCCTCCAGTGGTTCCAGGAAAGAGGGGAACAAGCTGGCATGGGCAGGTAGGAAGAGGCAAGAGAGTTGTGGGAATGACTCACCCTTTGGGGACTTTGGAACCCTAGTTGTTTGCCTATGATACAGAATCCCAGGTCTGGAATACCCGTGCTTGGGTTCCTCGCCTGCTACACTTAGACCTGTACCCCAATAACACCCCCTACCACCCACATACTCAGAATCCCCCTGGTTCTTCCCAACTTTTAGCATCATCTCTTTTACTTCATCTTTAACTACATCATCTTTTACTTTTCTCTCAGCCTTTGTATTGGTTGTTGGGAATTTGATCCTCTAATAGTGTCATCCATCAATCGACCCATAAACAAGTAGTAGCTATTGAGTGCCTACTGTGTGCAAAGCTAGTCCTAGTAACAAAGAAAAAAGTTTGTCCTCCAATAGCTTACAGTCTAACTGAAAAAATAAGGTTTGATTATGTGAGAAGAAAATGAACAAATGATGAGAGGTTTTGTTATCTATGAAGCACTGGGCATCAATCGCAGTGTTAGGTGCCAAAGACGTGGAGAGGAAGGCTGAGAGCTCACATATGGGTGGGGAAAGTCCAAGAAATAGATGGTCAGCAACAAAAGAGTGATACAAGCTAGGTCACTGGGATGCACAGTGAAGGGGCCCCCAACCCAGCCTGTGGAGTTGGAGGAGGTTTTGCTGAGATGGAGAGGCCCTTACAGTGTCTGGAAGAAGACATAGACATCAATTAAGTGAGTGAGGGCATTGGGTTGGTCAAAAATTGAGTGGAAATGATGTTTCAGGCAGAAGGAAGAACAAGGGTCCAGAAGTCCAAAAGCTCATGTTGTATTGTGAAAAATGCAAGTGGCTCAGTATGGCTGGAAAAGGATGAGGTGGGGAGATGGGGCCAGAGGTGGCCTGGAGGGGGCAGATCATGGGTTCAGATGTCTGCTTCTAGAGGAGGTGTGTGATCACTGCCAAGTGGCATAGATGGGAAGACAGATTTTCTTGGTGGAAGTTCTGTGTTCCTCAGGCTGAGGAGACCAGCAGAGGTTGGCCAACTAGACAGACCCACTGGGCTGGGCATGGGTGTGTGGATGGACCTGGCTGTGGGTCATCGGAGGATTCAGTAGCCACTGATATATGGTCAGTTGACTTCAGGAATGTCCAGCAAGAGGTGGGAACCTTTACAAATGGGCAGAGGGTGAATTGGGGAGGGGGCCTTGAGCCGATTACTGTCCTTAGAATGTTATAATTATTTTTGTTTGAGCCTCATAACCACCTAGCAAATTGTACATTATCTATATGGTTCCTGTGAGGAAACTAAGGTTCAGAAATATTAAATATTTCCCCCAACATCATTCAGGTAAAGCCTGGATTTGTAGAGGTTTGTCTGAATTCAGGGCCACAGGGAGATACAGCATGCCCCACCCTCTTCCCTTTGAGATCTTTGACAATTCAATCCTGCCTCCTCCATTCATTATGTAACTAGGTGAAGAAACATGTTCATTGGAATTCCTCCTGTGGGGAGACCACTGAATTTGTCTGGAAAATATACTTGGATAAGCTGTTTTGGGGTGGAATGTGAAGAGATTCCAAGAGCAGGCTCAGGCAACTAAATGCTCTCCTAACTGTAATGCTTGAATCGAGAGAGCTGGGGGGTCATATTTGTTCCGCATTTGAACCTTGGTGGTCCTTAACTGACTGTTAATTGAGGAGGAGGAAGAAGGAAATGGGGAGTTATTGCTTATTGGTTACAGAGATTCAGTAATAGATGGTGGAGATGGTAGCACAGCATTGTAAATGTAATCAATGCCACTGAATTGTACACTTAAAAATAGTTAAAATGGCAAATTTCATGTTATAGATATGTTACCACAATAAAGACAGCAACAACGAAACAAACAAAAAAGTCCCCCATTGTCTTGCTTCTCATTTTCCACTGGACTCACATCATTTCCAAAGAAGAGCACCTTGGGCTGAATCCAAATGGAAATGAAACAGAAGTCCAGACTTTGTGCAGAGTTTATGAGATCCAGAAGATGTTACCCTGTCACCTTCAGTGGACATCTGAACTCAGCTAACAGGACCAGGTGAGGCTAGGCAGGCCTTCACCCCTGGGTCTTGCTGCCACAGTCGCTTTCACACTCTTGTTTTTCTGGACTGGCTTATTGTGGTAGATGAAGGGCAGGTCTCCCAAGCCGTATGAGCTAATTATACCCCAAGGAATTGTTAGAAGCTTCCCCAAGGCTCTGATTAGCTCTGACACACCTCCCTATATTCCGACAGTGGCCTTTATTAGATCGCTGTTGGATTCCAACTAAGTTTAATTCAGCATTTACCTTTCAACACATCCTGGAGATGACAATTATGCAGCAGACATTTTCTAGAAACTGCCAAAGGTATCTGAGGCCACAAACTTAGGAGCTCTGATAGCCATATTGCTTGTTTTAATATGAGCTTTCCAGGGAGTTGGCCCAGAACCTTCTGCCAAAATCTTTGCAGACGGCGCCCTCCTTCTACTCCCCAAGCACCTCATTTAGTTAAGTGATTTTTGTCTCCTCCAGGTTGCTTTGTAATTGGGGTGATAATTCATTCCTGCCACAAGACAAGAACTGGGAGAAAGAAGCTGGCTTGGGACCCCAAATACTCTGTCCTGCATCCTGCTGAATTGTGTCACTTCTCTTGCACTGAGTTTTCGACTTCTGAGATTTGAGAAGCCAGCATGGAACCAACCAATCACAGATGTCTCATGACCACTATTCAGAAGCAGCACCTCCATAGTCAAAATGAGGTCAGGCCTAGAGAGAAGGGCAGTAGGAACTTTGCCTGCCTCCCAGCCAGGATGGTGTGATGGCCCACAGCCTAGCCAGTGTGTGTGCTGCATCTTCCAAGCAAGATGGATGTGTTGCTGCATCCAAGCCTTGGATGTGGTGTTCTGTCGAGTCTCTCTTTCAGACCTGGGCTGTGTTTGCTCCACAGGGGTTACCTGTGGGAGGGCCTCATAAGGACTTTGATACTGGGACCTGCCAGTATCACATCAGAGTATGAGATCCCAAGTTGTGCTGGGAAAGTATGGGGCCATATTAGGAAGCCCACTCATGGCCCTGTCATACAGCACACTGAGGAGCACATTGAGCCACCAGAGGGGACATTCCCTGTCTCAGGCATTCTTGTCAGACCTCCCCCCTTCTAACCCATCCTTTCCTCCTCTCATTGTTCTGGCCCTGTAATCTTGCTCTCAGTATCTGTTTCAGGCTCCCATCAAGACACCCTTCTCTAGCTTACTATATCTGAACAACCTCCCCCTTGCAATAATACCCACACCTGACTCCTAACTCAACATAGCCTCTTGAGTGTGTTGATGGTTAAAGGAATACCCGTGGTCGATGGTTAAAGAACCTCTCTGTGGGTTTTGGCCCTAGCTTGTTAGAGATCAGATAAGTAATCTGTCAATTATAACCCCGTGTGTAAGATTCATGGTAGGTGAAGCACTGGATCATATGGAAACACAGAGAAAGCACAAAAAGTCTAGACTTAGAGGTTCATAGAAGGCTCCCTGGAGGGAAAAACTTCTTAAGTAAGACCTAAAGAAGGAGCGGGGAGAACATTCCAGGCAGAGAGAACAGCACATGAAAGGAGTCTAAGACCAGAGGAAACCAGGCAGGTTTAGAGATATGCAAGAAGTTCAGTGGCAAATATCAGGCGTGGCTGGGGAGGCCCATGGGGGCAAGCTTGGAGTTCTTCTTCCAGAAATGGGAAAAGCTTGGTCCTCAGCCATTCACAATCTTGGGACTGAAGACATATCTAGAGTTCATGAAGAAGCAAGAAGCTAATGATCTAATGTGAGAGTTGAGGCTGTGATTCTGTGATCTTTCTCAGTCAACATGACCTCCATGCCACTTTTAAGAAATTTGATGTCAATCTGAATCTCATTTTTTTGAGAATTAAATGTCCTTTAGTTAGCCATGATCCCATTATTGGAGATTTAAGTCATTTCTAATTTTTTTCTATAATTCTGTAATGTTCTGATGATTATCTTGAGCATAAGTTCTTTCTTCTTTTCCTTTCCATTTCAGTTTCGGTTTTTAGCGAAGTACCACGACTGGAACTACTGGGGCAAATGTTATGAACATCCTGAGGGCCCTTTCTATTTATGCTGCTTCTAAAAACAAAGAAAAGTAGAAATTATAACACTCTCTCCCCCCAAAACCCAACAATACTGAAATGGTTTAAGCCAGGAATCAGAATTTCTGAGTTTAATTTCCGGCCTAACCTGAAATAGGGTTAAAAAAAGGAATTCTCTATCTTCATTATGGACTTAGAGACCTCATTAACACTTTGTCTATGTGGGTACTTACAGATAATTCACATCCAGTGCATTGTGTGGTAATTAATTAGTGCTCTTTTTTATCAGGCAGGAAAAATAGAATCAACTATCATAGTAGTAATCCTACCCCAAATGGAGGTACAACTTGCAGAGTCACACCCAGATTTGTATGGGCTGGACGAGACAGAAAAAGTAAGGTGCAAAGCCATTGAACTGGGCAAAAGCTGGATATATATTCAAGAGTGCTGAAATGAAGTTATTGGACCAGGGTAGACAAGCAGGAACATGAAACACGAAAACTAACGAGAGTCCAAGGTGTCAGTGTGAGGAACTGGGATAAGTAGATCACACAGGTTCACTGCAAAGGCAGCTAGAAGGACTCCAGGGGGCAGACCCTTTCTCCAATATCTAGGTAGGTAGGTAAATAAGGATCAGACCAAGAATCCAGACAGGCTTCTGAGATTCCTGACGTCAGGAATTGGAAAACTGAAGGGAAAAATTGGAGGTGGAAAGGAAGCAATGCCAGGTGCTTTATATGTACCTAACTCTCACAGTAGCACTTTAAGACAGAATTATTCCAATTTTACAGAAAGGGCCAATTGAGGTTCATAGAATAGAAGGACTTTTCCCTAAGAGCTAGGTCTACCTGGTGCTTTCATCAACACTGTGCAGGAGGTGGAATCCGTATGGAGCTTGAACACTGCTCAAGAGAGCTAAAGGCTGTCCTAGTGCATGGGGTGTGGCTGAGCCTGGGGAGTGAGTGAGCGAGGTGGGAGCTGAGGCTGCTTTTCCAAGACTTGGGAGGTCTCCTTTTTGACCATGAAAAACTCATCCTGTGTCTAAGCATCCTGTAGATCTTTCAGGTGCCTGCTTTCACCACCTTTCCTAATTTTTCTGAAAGTTCCTTTATTTAGTGTGAACTTAAGTTAACTTAGAAACCGTTTTAGTTTGAGAGCCCTGGATCCCAAACCAAATCCAAGGCATATTTCAGGATTCCAAAAGATGCAAAGACACTATGAACTGTGGCTTCTGTAAATGATTTCTTCCCCTGCCTCCCAGCACTCTATCACCAGTTTTCACATCACATTGCTAGACCACAAGGACTCCAAAGACTACTATCATTAGAAGCTTCTGGGTTTCTGAGGGAGCCCACTCTTCACGTGGAGAGATCCCCAGGGTGATGGAGAGGGAGAATGTGTCAGTCTTTGTGATTTTTATTTCTTCCAGGTCAAAAATAAGTTATTGAGTTTGACTCAGAGCCAGGAACCCAAGGACAGAGCTGCAAAGGATTCCTGGCATTCCTTTGACCAGCCCAGCTGTGCTTCAGGGATAAATGGCTGCTCAGAGTTTCCAATGAAGAGGAAACAAAGTTGGGCTTCACCTCTGCCTGTGAAAATTCTTAGTCTCTGCACCTCTGTACTCTCCACCAAAAACCTTAGCAAGGTCTCCCAGGCTCCTGATGAGCCTTTAGACATGTAGGGGAGGGAAAGGGACTCTGCACAGAGCAAGTCCCTATTGAATACCCTGTCCTTCCCAGGCAGTGTCTTATTTATCTGTACAATAGTTCTGTAAGACAGATATTAATATTTCCATTTTGCAGATAAGATCATTGAGACTCATAGACCATTATACAGATTGGAAAGAATAGAGTCTGTGGACCTTGGCAAACCTGTGTTCCAATTATAACTCTCAGAACTTCAGCCTCCTCATCTGCAAAAAGGGGCATAATGTTTGCTTTTCAGGGTTGTTTTAAGGAGTAAATAAAATTATGTTCATAGAATGTCCAGTACAATACTTGTGCTGTTTTAGTTTCCTAGGCTGCTCAAAGCAGATACCATGAAATGGGATAACTTAACAGTGGGAATTTATTAGCTTACAGTTTTGGGCTGAGAAAAAAGTCCAGATCAAGGCATCATCTGATGGAGTTTCAATTAAAGGCCATGACTACTGACAGAAAGCAGGTCACCTTGGAATATAATAAACCAGCTCTCCAGTCTCATGCTCTTGGAGCTGGGTGGGGAAACATCCTGAGACAATGCCTGTAAATTGGAGAAATGTAGAAGAGCTGAGTCATTGACCTTTAAGACGTGTTGATTTCAGCTCATGTGTAACTGTTAAGTATCTATTACCCTTGCACATGTGCACTGATTGGTCAAAATCCAAATAAAAGCCACGCTCTATGAGGTGGCTGGGCTCTTCTCTCCGTATCGGACGGAGAGTCTCCTGATCCCAGTTTTTCTTCTGTTTTTCTTATTCTTTCTTTCTCATCCGCGGCACCGTTTTCACGAACCCAGTTCTTGAATGCCAGCAATCATCAAGGTAGTGCTTTCTTCTCAAAGACTGGCTGCCGGCAATCCTTGAAAACTCTGGCACATGGTGGCATCTGCTGACCTCTCCCTTCTCTCCCAGGTTTCGTTGCCTTCAGCTTCTTGCTTCAGTGGCTCTCTCTCTCTCTGTATTCACCCCATTTATAAGAACTTCAGTAAGAGGATTAAGACCCATTATGAATGAGGTGGGTCACGCCTTAACTAGAACAGCCTCATCAAAAGACCATACTTGCAATGGGTCCACAGCCACAGGAATGGATGAACTTTAAGAACATGATTTTCTGGGGAACACACAGTTTCAAACCACCACAATTGGGAACTCCATAATCCATAGTTATTACTTTTGTCAGTAATAATAAGGTTTACCCTTGGTAGGTAATAGAGCTGACTCCTGGCTTCTGCTCTGGGCTGTTCCAGATTCCATGTTCTTTCTTCTATACCACATGTTCTGAAATTAAGCAAATCGCTCCTAATTAAGACAATGGGAGGTGGCCAAAACAATCCATTGTTTCCTTAATCTTCTGGGAAACTTGAATTCTAGAAATTAATAAAACAGCAACACCAAATACCTGTGGCAGTGTGGGGGGGTCAGTGGCAGGCTTGGTGCCAGGCAGCCACGAGAGGGTGTTATTTATCCAGCTTTTGCTCTGTGAAGTTGGGGTCCAAAGGTTTAGTCCAGAAGACTGAACCGGTTGAACATTTTGAAAATGCAAGGAGGAAGGGTTCCCTCTACCCTAAGAAATAATGGGGGCTGAGCAGCTAATATTTGTAGGTGTGTTATACACTATTTTAGGTAATCATCTAAGGGAACCCATGAGATCAAATGATGGTAAGTGCTATGAAGGGGAGGAGAGAGGTGCCAGGGTGAGATGATGCTTCTTTAAATATCACGGCAGGGAAGCCTCGCTGACACGAGGGTCTTGGAGCAGGCTCTGAAGCGGTCCCTTTGCTGACCACGACGCAGCAGGGAAGAGGGCCGGCAAACTCTCCTCCGCCATCTGAACTCTGGCTTCCTCTACCCTGGGAACAACTGCAGTGGTTCCATCCATTTGAATAAGGCTTAAGCCTTTTGTGATTCTGGGGCAATATCCTCACAGCATCCTTGAGCGCCAAGCAAAGACCTTCTCCCCTTTTGCAGAAGATGCAGCCAAGGCACAAAGAGGTTAAAAGGCTGCCACCATCCTATTGCCAGGAAGTGGCAGAACTGGAATCTGAATCCTAGTCTGTCCACACCGGATCTACCAGGCTGGGCCTGCTGGGTGTGTCCCAGCCCCTGGCGTTTGTTCTTTCAGGTTTCCAGTGGTGAAGCCCCCCACCCTCACCCCCCCACACACAAGTTATGGGAACACCGCTTTCCTCTCACCACCAACGTGGGAGCTTCCAGGAGACGCGAGAAGGCTCTCCTCCCATCAGTGTTACAACTCGGGTCAGCATTGGCGGGGGGCCCTGGCTTTCTCAGGGAGTATCAGCAGGAAGGCGAACAGCAGAAAGAGGGAATGGGAAGCATGGGCTCCGGAACCAGAGGCTCCAACCCCAGCCCCAGCACTAATGTGTGGCCTCTCTGCAAATTGGGGGTAATAATAGGACCCACTACATAGGGCTGTTGTGAGGACTCAGTGAGACCATGTACACGAAGTGCTTGGAAACGTGCCTGGCACCTGCTATTGCTCCATGCAAGTATTTAGCTAATCCTAAAGCCTCCTTCTCAGAGGACTTTCTCTCCCTGAAGTAGCTCTTCCCACTGACTTTTTTTTTTTTTTTTTAATCATAATGGACAACGTTTATTGAGTATTTACTACGTGCCACATGCTGTTCTACAAGTTTTGCCACAACACTGACCCTTTGAAAAGAAATGGTGGTCAGTAACATTGTTCTGATAGTCCCAATTAAGGCAGAGGAGTTGGAGCTGGGCCTCCCACCTGGCCAGCCCCCTACTGTGGATTCCAACTAAGAAAGGAAACATTCTCACTGACTTTTTACCAGTATGCCCAGACAGATCCCAGCCCTTGTGGATCCCCTATCGTGGATTAGGCTCCCGCCCACGTGGGAGCAGCCTCTGTTCCACCTCACACTCCTGAGTCCTGATTCTGTTGTCCCATGGCCCAACTGTCAGCCCCAATAACATGTTTTCCAATTCTGGCTGGGAGCCTAAAGAAACAGGACTTCTGGCAGCCTCCCTATTTCACAGATGGGCGAGCAAACGAGACCCTTCTGTGACAGCAGCTCTCCCCCATGCACACGCACACACACCCCATTCTGATACTCGCCACGCTAGGATGACGTGCCTGCTTCAGCCCCCACCAGCCTAGAGGGTCAGCCTCCCTGGAGCAGTGGAGACTACAGCCTCCATGTCACCATGTCACCCTCTCGCTGCCTGTAACCAGGAACCGAGTCAAGTTAGCTGGTCCCTGCAGGGACACTGCTGCAACGATGACACTTATCCCTCCCGATGTCCCCTACCCATCCACCCCCCAGCAGACTGGGGTTTCCTTGTAGGACAAGGCTGTGCCTTCTTCAACCTTGCCCTGTGGTTGAGAAGAGGAAGCGAGGGCTCCCGAGGGGGCAAATTCAAACCCTAATTCTCCTGGATGTATGATCTGGGAGGAGTGATGTAAGCTCTCTGAAACCTGCAGGAAAGGAAGCAGCATTCTGGCTACCTCTGGCGAGTTCTAATTGGTTGAGTTCACAGTTGATTCCATTATCAGGATGCACATATTTTAAAAAAGTGGCAACTGTTCTAACAGAAGTATAAGGGGCGGAATTTTACATTTTACTTGATAATAACTGGTTTCTTTTTGTTGTTGTTGTTCTCAGTTCTATTTAAAAACTTTTTATTTTGAAATAATTACAGACTTACTAAATTAGTAGAGAGGTTCCATATACACATCGCTCACCCAGCTTCACTCAACATCTTATATAACTATACTATGTTATCAAAACCAGGAAATGGATATTGATACAATATAATTAGCTCGACTAAAGCAATTAACTAAGATTTCACCAGTTTCTCATGCACGTGTGTGCGTGTGTATGAGGGTGTGGATATGTATATGTAGTTCTATGAATTTTTTTCACATTTATAGTTTTGTCTCCTTGATTTTTTAATTAAACATCTTATTTTGAGATCATTGTAGATTCACATGCAGTTGTAAGAAACCACACAGCGATCCCGTGGCTCCTTTACCAGTTTTCTCAATGATAATATCTTGCAAAACGGTAGTTCCATATCATGTTGCCCTTTTATCGCCATAGCCACTGCCTTCTTGCCTCCACTCCCTCTTTAACCCTTGGTACCACTAATCTGTTCTCCATTTCTATAACTTTGTCATTTCAAAAACATTATATAATTGGAAACATGCAATGTGGCAGTTTGATGTAATTATGAATTCCAAAAATCTAATTGAATCATGCTTGTAAACTGATCTGTTAATCTGGGCATGATTAGGTTAGGATTAGGGTGTTGAGCCCCACCCATTGGTGGGTGGGGAATCAAATATAAAAGGCAAGGCAAAGGACAGTTGAAGCAGTCTTTTGAAAAGCAGTTTTGATGTTGGAAAGAAGGCCCCAGGAGAAGAGAAGCAAGCCGTTTGCCTGATTGTCTACAGCTGACCCTGTGGAGGAAACAGGAGCTAAGCCCGGAGAGAAACGCAGCCCCGGGAAGAGAGGAACCCCAGAAGCCTGAACCCTGGCAAACGCCAGCAGCAATCTTGCCCTAACACGTGACAATGGACTGTGGTGAGAGAAGAAACTTAATGCTTTATAGCCTGGTATCTGTGAACTTCTACCCCAAATAAATACCCTTTATAAAGACCAACCCATTTTTGGTATTTCACATTAGCACCCCTTTGGCTGACTAATACATGCAGTATATAATCTTTTAGGATATTTTTCTGCTCAGCATAATTCTCTGAAGATTCATCCAGATTGTTGTGTGTATCAGTTCATTCCTTTTTATTGTTGAGCCGTATTCCATTGTATTGATGTACAGTTTGTTTAACCATTCACCCATTGAAGGATATTTGAGTTGTCCCCAATTTTTGCTATTATGAATAAAGCTGCTATAAACATTTGCATACAGGTTTTTGTGTGAACAAGAGTCTTCTTTTCTCTAGGATAAATACTCAGGAGTGCAACTGCTAGTCATTTGGTAGTCACGTGTTTTAAGAAACTGCCAAATGGTTCTCCAAAATGGCTCTACAATTTTACATTCCTACCAGCAATGTATGATTCAGTTTCTTCACATCCCAATCAGCATTTGCTCTTCTTATTTTTTTTATTTTTTTATTTTAGCCATTCTGATAGGTGTGTAGTGATATCTCATTGTAGTTTTAATTTGCATTTTCTTAATGGTTAATGATGTTGAACATCTTTTCATATGCTTATTTCACATGCTTATTTTTTCCTTAATGATGTTGAACATCTGTATAGCTTTTTCAGTGAAATGTCTCTTAATGTTTTTTGTCCATTTTCTAATTGGATTGTTTGTTTTTTACTGGTGAGTTTTGAGAGTCCTTTATATAATATACATACTGGTCCTTTGTCTTATATGCAGATTGACAATATTTTCTCCCATTCTGTAGCTTGGCTCTTTTATCCTCTTAACAGAGTCCTTTCAAAAAGCAAAACTTTAATTTTGATAAAGTTAAATTTGTCAGTTTTTCCTTTTGTGGATTGTGCTTTCAGTGTTTTATCTAAGAACTCTTTGCCTAGCTCTAGATCCAAAAGATCTTCTGTATTTTTCCTAAAATTTTACAGTTTTACATTTTATGTTTAAGTCAGTGATGCACTTTAAGTTAATTTTTGGGTAAGATGTGAGACTTAGGTCAATGTTCGTTCATTTGCCTAAGGCTGTTCAGTTGCTCCAGCATTATTTGTTGAATGCTTTTCCACCTTTGTCAAAAATCCACTAGGGGGCTGATATGGTTCAGTGGTTGAGCACAGGCTTCCTACATACAAGGTCCCAGGTTCAATCCCCGGTCCTGGTACCTCAAAAAAAATCCACCGGACATATTTGTGTGGGTCTATTAATGGATTCTCTCTTCTGGCCCTTTGATCTATATGTCTATTCTTCTGCTAATACCCCACAATCTTAATATAGCACAGTCTCATAGATATACAGTGACCTGTAGATATATATATATATATATACTATGTCTTAGAAGAGGGTGGATTGATTCCTCTAACTCTATTCTTCTTCAAAATTGTTTTAGTGACTCTAGTTCCTTTGCCTTTCCATATAAATTTTATAATGATCTTGGCTATAGTTTTAAAATTTCTTGCTGGGATTTTGATAGGAATTGAATTAACCTCTATATGAATTTGGGGATAAGTGATATCTTTATTATGTTGAATCTTCCAATCCATGAACACAGTATGTCTCTCCATATATTTAGATCTTCTTTGATTTCCTTCATTAGTGTGTATAGTTTTCCGCATACAGGTCCTGTACATATTTTGTTTATAAGCATTTCATTTTCAGTGATTGTAAATAGTATTATTTTCAATTTTGGTGTTCATTGCTATTATAAAGAAATAGAATTGACTTTTATTTGCTTACCATATATCCTGCAACCTTGATGAACTTCCCTATCAGTTCTAAGGGCTTTTTTTGTAGATTCTTTGGGACTTTCTATGTAGACAATCATGTCATCTGTAAATAGGGACAACGTTATTTCTTCCTTTCTCATCTGTATGCCTTTTCTTTTCTTTTCTTGCTTTGTTGCACTGGCTAGAGCTTCCATCTCTATGTTGGATAAGAGTGGTAAGATTAGACATCTTTGCCTTGCTCCCAAACTTAGGGGGAAAGCATCCAATCTTAAGTATAATATTTTATAGATTTTCATTATAAATATCTATTCATAAAAAATAAGTATTTTTTAGATTTTCTTTATGAAATTGAGGAAGTTCCCCTCTGTTTCTATTTTATCATGAATAGGTTTCTATTTTATGATGAATAGGTTCTCAGTACTTTTCTTTTTAGCGACATATAGCTTAATAGTTTCTATAGATGCAATTTCTTCAACATGTTTTCCCCTAAAAGTGTAAATATGCACGTAAGGTTTACACAGACCACAGGTTTATGAATGAATCAAAAAACAGGCTACCGTGTGACTGCATAGGTCTGGCTGGCCCCAACGTCGCACAGCTTCAGAGGCACAGTTCCCACTTCTGACTTTTACATGAAAGGGACCCCTGGAGTTGTGCAATTCAGGCAGCCCCCTGTGGGAGGCCGTTCACATTGGTCCTGCCAGACGGCGCTGGCTTACAAAGGCTCTCAGTCACCTAAAGCTTTTGCACATTTGTGACTGTAGGCAGCCACCTGGTTTGCTTTTCACGTATTTATTCAATATATAGTTACTGACGACTTCCTGCACTCTAGGCACTGTTTCAGCCAAGTGGGATACTGCAGCGAACAACAGACAAAGTCCTCATCTTAGTAAGCCAGGCTTGAGATGATGGAGGTCGAGTGGCTAGTTGTTATCCTAGTTCCTCTGCTGGGAGAGAGTGAGTGAGCTGCCGAAGGTCACACATGCCAGAGCCCGCAGATAAGCCGCCCTGTCTGAGTCTCAAATCTGGCCTCTGGAGCTGCACGCAGTTGCCACTAGATGGAGCCACTGGACGCCGCTCATCCTGATAAGACTACATTCCCTCACCTTCAGCTCACAGGCCAGGTGGAAGGGAAGGCAGTTAGGAAATACAGCACAGCACCTTGTGATTCACAAGTGTGAGAGTCCAGAAATTAAACCAGCTGACTGGCTGCAGGGTGCAGCAAGAGGCCATGCTATCTCCCCAGGAGGCAGAACTCCGTGAAGCAGGAGGTGGTGGGTGGTGGAGGCTGGGGTAAGGATGGGGAGTGGGGGATGGGGAGGGTCAAGCTGGGGAAGGGTCTTCACTGCAGCAAGCTTTGGTCATCCACAAGCACCTTGAATAAACAGTGGAGCATCACTCAGCCCTCTGGTTCAGCAGCCAACCACACACCCTGCTCTAATTGGGCATTTTCAGGCTGTTAATAGCTTGATCAACAGCAATTATCTTTGGCTTTAATTTTGCCCCTTCACTGTCTCTCATTTTCTAGGCTTTGAAATTACTGAAAGGACATAATTTATACACATGAGCACAAAGTGATGTCTGTCCCCTCACCTTCTGGTCCCAGGCCCCCTTATGCTGCAAGCTACTGTGGGAAGAAGAGAAGCTGGCACCCTACCTGATGCCCACTGTCCTCTGCCTGATTCCCAGGATGGCAGTGGGATGGAGGTGCTCTATTGTATATAAGGAGGAATCCAAGGCCCTTTTTGTTCTTAAACAATTTATTGAAGTATATCATTCATACATGAACATACATAAACTATAAGTGTTCAGTAAACATCGTGAGCTTACAAAACAAACATGCATAATATCATACAGGGCTCCCATACATCACCCCCCCACAAACATCCTGCATTGTTGTGAAACATTTGTTAACAAATCATGAAAGAGCATCGTCAAAGTATCACTACTAACTGTGGTCCAAATCTTCCTCCCCTATACATTTTTTTAAAGATTTATTTATTTGCTTTTATCCATTTTTACCCCACCCCACCCCTGCCCCCCCACCCCATTTTTGCTGTTTCTGTGTCCATTCCCTGGGCAACTCTCTGTGTCCATTTCCTGCCCTCTCTTCTCATCCTTCTCCTCCTGTCTTCACTGGGATTCGATCCTCGGAACCTCCAGTGCGGGAGAGAGGCATCCTACCACCTGCACTTCCTCAGTTCCTGGTTTTTCAATGCGTCTCATCTTGGCTCTCCCTGTGTCACTCTCAAGTTACGTCATCATCTTGCTACGTGGCTTGTGCGGCCCGGCGGCGCACCTGCACACGGGGTTCAAAGCCCTTTTTAATGCACAGTTACTGTGTATGAGAGAGGCCCCGATGGCCCATTCTCTACCCATTTTAAAGCAGGAAGCCAATGTCTGTTCACAGTGCCCACTTTATGCCAAGCACTCGGCTGAGTCCTGGACATACACTACCTCTTCTAATCCTCCTGCCATCCCTGTGAAGCAGGCATTATTTCCCTTAATTTACAGGTTAGAAAACAGAGAAGTCCAGTCTACCCCAGGCAGGTGCTTTCCATGACATCTGTCCACCGCATCATCACCTGCCAAGGTGATGGCATGGGAGCACAGGCTCTGTCTTCAGTGCTTTTTCCAAGCACGGTGCCCTGTGGGAACACTGTCTCTCTTCTGCCTGTGGGGCACCCCAACCTCATCTTCTAAGAGCAGCCTCAAGAGGAGACTTCTCCAACTCCCCCACTTCTCTCGCCCAGCTCGCCCATTGCTCCTTTCGCCGTTGGCTCTCCCAGCACAGTTCCTGCTGGTTTGCTCATCTCCCTTCCTACCTTGCTGGTTGCTGATGATAAGAGGCAGAAGACACACCGCTCCTTCTCTTAGTCCCCTGGCCTCCCCCTGTAGCTGCTGTGCACACAGAAGTTGTTATTGCAGAGGGGCCACCCCCCACCAACAGCTTGTCAAAGAATCTGATTTTCAGTGGAACAAAATTTATGGAAGATAGGAGTCTTTGTTATTTCTGTTCCCAATACCAAGAATTCAGTCTAGGGGAGATCACAAACTAGACAAAGCCTGCTCCATGCTAGGCACAGAAGCAGAAGGGTGCTTGTTGTCCCCACAACCCCCTTCTCCCTCCAGGAGAAATTCTTCTCCTATTGTCCCCCCTTCCCACCCCCAAATCCTTCCACTCTCTCACACCACCCAGGTGCAGGAGGTGGGCTGAGTGATGGCTTCTCCTGTCTTTTCCTTGATGCTTATCACCTCCTTTCTCCCTTCCAAGCCCATACTCGCTGCCACTAGCATCTCAGGGTCTGGCCAATGGGTGGAGTGTGTCTATCTTATCTTGTATAAGGTCATTTCTTTGTACACCGCCTCCCATGCCTAAGCCCCAGAATCTGTAACATGCACACTTCTTATCTTCTCTCTGTTTCTGACCTACATCAGGCTTCAGAGCGTGCTGTGCCATGGTGGTTAAAAATTTCGCTTGCTGTTTGGGCTCTCTTTTCATAGTCAGAAGAACTGAGTTGGAAGATAGTGTTTCTTTAAATTTGGGAGTTGAAGTCCCTGGTGACTTGGGAGTCTGAAAACAAACGAATGCCAATAAGGTAATGCAGTACAAGTAGCACGGACCTTAGCCTCGACAGACCTGAGTTTGAACCCCAGCTCTATCGTGTACTAGCTGTTCACCACCAGTGAGTTTGCTTGGCCTCCTCAAGCCTCAGTTTTCTTGTCTATAAATTGGGAATAATAACAACAACCTCACTGATTTGTTGTGAGAATTACAATGACATAATCTAGAGCATCTTAACCAGGGGTCCGTGAGCTTGAATTGAAATTAAAAAAAAAAAAAACATTATTCTTGTCACGACATGTTGGTGTGGGTGTGATATATTTATTAAATAATACCCAGTATAGTGTGGATTAGTAAGGGGTCCATGGTTTTCACCTGACTGGCAAAGGGGTCCATGGAACAAAAAAGGTTCAGAACCCCCGCTCTAGAGGAAGTGTCCGGCATGTACTAGGCACACAGGAATATTACCCCATTAGTTGAGCAAGGCTGCCTATCCCTGAGAGGACTGAGCTGCATTTTGACAACCAGGGATTAGAACAAGGTGGCCCCAATGCCCAGCAAGAGGCTGGTCTCAGAGATGACCAGCAGATAGCACTTGCAGATCAACCTCACCTGAACTCTCCAGAACTGACTCTTTGGTTTGCACAAGTCAGGAATCAGGTGTCAGATACTTAAGTGGTAAAGACCCTATCTTGGCTTCAGGGCATCCCGGTATTTAGCCCCCAGAAAGAGAAGGCTCAGGACTCCAAAAGAACCAGTCAGGAAAGCTGGAAAATAAGATTTTCTGCTCCACAGGCTTGCCTGGGGCTGAGGCTGACCACTGAGCAAGTACTGGTCTGGGGCTGTTTGTTTTAATGTTGCTTTCCGAGATGGCCAGGATTGTGACCAAATCCTGCAGGAAGGGAATAAGGAGAGAGTACCATATTTACTGCTTTCTGCATTCCCTCTTGTCACTTCTGCCTGCCTGGCTTGGTAAAAGGAGCACTGAATTAGGAGCCCAGGGGTTGAGTTCCAGATTTTCCATGTGTTTATGGAATTATATCAGATGAAGTCGCTCCACCTCTCTGAGCATCTATTTCCACCTCTGTCAAATGGGGGTAATCACTCTGCCTCTATTACTGAGTGGCTAGAAGATGAGGAGGGTGAAAACTACTTGTAAACTGAAAGACCTGTTACATATGTGAGGGGTTATAGTAACTATTCACATACCTAGTCCTGAAAACCAAAGCAAAATAACAATAATTATCATTATTATCTATTGTTGGCTTGTTTTCTCTGTCTATCCTCTCTCTCTCTCTCTCTCTCTCTCTCTCTCTCTCTCTCTCTCCTCTCTCTAGCTCTGCCTCTGCCTCTGCCTCTATCTCTCTCTCTATCTAGCACTTTCTATCAATCTATCTATCTCCTTACATATCTAACTAAAAATGTCCAGGGATGTTCATACACTCAGCCCAGCAACTGGACACACAAGGATCTGATATTCACAAGAAAGCTGTGCCTATTAATTCATAAATGTTGACATTGATAGGCAACAGATAGGAAGTATCTATTTATTAGAATTATATTGATTTATGAGCATTTATCTATACTAAATATCTTTGGAATTAAGCTTAAAATTTCTTCAGCATGTAACATTAAATATGTGTCACCCATTTTGAATATAATACAGTGCATTAAAGTATTCCTGATAGTTCAATGCATTTCTGAGGGTTAATTTAATCAAAAAGGTTATGCTTTTGTGAGCAATTGATTCAGCTATTCAAAGTTTTAAAAGTTTTAAGAAATGTATAATGTCTGAATCATGGGGAATAACCCTGAGAAACCATAAAGGAAATGCTAATGAAACATCAGAGGGGAGATCAAATAGATAATGAAACCAAAATGAAAATCTGAGCTGACCATGACTGACAGAATGCTGATAAAAGTGAGGAACAATTGGAAATGAAAAGGAGTGTAACTGGGTAGGGCTGATCAAGTCAAAGTACTGGGTTCACATAGTCTTTGAGCTGTAATAATCAGCGAGGGAGGACATCACACAGGAAAAACATGCCACCATGGTGAGCTAGCAAAGCAATTTATTGGAGGCACATGTTAACACATAAGACAT
The DNA here is from genome assembly GCA_026826555.1 of Tolypeutes matacus. NCBI lineage: Eukaryota > Metazoa > Chordata > Mammalia > Cingulata > Chlamyphoridae > Tolypeutes > Tolypeutes matacus. The sequence goes on from JAKSZT010054055.1 coordinate 19,438,256, forward strand.
GAGAGGACTATGTTGGAAAGGTTTAATGGAGCCCATGGGCTAAGACATCTACACTGTGCCGAAAGGTACAACCAGAAGCTAGAAAACCTGTCCAAGAGCACGATTCTGCTTTGGCACTCCTGTCAGTGGGGGCCCATCTGTGATTCCTTGGACTCCCCATGTTTTGAATCAGACAAGAGTATGAGCCTGAATTGTGGGGTCAGAGAAATACATAATTAAATGAATAAAAGAGGTTACCCTTTTATTAATAATTATCAAGGTCTTTAGACCAGTTGAAGTTGCATTGGGTACTGCTGCTTTGACAGCTTTTAATAAGAGCAACAGCCATTTATTGGGCTCCTGCCTTTTATTTTATTCATTGCTTCACCGTCATCCCCAGCACAATGGCTGCCATTTACTAAGCACCTACTACCTGCAGGCCCCAGGGCCAATGCTTTACTCCTTATTTCTCAAGTTCACAACAGCTCTGAGTGATAAGAGCTTTTATCTGTGCTTTGCAGGTGAGAAAACTGAGGATCTAATAATTTTAATAACTTGCCCAAGTTTTTACCATTAGGAAGCAAAGGAGCTGGTGTAGAAACCCAGGTTTGTCTGGTTCAAAGGCATTTGTCTCTTTCTTCCCCATTCCCCTATTCGTGACCTTTTCTGTCTCCTGGCTTAATAGCTCAATTCTCGTAAATCTAGGTCCACCCCTTTATTGAAAACTCTCTTAGTCGCAGAGTTCAATGGCATCTCCCTCTCCCGTGGCAGTGTTGAAGCCACAGACGGAGGCTCTCTAGAGGGTGGTGAAATTGGCTAAGTAGGGAGTAGTGGCCAGCGTTAAAAGGAAAAGAAAAGAAATAGAAGAGCAAGTGGAACATGACATACGGCATCAGGTAGTAAAGACCTTTTTTTCCCCATAAAATGTATCTTTTCAATTACATACGCCACATTTCACTGTATTGAAGTCATTTTATAATTATAAATGATTGTAATCTGCAAATGTGTTTTATGTACCACTCAGAAAGAAGAAATGGCAAATTCCCAGAGACACAAGGCAGATTAGTGGTTAGAGGGGGAGGAGGAGGGAGGGATGGAGTGGAGGAGAGTGTTTTTTTGTACAAATAAAACTACAAGCAAAACAAAATAAAAACAAAGATGCCCTGCAAGTAGGAATACATGGACATACAGGCAACGGGCCCTGCACACTTGGACATTTAGTGATGAGGACGGCACCTCAAACCTCTGGCAGAGAGATGGAGTTTTTAATACGAGGTGCTGGGACAACTACAGAAGCATATGGAGGAAAAGCAAATATTAAAGAGCACATAAAATTGCAGCAGTGATGGTTGTACAACTTTCTGAAGGTAGTTAAAAGAAAGAAAGAAAAATGCTGCCAATTCATTGCAAGATGCCATAGTTTGTCAGCTGCATCCCAATTTCAGTGATGTTAAAATGGGGGAGGGGGGGAATGTGTGTCTAAGGATGATGGACTACAGTAAATGCATATATACACGGGCTCACTCTATAAATCGTATTTCCTGCAGTGAGCTGTGGCCAATAGAGTTTGAAACCCTCCGCCTTTGTGGCGGGGAAGGTGACTGGGGCATCACACAGTGCTGGAGCTGCCTGGAGCACCGACGTAGCCAACCAATTAGTATGCTTGCCCGGGCGGCCCTGGCTGGGTTCCTGCTGCAAGGTGCCCCCTGACCCAGCCCTTGAGCAGCTGCGCTCTGAGGAGGCTCTTGGGTCTCCCACCCCACACCAGGGCCAAGCATTAATGGAGGTTTGTGGCATTTCCAAGATGTGACTGGGAGGTGTTCCTTTCTCGGGTTCACATTATATGGAGATAAGGTCTTGGCCAGAGAGCATCATGTAATTAATTGAGGTGTGTGGGAGAAATTCAAAGAGAAATTGATCTATCCAGGCAGTGCTGGCAGGGCTGAGGGTTGGAAGCTCTGGATGCTACCTGGGAGGCCAGCCCAGGGAATTACAAAAGGCATTCTGACTTCTGACAAGAAGGTTTGGTGGCTGGAAAGTGAGGGTATTAAAGCCTCTAGAGCTTTAGGTTCAAATTTGATTCCAGTCTTATCATTTATTCATTCCCTCATTCATTCACCAAGTACTTGTGGAGCACCGTGAAGGTCAGGCACCACCCTAGGCACTGATGGAAGAGCTCAGACGGTCAGAGCTGCACTGACTTGAGAGTCTCCCTGCTGGCGGGTCTTTCCTTGCCTGCTCACTGCTGCCTTCTGCAGCGCTGCACAGCCTGGTTCTCAGGTGCCCGAGCTGCACGTTCAGACCAGGACCAGCTCCCAAGCCCTCCTGACTGAGGCTGACAGGTATTAGTGTCCTCTGCCCCCTGCCTGGTGGAGCTTGGGAGAAGGCCAAGTTTCACTTGGTGGAGAGCAGGTGAGCAGCCACACAGCTGCCCCCAGAGCCCAAGTCACGGTGCTGCCTACTTCCTGGCTTGAAATGGTTTCCAGGCTATAGGCCTGGCTTGTGCCAGGAGCTCCAGTCAGAGTGGGTCTGGTTGCCCTACCTAAGGTCTCGGTGCCCAGCTATAATAACCACAGCTTCATTCATTGGCTTTTTGCTAAGATACAAATGATCGTATTATATGTCATTTAATCCCTTCCATTGTTCTGTGTGATAGGGCCTGTTAATATGCCCATCTGAAGGAAGAGACAGAGGCTTGTGCTATCCTTTGCCAATCCCTTTTGCATGGACCATTCACCTGATGCTAATGGCCATCCTCCTGACTCTTGAACTGTCCTGTCACAGAAGCCCTTGCTGCCCTGCTCCATGGGCCCAGCCAGGAAGGGCTGAGGTTTTGGCACCTTTAACGAGACACTCAGTCTTCCTATATCTTGGAGTATTTCCAGTCAGCTGCCAAAAGAGAAACATATGAGATGATGAAGCAAGGCATGCCCTGTATTACTGTATTACTATGTGTGTACATTTAGTATCTGAGTGGGACAAGCAGTGGACAAGGAGACTGGGTCAGTCTTGGATCAAGTGCTGGACCAGCTAGAGCCTGCTGAGTGGCCTTGAGCAAGTCCTTGAACTTCCCTGGATTCAGTTTTGTGTCATCTGTCAAATCAGGAAACAGCTCGATCCATAAGGCCCTTCCAGCCTGACAAGCCTGAGTCTGCAGAAGGCAGAGCGCATTGTTGCTCAGGAGTGCGTGCTTGTGCAATAAGAAGAGAGCTTGCATTTGACCCCGAGCATTGTGCATTGAGCCTGTTGCTGCATGCTGATACTCTATAAAACAGCACTGCGCACCCCCCCACACCCCACACACACTTCTTCAATCCCTTCAGCTTTCCTCTCGGAGCCCTGGCCTGAGTCAGGTGCTGGGCCGAGGGACAGGAATCTCTACATGCTGGCTTGAATGTGCATCCTGGCCCAAGGGACGAGCTGTCTCCATGGAGAGAGGAGACAGGGCAGAGCAGCCCTCCCTGTGGGGGAAATAGGCAGGTCAGCCCTCCCTGACATCGCTTCGACTCCATAACCTAAGGAAGACCTCCTCTCTCACAGGGGACGGTGTCAGCCACCCCTTCAACCAAGGACAGAGATTTTCCTTTTCTGAAGTAGTGATGCAAGTGCAATGTATAGCCTGCCCAGAAAATGCCTCCTGAATACTGTATTCTGTGAGGGGGTTGCCAGCAGAATGCTGCCTTGTCCAGCAGCAGAAACCTGATCCTCAGAGGCTGGTAAGGGCAGGTAAGGAGCTGAGCCTCGCTGTATGGCATCACCCACAAGGGGCTCTACAGTTAGCCAAAGCATTCTTTGATCATGACAAATCGACACTTTGGAATGGGAACTACGTGAAGTCTACTCTGTAACCAGCTCTGACACACATTCATACTGTAAACCCTGAACGCTACTCAGGAGAGTCCTGCGAGGCCCTGGCAGCTCCTCTTCACTAAGTATTCCCTAAGGGCCCATCAAAGTACAGCCGTGGGAAGAGTCTCTCTTCTAATTTGGTCGAATTTCCTCTTCTTCGGGGCTCTGCTGATTCTTGTGTGCTCCTCTGCTCTCTATGTGGGATTGGTTGTACAATCCAGGTAAATCATGGGGTGCTTTGTGGTTTCCATCTCAAAGAAACAGAGTCTGACAATCAAATAGTAATTAAACAATGTTTCAATTCTTGAAACATCTTTTGATGAAATGCAAAAGGTGGACGTGAATTCTGAATGCAAGAAAAACCTCTTAAAACCCCCCTTCCCTTATTGCTCCTCTGAATCATCTCTTCTTAAATCATCTCTGCACCCCCAAAACTTCCTCCCACTCTCAACACTAATCTCCACAAATCCTCCCCAAACCTCACCTCCTATGGCAGCCTCTTCTCTTCTTACTCTTCTTCTCTTCTCTCCTCTCCTCTTCTCTCCTCTCCTCTCCTCTCCTCTCCTCTCCTCTCCTCTCCTCTCCTCTCCTCTCCTCTCCTCTCCTCTCTTCTCTTCTCTTCTCTCTTCCCCTCTCCTCACTCCCACCTCCCCCTTATGTAGCTCAAAAGCTCATATTTTCATTTAGTCTCTGACTTTCTTAGTATTCTCTTTACTTCATCCGTTATCTGAATCTCCACAAAAAAAGAGGCCAGGATCTGACCCAGTAAGCAAAATTCTCCTCCCTTAGAAGCCCAAGGGCAGAAAGTTCAGAAATACCGATACATTGGTAATCTTTGTCCCTGTTAAAGTCACTTCCTTTTATCAGGGTCCTTGTTACTACTTACAGACTATTCCCCCATCTCTGCTAATGCAATTGCTCAAAGCACACTTTAAGTATAATCATTATCCATTGATTTTTTTCGGAGGCTTTTATTCCCTCCAATAAGCTCTGCCAAATGCTGTCTGCTGGTTCTATTTGTTAAACAAGAGAGAGCTTTATTCTGTTTGGGTTTTCTTTAACCTGAGCTTTCTGTCCATCTTCCCATGTGGAACATCTACCCCTTTGGTGAGAAAAGTCATTTCTCGATTAGGATTTGAGCTGAAAATGGATCCCCTGTTGGGAAGAAACATGGGTGCCATGACACTTCCTGTGTCGCACCATTAACTAGCCCCCCTGCCCCCGCCCAAGAAGGCAGCTGCTAGGCCAGTTCCTCTCAGTCCTTTTCAAAGTCAGAAATAAGGCTGCTCGGGGACATGGGAGAGGGAATCTTTTGAGTTAAAATCATGCTGATGGGTGTAGAATAAATATCTGAGACTTTCCTTCACACAGATTTTAATAGAAGTAAAAGAGCAGGAGGTTAACATGGCTATGGGACCACAGAGTTCTGGAAAAGGGCCCAGAAGGGAGAAGCTGTGGCTCAGAAGATAAACTGCCCCATCTCACAATTGCACTGAGTACAGCCCTCGGAGAGTAGATGAAGTCAGCTTTGTCCAGAAACATTTCCAGGAATGATTTTTCACATGGTACAGAGCTTCCCAGTTTACCAAGTAATGCATCCACGTGCATTACCTCACTCCTGTCTCTTCAGCAGACTGACCCCTCTGAAGGTACCCTGTGTGGGGAGTGAGTCAAAACTTCACCTCCAGTGTCCTTCCCTTGATTTTCTCCGACTCTTCTTCCAAACTCAGCCCCACATCTTTTCATCTGCACATGGGCACTCTCCCTCAATACCTCATGCTGGGCTGGGTGTCACCTGTGTGCTCCCCCAGCACCTTCTCCTCATTGCCCTCACACCACGCGGTAGATCTGGTGACGGCCCCTTCATTCCCTTGGCTTGGGTTTCCCCAGGAGCAGAAGCGGTGAGGAGGATTGGAGTGCAGCCTTATAGGGGAGGTGACCTCAGGAAACACTGTAGGAGAGGGGCAGGGAGGTAGAGAAGGGAAGGAAGCAATAAAGAGCATATCATCAAGTTTGTTACCACTGGGACACTGGAGTTCAGTCCTGCTGGGCAACTTGGGGAACCTGCTTCAGAGTTTTCCCAACCGCGAGGCAAGGAAGCTTGCCTCTAACTTCCCATCCCTCCTTGTCCATCCTTGAATGGTGGCAGTTCCAGTGCTACTAACGCTCTAGAACCTTTGGCTTGCCCTGTACAGGAGGCAAGCTGGGGAGAATCCCTTTGGAGCTGGGGGAGGGAAGAGGCACACCGTTAGGCAGAGTGGAGGTGGTCCTTCTGGGGTGTAGGGCACTAGCAGGAACTGCTACACCACTTCCCTCATTCAGCTGTGGTTCCTAGAGCACAGGTCTAAGGTCCCAAATTTAAGTCCAACACATGGCCTCTTGGTAAATGGGTAACTGCTAAATGAACGTGAATGTGTACTTGCATGCCACGAGCATGCATATGTTGTTCTACCCTTCCACCTAACAACCTTGTTAGAAGATACTAATCAATCAAAGCATTCTTAGTGATGTTGACAAAGACGTGACTCTTGTCAGTAACTGCCATGGGAAATGAAAAGGTCCTGTATTAGTCAGGGTTCTCTCAGGAAACAGAATCAACAGGAGATATCTGTCAATAATATGAGATTTTATAAGAATCTCTCACGCAACCGTGGGGATACACAAGTCCAGGTTCTGCAGGCAGGCTGCAAACCAGGGGCTCCAATGAAAGTCAGATGAAAGGTCCTTGATGAGTTTCTGGGAGAAGTTGGCTGTCCAACGGTGAGCTGGGAAATTCTCTCTGAATGTTGAAATCACTTCCCCTTTTAAGGCATTCAACTGATTGGATAAAAGCGTCAACCATTGATGATGTAATCTCCCTGATTGATGCAGATGTAATCAGCCATCCATGCAATAAACTTACTGGTGATCAAAGTCCATAAATGCTCTTTATTACAATTAGCCCGGTGCTTGCTGGAACAAACACCTGGACACAATTACCTGGCCAAGTTGACACATTAGCCTAACCATCACAGGTCCCTTACCAGCCCAAACTCCTCTTCATCAGAATTTGTGAAGGAAGTGGAAACATTTTCCCAGTCACCCCAGGCAAATTGTTTTTAATATGATTCCCTTCCTGACCCTAAATATCTCTTTCCCATTCCCTCTCTTTCCCCATCCTACCTCCAAAGGTAGCCTTTGTATGTGAAAGTGGGGTGTGGGGTAAAGTGGGCCAGCTGGCCGGAAGAAAATGGAACAGGAGCTTGAGCTTGTTGGAAGAGACTGAGGGGCTGAGCTGCTTGGAGAGAAAAAGTCCTTCATTTGCCATCTTCTTGCTTTGAGGGGAAGGGGATGGACAGACAGGAGGGCAGAGCAAGCCAATCAAGGAAAAACCTGTTCTTTGTTGCCCTAGGCAGTTTTTAATTGGTGGCTCAGCTCCTGCTTCTATCTGTGTATCATTTAGCCTCTGGCACTATGAAGAAAAGGAAGCTTTAAAAAGTAAAAAAAGAGCTTGCCTAGGAACAACAGCCCAAGAGAAAAAGAAGGAAGTGGCTTTGCATGTTGAGAAGGTCAGTGGTCAGCCTGCAGGAGGGGCTGGAGCTACACCTGCCTCATTTCTCTCTTTTGAAGCTGGAGAGTCTTGGACAGGGGTCTGTGTGCCGGCATGCATGCAGTTGTGCTTTTGCCGTGTGCATGTAGCTTTGTGAGCACAGGGTTTGAGCAGTTGCAAGTAGTTTATCTTTGTCACTTTATGTGTTTGTGTGCACCTGTGAGTGTCTATGGTGTGTGTCAGCATGTCTGTGATTCGTTACTCTGTGTGTGTGCCTGTGTGCACTTGTGTATTATTGCCACATGTCTGTAGCTTTGTGAGAATGGGATCTGAGCTGGTTTCAGGTTGTTGGTCCTTACCATTTAGTGCTTTTGTGTGCACACGTGTGAGTTTGTATTGGTGTGTGCTGTGTATGTGCATAGGTGCATCTAAGCATGGAGCTTGAGACCTCTTTTCTCTCCTGGGTTTCTAGAAAGGAGCAGAATGAATGGATGAGAAACCTTCAATTAATGTCTTCTCAGCAACAGAAGGCAGCCCAGAGAGACCTTCCCCACAAATCTGGGCTTTGAGAAAGAAATCAGGGCAGCTCACAGAGACAGAAAAAGGAGGCACAGGCATCACCCCAAGCTTGAGGCCTGGACACCAGCTGCCCGAACCAGCCAGGGCAGGTCCTCTCAGCTCTCTACAGGAAAAGGGGTGGCCTGATGTTGAGGGTTGGGGGGCAGATGGCCTGACACATGGTGGGGCAATAAGAAGGACTGGAGGCAGTGCCCTGCCCTCCCCGTGCCACAGCTTCTTGTGTGGCTGAGAGAAGGGAAGCAAATAGGGATTAGATTATTGCATTTCACTTTAATGTTCTTTTCCTTTTTGAATTAAGGATATCCTTCTAAATATTTCAGCATTTCAGAAATGCATTACTTAAACCAAGAAATCTTCCCATACTCCTGTTAACATTTGGTGACTATTCCTTCTCATGTTTTCTTTGCGCATACTAGCATTTTGGACATGTCTTTAGACGTGTATGTGCACGTAATTAAAATGCATAGTTCACAATTCTAACATTATTACTTTTTACAAAAAAAGTAGTATAATGCAATATTGCTCTGCAGCTTGCTTGCCTCTAAGCAATGTTTCACAGATATCAGCCATGTAATTCATCTAAACTTGCATTGAAATGGCTATATATTACTCCTTTGCATGGATAGGTCCTGCTCTGTTGATTCAGTCCCTGGAGACAGGACACTCCTGTGGGTTTCCAGGTTTTGCAGTCACAGTAAGCATTCTCACATGTGCCTTTGCACGCCCTTGTGTGACATTTTTCAATAAAATGGTGATGAGGTCCTGTTCCTTGGGGCCTGCCAGGAAGTGAGGTCTGAAGAACCATGAGCTTCCAGTTGCCACGTTCTCAGTTCTTAGCATCTCCATTAATATGCAGGGCAATTTCTTGTTCTCTGCCTCTGGAGCCTTCTCTATACAGAGAGATGCTAAAAATAAATTCACCTGCCTCCCCGGCACTCTGTTTATTTAACTGTCTTCCTTAAGAATTCTCAGCATATCCATGGGGGTTTAAAAATACATACTCCAACAATGCACCTGCAGAGTAGAAGATTAAATGCTGTCTCCCACTTTAGGCTTTCACCATCCCTGCTAGGATGTGCTAATGTCTTCTAATGCAGACGGTAGTTCTAAGGAAATAGACCTGCCAGCCTGAGAGCAGAACGGCCTGGTTAGAGTCCCAGTGCCTCTACCTTAGAGCTGGGAGATATTGTTCTAACTTAAACTCCAGTTTCTGGTGATCAGGATAATATATTATCTAGAGTGTTAAATAAAACAATGCATGTAAAGCATTTGGCACAGTGAGACATAGTAAGTGCTCACTGAATTTTAGCTATGTTGTTGTTATGATTATTAACTTACAAATATAGCAAATCCACATGGTCCAACCTAATGCTACTACAGTCTTTCTTATCTCCATAAGTGGCATCACCATATACTCAGTTGTTTGATCCAGAAACAGTGATTTGGGGACGGATTGCTAGACTTGGGTAATAAATATTCTTTTGTTTGTTTATAATATTTACTTCTTTCACTGCTTACTGCATGCCAGTAAAATTTCTAACATTATAGAAATGTGTGATTTGGAATGTATGGAGTTTCCCATAATTCTCTGTTCATGATAATCACTTGCCAAAATATATCTATTTCCTAGTTTGCCAGTTTATTGACTGTTTCTCATTGTCACTAAACCACAGCTTTAACAGCACAAGGAGGATAAAAGTTTCCCTCTCTTTGAAGATCCAACATCAAGCATAGTAGGTTAGCATGTTGCAGGAATGCAGTAAATGCTTTTTGAATGAATAAATGATGATGATTACAACGCCGTTATGGTTAATAACTTAGATGTGATAGCTAAGCTCTGGTAAGCCTGGGCATAGGGCCCAAAACAGTCAAGTTCATTGCAGCTGCACCTGGAAGGCCAGGAGGGGTGGCGTCAGAGACTAGTCAGAGCCCACGGGGAAGCTGGACCTAGCAGACAGAATTAATGACCCCAAAACCTGCAGGCCAGACAATAGGTGACAGTCCCATGGCCCTCAGCAAGCGGGCAGCACATTGGGGTAACTGGAGGTTGTGAGGAGCACTTGGAGCCCAGCAGTGGGACGTCTGGGAGCAGCCTCTGTGCTGAAATTCACGTAGGCAGGAGGTGAGACCTCAGGGGGGACTTGTTGCAGGGCTGCAGGAGATCAGGCTGTGGTCCAGCAGCACCCACCAGGAGCCCAGAGGGCCTGGGGCCTGGGAAGGATCCTGAGATGCAGTCTAAGGCACGCAGAATAAGGCAGGGATTAGCACTAGAAGCCTCCAGCTCTGGGGACCTTGAGCAGAAGGTGGGGTCTTGGCAGTCAGGAATGAGGGTCACTGGGTTAGGCACAAGTGGCAGGCAAGTGTGACTCAGTGTAGAGTCAGACCCTGAGGGTGGGGCCGGAACTGCCCAGCCCTCTCCTGCCCTAGATCAGGATTGGCTGAGAAGCTGGTACATGGCGGTGGGGGGTGGGGGAATTGGTGCCGAGGGTGAAGCTAGGTATGGTCCTCTGGACACAATCCCGCATGCACAGGAGGGAAGGAATGCTCACTCTGCTTTTTGCTGGCCTCACTGGATTTCTCCAGCTGGTGGATATGGCCGGGGTGGGGGGCTTATAAATGCAACGTGTGAGACACATACCGGGAGGCATTCATTTAGGCTCAGTGAAACCAATTGCAGCAGTCCTTCTATCCAATAGAAACATGCTCTCTGTGACCCAGAATCTGGGGTGCCCAAGCCTTAGGCAGGGACTGGGAGTGGAGATGCTGTGATGTCTGTTTTCTAACCAATCCTTCCTCACTGTCCCTGGCCTTTTTATGGTCCAGTGCTTCTGTCCACGGGCCTCTTCACTCATGGCGTCCTTGATAGTGTGTCTGAGGTCAGCATTGCCCAGGGAAGCTGGTGGCCAGGGCTTGTTTCCCCACCAAGTGAGCCTTCTCTCATCTAAGTGCAATGGGTTGAATTGTGTCCCCAAAAGACACGCCCAAGTCCCAACCCCTGGTCCCGGTGCATGGGACCTTCTTTGGAAACTAGGTCTTTGCAGATGAAATCAAATAAAGGATCTTTAGATGAGATTGTCCTGGATTGAGGGTGAGCCCTAAGCCCAATGACTGGCATGCTTATGAGAGAAAGGAGCAGGAGAGATGAGATACAGAGACACTCAGGATGACACATGAAGGCAGAGGCAGAGATGGAAGTGACACGTCTACTAGCCAAGGAGCGCCAAGAGTTGCCAGCAGCCTCTGGAAGCTGGGAGAGTGGCATGGAGTGGGTTCTCCCTCAGAGACTCCAGAAGGAGCCCCCTGCCAATACCTTGACCCCGACATCTGGCCTCCAGAGCTGTGAGAGAATAGACCTCTGTGGTGGTTTGTTACTAAGACACTGGGGAAACACCCTTGCGGTGGCTTAGGGTTAGGGTTAGGGTTAGGGCTAGGGTTAGGGTTAGGGTTATGTTAGGGTTAAGGTTATGTTAGGGTTAGGGTTAAGTTATATTAGGGTTAAGGTTAAGTTAGGTTTAGGGTTAGTGTTAGGTTTAGTTTTGGGTTAGGTTTGGGTTAGGTTAGGGTTAGGGTTAGTGTTAGGGTTAGTGTTATGGTCTTCACAGGCTGTTGACTTCAGGCATCCTAGTGAGGGAGGTGGGAACATTCACTCACACTGGGCAGCCCTTAGAGAAGTGAGGCATCGTTGAGTCAAAAATGTATTCCCTTCACTCAACCTTAGTTTTCCAAGGGATGAATCCTTGTGCTAGTGTCCCCTTAGGAAGGGCGAGACAGTGTTGTGGTGGGAGAAATGGCTTTGCCCAAATCAAATCCCTGGCCTTCCAGTCATTTCCTGGGGCCTTCAACCAGTTAGTTCACCTCCTTAAGCTTTGTCTATAATGAGCAAGCTTTAACAAGTTCTTGTGAGTATCTAATTAGTTGGATGTGTAGAAAATGTTTGGTATAGCCTCCTCTGGCAAGGAGAATGCAATGAAAATAAATGATCGCTTTTATTATCATCGCCATCACGGTTGTGATGCCAATGTGGCCAAGGTGGAGAATCAGAAAAGCTGCAGAGGGAGTTACAAGACATGGACCAGGCGCTCTCCACAGTTCACTGGGAAAAATAGCTTCTGGGGTCTCGGACTCATGGTCAGGGTTTGTGGGGTTGGGGGTGTCAGTCTCCTTTTATTTGGTCTCCAGAATATGGGACTTCGGACACCGTCCCAATGCTGTGCCACCCTGGGCACTAAGAGTGTGCAGTGTTTCTCCATCCCACAGCCCCAAGTTTACTCAGAGCCATGGCAGAGAATTGTGTTATTTCATGCACAGCAATGATAAAAAGCATTATTATGTCATCCTAAGTAAAATTCTCTTATTATCATGAGTATTCCCATTTGTAAATGTAATTAATCCATCACTTATTATGTTCCATGTACCATGTACCAGCTTTCCATATATTTGATACATACAAATACCCTCTGTGGTAAATATTATTACCATCTTCCAGTTGAGAGCATTGAGGCTAAGAGAGGTTAAATAATTTTTCCAAGGTCACACAGCTAATAAGTGGCTTCCAAGCCCACACTGGTCACCTGTTTCACTGCCTCGTCTTCTCCAAGATCCATGTGGTCAGCCCTTCTTTGACCCGGTAATCTGGCTCCTTCCCAGGCTCTACCCCACTCTTGAATCAGAGAACCTCATACTTAGAAGGGGCCTTAAGGTCCTCTGTTCCTACATGCCAGGCTCCCTCACCCTGTTCATCAAATATTTGAAAGCACCTGTAAGACAACAGCCTTCCTTTTGGAATACAACAGAGAGCCTTCTGGGGTGAACACATGATGCCCTGGAAGATTATCAGGGAAATGGCTCATGCTCTGAGTTGGCTAGCTTCTTGGGACTCTCAGACCTCGTTGCCCCTGGCCCTCCTTCGTGCCTCCCCCACCCCCGGATGCTACACCACCCCCCATGCCTTTAACTTCCACATCTCCTGTCTACATGTCAGGCATGATATCATTCCCTCTTCCCAGCAGCCCTGTCCAGTGGTTGCTATTCTTACCCCACTTCACTGATAAAGAACCTGAGGCTTGTAGCAGTAAAAGAACCAGTCGACATCCAACCCGGACCATTCTCTCTGCAAAGCCCACTGACCTGCATCCTCTCCAATTACATTCCAGTTCCGTCCTTGCCTCTGTCTCCTCTTAGAACAATTGAGATAGGCTGGCATCCAAACAATCTCCTCCCAAAGAAAACCCTAAAAACAGCACACCATGCTAAAGACCGAGAAATCACAAAAGAAAGAATGACAGAAAACACAAACTGCATGGAAAAAGTCAGGTTCCCCAAGTGCGGATTTCTGATCCTCCAAATATTCCTTTCTAGCCCCAAAGAGCTGGCAACACGTCTCCTGTGTGTTGCCCTGTGTCAGCGCCTCCAGGTCCCCCCTCCTGCCACCATGCGGAGGCCGCCATCCTGGTCCCTGTCCACAGAAATGGAGCCATCTGGCACCTGCCCTCCACACACCCTAGGCTCTTCAATGGCCTCCTTGTCCAAATGCTCCTTGTCCAGGAGCATTTATTCAACAAATACTTCTTAGCAGGTAAGAATTTAATGAGTGGCCCCACCTGTTCAGTGAGATTGGGCCTTCCATGTTAGTCCTTTATTTTCTGTTTTATATATACACATACATATATATATATATAGCATCTACTGGGTGCCAGGCCAGTTTTGAGTCCAGAATAGGCTGATGCTAGTTATGACAATGATGGCAGCAATAAAAAAATAATGATAGCTGATGCTTACTGAATGTTCACCAGTAACTGTCAGGCAGTGCCACGAAGCACTTTACCTGAATTTTCAAATTTGACTCTTTCAATAACTCGTTGAGGGAGATACCATTATCATCCCCATTTTACAGATGAAGAAACAGGACCAGACGTTAAGTAGTATAAGTCCCACAGCAGGGAGTGGCAGAGCTAGGGTTTGAGCCCCAGAGCCCAGCCCTTGATTGGTGTGCTGTAGCACTTCCTAGAGAGCTGAGTAGCAGGGTCCTGTGGGACGTCAGCACACTAAAGGGTTCTACAGGGCACGCCAGACATCTCCAGGGGTCCACTGGGGGCACATGGAAATGGGTGTCCTTTCTCCTAGAAGGACAGGGGAGAGGGGCAGGGAAAGGGTCAGGAAAGGCTGCACAGGTTGGATACATGCAGGGCGTGGCCACTGCAAGGACAGGGAGCAGAGGGGCGCTCGAGGCAGAGGGACCAATGTGAGCAAAACCCTGGAGGAGCAGTGCAGCCTGGCCTTTTCAGGGCACAGTCAGCTGCAGCTGACTTCAGTGGGGTGGGCCAGGGAAGACCTGATGAATGAAGAGGCTGGAGACTTGTCAGGAACAAGATCACAAAGGCCCTGTGGATAGTGGGCAGCCACTGAGGAATTTAGAGCAGGAGAGAAACCGTGATCAGATGCAAATTGTAGCATGATTCCTTGGGCACCTGTGTGGCTGGTGGGTCCAGAGAGACATGGTCCCATAAAACACTCAACAGGGCCACATCACCCTCCTCACTTCTAACCTGACTTGGAGATTCTATGAATAAACATCAGAAGGGACCCCAACTCTTAAAGAAACCCCTTCCTCACTTTGTTAGTTCCCTTGACACTGCGGTTGAGAAACGCAAAGCTTCTTCAGTGATTTTAGGCAGTGGAGTCACCGTGAGCTCTCCAGCGTCCTGTGAGGTCACGGCCACTCTGTCTGGGGCACTGCTCAAGGCCAGGGCCTGCTGGCAGCACTGAATCTGCAGGTTTCCTGGCACCACCATCTCTCAAGAGTCAGGATCCCTCTTTTCAGATGTGAAGTTCAGGAAGTTAGCACCAGAGGGTCCCGGTTATGGTCCCTTCCCTCTGGTATCCTTTACCTTCCCTGTTGTCCTAGGAAAATATTGTCTGGCTTCCTCACGTGACCACCTGGGAGTCATTAAGTCAGGGGGCAATCACCGCCCTTGTTCTACGGACAATACTTGTGTTAATGCAGCTTCCTAACCTAACCTGTTGCTTTTTCACAGACATTTTATAAAAACACAGTAGCCCTTTGATTTCCATCAGATTCTTCAATTGAGGGAGCTGTGCATTGATCTTGGGATTGATTAGAAACTCCCCACTGGAGTGAACTGTCTCCTCTTTCACACAGTTCTTAAGCACCTCCTAATTTTAAGCCTAATCTTTCCTCACTAATAGCAGATCCAGGGAGACTCCAAATCTTAACCAAACTGAAAAAAGCGGGAGAAAACTGCAGAGAGCAGGGAGGAAGCCAAGACAAGGGCTGGAGTTCCTCCTCTGGCTGCAGGGGTTGGCTTCAGGGCAGCCGGTGGGCCAGGACCCGAGCACTCCCCTCCCCGGAGACACTGGCAACACAGGGGCCAGTGCAGTGGGCAGGTTTCTGGAGAGAGTCTGGTGAAGGCACCGCTGACTTCTGGGAGTCACCAGTCCAGAGCAGAGCCCCAGCCAGAAGCATGGGGCCCTGGGAGGGGAGAATGCCTGCGTCCATGCCTTCACTGGCCAGATCTTTGCTAATCACTCCTCACATGCAACAGACACGGTGTCTGGTAGGGGAGTGACATGGAAAGGGCTTGGGGATCAGGAAGACTTGAGCTCAAATCCAGCCTGCTCTCTTGCTGGCAAACTCCTTAACTCACTCCACTCAAGTTGCCCCTTCTACTAAATGGAGGTAATAACTGTGTCCACCTCACAGGGCTATTATGGGGATTAAGGATAATAAGGGGTGTTGACAGTGCTTAACTCCATACCAGGGATGGGCCCATGCTGTGTTGGAAAAAAAAAATTATTATAAGCTCACTCCAGGGATGCAAACCTGAATGGAACTGAGTTCCTTGCCCTCAGAAAGCCAGATGAAGAGGGATCTCACTCCAGCAACAAATCCGAGGGCATCTGGGAAAACAGAAGCCAAATCCGGCTAGCTCCGCATAGGAGGCGCTGGGCAGACCCCCAGGCATCCAGGACCACCCTCGCCAATCCGGGGGACATCGGCGTCCTTTGCCTTCTCTTGGCCCCAGTCAGGTCTCTCCAGCCACCTGCCCAGGGCTCTGCAGGCAGCACAGGAGACCCCACCCTGCCTCCGAGCTGGAGCCTGGGTGCGAAGCAGACGAGGGCCATTAGAGCCGGCTCAGCGCTGAGGCTGAACAGCTTACCTCGGCTCCCCAGTGGAACCAGATCAAATCCATGAAAAATATTAGATTTTCAAATCAAAAAGACAAACCATGTTGAGCAAACCAGCCGCCAGCAGCAGACGGCTAATTGGCTTGTCTCTGTCAGAAAACATTGACCTGAATGGGAATCGGGAAGCTCTGACCACAGCTTCCCCTTTCCCGGGTTGGCGGCATCTCTCCAGGGTTTCTCACACTTGCCACCCACACCACCACCCCAGGCCCATGGATGCTTCCTGTTGGGAAGAAACAGCTCATCAGTGGAAGGTGCAGCACCAGGAGAAGGCGGGAATTTGCTGCTGCTTCTCCTAGCCAAGCCCCAGGCCTGTACCTATGCCCCTGTCAGCCACGTATTCATTTGAGAAGCATTTGAGTGGCTGCTTTGTGCTGTGTGCTGATGACAAAGGAATGGAAATAGCCCCCAAAACCTGCCTGCACAGTCCAGTGTGGGAGGTGGGATATCAGGCGTCGATTACACCAGTGAGATATGTTGGCAATTTGTACCCAGCCAAACCATAGCTCTGGGGAAGCCAGGCTTGTGTCTCTATGGGGAAATCAGGGAATCTTTGGCTGACTCCTGGAGACAGGTGGGCTTGTTCCAGCAGACTGGCAGGGAGGACACTGAGGAAGAGAGCACAGCCCTGGCAAAGGCTCAGAGGCGTGCGTGGGAGATCACAGCCAAGTCCAGAGAAGTTCAACTCATGCGGGGGTGCTAGAACCTCAGGTGTGTGCATGTATGTGCTGGGGTTAGGTGAGTGAGGGCAGGAAATGAGGCTGGATAGGTGTGGAGGGTCTGAGACTGGCAGCGCATGGCGCACAATGCTAAGGAGTATGGATTTATATTCTGAAACTTATGGGAGAGAATTTTAAGCAACGGAGTCATGTGGTCAAAATCATGTTTATTGGGCAGAGGAGGGCAAAGCTGTGAGCCTGGGGAGTCAGGAAGCTGCTGAAATGGTGTGCATAACAAATAATGAGAACCTAACCAGGAGAGCAGCGAAGGGCATGGCGGTTAGGCAGTAAAGAGTTTATTTGGGAGACAGGGTCCATTGGATTTGGCAAGTGATTGGATGTGGGGAGTGGTAAGGGAGAGGGGAGCCTGTAGGGTGACCGTCCCCAGAGATGGCGATATGAAGAGACTTGCAGCTGACTCCACCCGAAGCACAGCTCCGGTCAGGCCACCCCCCGACCCAGTACCTTTCTCCATAGTGTTTCTCACTGTCTGCTACATGCACCACTGCTGGGCTGCCAGGGAAGTTTAGGTGGTATACAGAAGTGCATTTTTAAAATAGTTATTCTTTATTTTTATGTTTATTAGAATAAATATAAATAGCCTATCAAACCCATGTTTCATGGATATTATTGCTTATGGCAAAATTAAAATTTTAAAAAGCTAGTCATTTAAATTAAAAACATTGAACAGAGTATGGGGTGCTTGGATAAGAAAATAATAAAGGTGGTAAAGAAATTATTAAAGCTTGGGAAATAAGGCTTAAAGGAAAAAGGACGTGTCCTTGCTTGGCATTCGAGGCTTCTTCCCGTGTTTACTGACCACACTAAGCTACCATCATTAAGAATGTGTCCAGTTTTATCAGTGTGGCTGATCTTGGCTTACAATGCCTTTGACATTTAGAATGCCTTGCTACTTGCAACCCCCAAATCCCACCGACCTTTCAGAATCCAGTGGAAAGAAACTCATGAAATATTCCTAAGTTAAGAAGTATAGATTTACCAACTGTCCATGAGCTTTTTCTCCTCACAACTCCCATGGCAGTTGCTATCAATTTTACCTCGTGATTGCACTTGTACTTCAATTGGGTGTTCTCTGAAAGTAGACATGGGGCCTTACTCAGATCTTTGATGTTTGGAGATGTGCAGAAATCTTGTGCAATAGTTTCATGTCCAAGTGTTCATCTCCCTTCTGTGTTAGTTATAATTACTGTTGTCACAAATTATCCCAAGCTTAGCAGTTTAAAAGACCAAACATTTACTAATGCACAGTTTCTCTGGGTCAGGGATTGGAGGGTAGTGTTGGCAGTGGAACTGGCTCTGGGCTACTTGTGAGGGTGCAGCCCATGTCTGCGCTCACTTGTGGTTGTCGGAAAACCTTAGTTCTCTACTGGTTGTGACACAGAGACCTGATTTCCTCGCCATGTGGGCTTCTCCATGGCTGCCCCAGTGTCTTTACAATGTGGAACTGGCTTCTCCCAGAGTGAATAATCTAAAAGAAAGAGTCCAAGACGGGAGCCCCAGTGTCTTTTATAACCTAGCCTTGGAAGTGATATGCCGTCACTTCTATCATAGTCCGTTGGTCACACAGATGAACCCTGGTACAGGGCAGGAGGGACTGGTCCAGGGGTGCAGGAGTCATCTTGGAGACTGACTACCACACCTCTCCCAGTGTATTCGTTAAAGGGAGGTCTCAGGTGGAATCACTTTCATAGTGACTAGCTTAGTTCTAAGTGAAGGTGAATAGAGGGTTGGAATGATGGATGGCTAGATAGATGGGTGGATGAAAATGACCCCCCTTTTACTGCTTAGATCCCAAATGCTTGACACCATGGTAAACTTGACACCATGGTAAGCAAACATCTTTGTGGTCTGGTCTGGAAAGGATCATCTAATGCCCCAATTCATTTTATGGATGCAAAAACAGAGGCTCAGAGAGATGAGGTGAGTTGTTCCAGATCAAAGAACAGCTTGGTGGCAAAGCCAGGACTAGAACCTGAAGCTCCTCTTCCAATGCCCCTTCTCTACCAGCAACATGAAAGGAACCTCAAATATTTGCCCTAGAGTTCCTACCCAGACTGATCTAACAGGAGGCCTCTGACAGGGGCAGGGAGGAAAAATGGTTTGGTCAAGTCCAAGACCAACTGGGTTTCACTGACCAGACAACTTCCCTGCTCTAGCCTAAACACCCACCTATTTCTGGTCACTCCACAAATCCATCATTTCCCCAGACTCCAAACCCTCACCATGTGCCTTCACCGCAGACACGGCTATTCACCACCATTCCTTCCAGATGCCCAGGATGCTTTGCTGCTTTTGGGTGTGTCTGCCTCCAAACCCTCTCCTTGTCAAGCTGGAACTTTCTTAAGTGGATTTTTCCCTCTGCTGATACATCCCTGTAGATGTACCATAAACGCTGACATTTCTCCAGAGCAGGATGTTTTTGAAAAAATATTTTAGATGAATGCCAGGCCAAGCTGTACAAAATGTCATGGTGACTTTCCAAAGAGACCTGCCAGGAGCTGGGGTGAGTAAAAATAGCCACTGCTCTGTGACGGTCTGAAGAGAGTAAAGATCACAGAGAGAAGAGTTTATTTGTTTTTAAAATAATTATTTCTAAGTGTTTCTGGACCTGAAGAATGCATCAGACTGGCAGGCAAGAAAGTGGAAGGTCTATGTCTGACGCCAGAGTGAGGAGGCAGAGGAAGGCAACAGATGGGAAGTTAGGGGGATGGAACCTCAGATCCCAGTCCCAACCGAACTCTCTGTCATACTCAAAAACTCCCTCTGGGCTCATGAGGCCCAGTTTCTTCACCTGGAGTAGAGTCAGAGGGGGAGCTTTGTAGTTAGGGAGTGGCATTCATAGACCTACAAACCCAGAGTGAGGGAGAGGCTATGAGAGAAGAATGCAAATGGAGAGAAATAGACAAAGTGTTGCCAAAGGTAATGTAGTGTTAAGTTAAGGGAAAAACAAGGACCAGGGACAGCTCCAGGTTGCCTTACAGCTGTGTGCCCGGGGTTGGACATGCTGCTTTACCACTGTGAGATATTGCAAGAGGCATCCCACATGAGCATCTAGATTTGGAGTCAGGGAGCTCTGGGGTCATCATCTGCCAAAAGTCGAATCCTAAACTGGTTAAATTTCTCTAAGCTTAAATTGCCCTCATCTGTGCAATGGGAGAATTCCTATCCTCAGGCTTGGTGTGAGGACTCAAAGAATAAAGAACGCAAGAGCTCACCAAAGTCTCTGCCACTTTGGTAGGTACTAAATGAATGTCCAGATGAAAAATGCTAGCAATGAACTCCCGGTGCCAGGGGCCCCAACTTCTCTTAGCTTTCATTTGTGGGGAGGAAGAGCCTGCCTCTCCTTGAAGCTGATCAGGTGGTTGTGTTTGCTGTGGGTATGTTAAACGTGAAAGCAGTGACACCATTTGGCAACTTTCAATTCAGGTTGGCCACATGGTCAGTGTGCGTGGAGCCTGATTTTAGAAGGATGGCAGCAAACATTTATTGAACGTGCTATTTGCCAGTCCCTGTAGAGGCGCTTTCCCATATGTCATTTCATTTAATTCTTAAAACAACTTTATGACACAAGGATTGTTATCTCCCTCCAATTATTTTTACTTGAAAGAAGCGAGAGACAAAAACAAACAAAAACCCAGAGAGGTATGGAAACTTGTCCCAGGTCACTTAGCTTAGTTGTCATTCTGGGTACAGACTCTGATAGCAAAACCTCTCCCGTTTCCCCTGAAAAACGCCGCCTTTATAAAACGGGATCTGGCCTTTAGTAGAAAGATTGCATTTAGCCACATTTTGCACTCAGCTTTCAAACTACCACCATGCGTGGTACCACCATGCACCATTCCTTTTCCGTAACTGTAATTTGTTTGTTTATTCCAAGGAAGCCTTTAACTCAATCCTGAAGCCCGGCCCTCACGACAGTTTCTTTATACTTTTCCTTGCCCCCCGCTTCTAAATCTGGAAGAATTCCATTCCTTGCTTTAAGGCTTAACTCAAATGTCAACGGCGCCACAAAGCTTTTCAGGAATCGGCGCAGCAGCGGCCCGCGCTCCCCCTGCCTGTCCGGTGACGCTTTGTCACACTACCGTCAGACTTAGCAGGAGCCGGAGGAGTATTTGTTGAAGGAAGGGAGGGGAAGAAATGCTTGAGAAACTATAGGATTCCTGGCAATAACGATCGCGACCGTGATGCCTGCAGCACAACGGTGCAGACGTGTTCTAGGGGCTTACCGTGGCTCTCAACAACCCCAAGCCAAGAGTTGCCACCATCTTCATTTAGTAGATGAAATTCCTTGTTTGCAGCCACAGGGGGCCCCAAGCCACAGCTCTGCCAGGTGTCTGCTGAGGGGCTCGGGGAGTCAGTCACCCTGACTAAGCTTAGCTTTTCTCATCCGGGCAGCAGAGCCTTCCCTGAAGGCTGTGGAGAGGAGGGAATGCTTGGCAGAGGGACCATCAATCAGCACCCGTTCCCTGCTTCCTCCACAATCGACCTCACACCCCTGATGCTTCTCACCACTCTCCACTCTACTTTCCGAGGAGGAATCTGCCTTAGACACCTGCAGCCTTCCACTCATTTATTCATCCAATAAGTAGTTATTGACAAACTACTGTGTACCAGGCACTCTTGTGGGTGCTGGGGTGCAGTGGTAAACCAAACAAACAAGGTTTGGATCCCCATGGCACTTGCCTTCCTGATATTACAGCGTATATGATTGTTGTATTCAGTAAATGCATCAGCAGCAGGCACGTAAGGCGAGAGTGCCATTTCAGTAGTTATGTGATGGGAATGGCTGGGCTAACGTGCGTTAGGATGAGAGGCTGAGGGGGCATGTTAGCCCAGCCTCAAGGTGCAGGTGCTGGCCTCGGGAGGTGCCCGAGGTAGGGTGAGCATGTGTGCTTCCAGAGGATGGCCAGTGTGGCTGACAGCGACTGGGAGGGTGGAAGGAGATGAGGAGTTGGGTTCAGAGAGGCTGGAGAGACCCTGGAGGCCAGGAAAGCCACACTGAGTCTTGGAGGCTCTGGGATGGGCTTGGGTTGGAGCCACAGGATGGATGAAATGTGAAAATTAATCGAAGGAGCATGTAATAATGATTACCTTCATTTTATAAAATTTTTATATATATATATATAATTGTTGCCATCATTTGGAATGTATATCAGGCTATCGGTTGTCACTAAAAGAGTTAGCTGTTTGGGTATCTGGAGGGAAACATGGGCATCCCATATACAGCAAGTTGACTCTGGGAAGCACCGTACACCTTCATTTTAACTGAGCTTTGCAGTCTGACCCCATTCAGATAGATGTTTTCCATTTAAAAAATCATCTTTTCCATCTCATAAGAAACAAAAAGCCTGTAGATGAAACCAAAGCCTTAAAAATGTTTTCTGAATTATTTTCTGAGAGATATAAAAATCAATCTCTCTACAGAAATATTGCAAAGTTGCTAATTTTATGGGGAGACTCTAAAATAAAAAAGGATGATTTAATTTCTCACAGGCTGTCATTTGATTCCATTTGAGACTTTACCAGCTTTGAAAATACTAGATGTTTAGCATGAAAAACTCAGGAGGTGGTTTTCTCTTCCACTCTGCTTGCACCCAACCCTACTTAAATTTTTCCAATATCCCACAAGTAGGTTAGTCTCTCTGACAAACTAAATCAAAGGTATTGCATTCTTACAGTTTTAACAAATGAGTTCAAAGTTCCACTAAAACTTTCCTTTGGGAATATTTTAAAGCAGATCAGAACATTCTCGTTCGATGTTTTTTGTAAGTACAGATATGAAGACTTTTACAGGGGAAACACATCATTTTATGGCAATAAAATCACCTAACAATGGCAACATTTCCAGAAACTCATTTTTCTAAAAGCTGTTTCTATTGCACGACTTTCTTTTGAGAGGCAATTGCTCTCTTACGTGTTGTTAAAATGTCACCTCTATCTTAAAGGGACCGATTAAGTGTGCTTCTCCCCCACCCCCCCCGAAAATATCTCCTAGGTAGCATGCTCCTGACAGGCACTTGTCATCACAGAAAAGGTCATCACATTTGGAATGTTTGTCCTTTTTAAAAGAATAACATACAGCTCTGTTTAAAGTTTAGCATCTGTTTTAAGTACTTGCTATAACATAATCAGGGAAACTGAGCTAGTAGAGATGTCATGGTCACCTACCTTCCCATTACAAAGCATCCTAATGATGGACTGTGTTTTTAAGCTCGGTTTTTATAAACATAACCACATCGCGGCATCTGCAACCTTTTGTTTTTCCTCACTCCCTTTTCTTACTGCAATTGCTTGCCTATGAATGATTCAGTAGATGAACTTCACATGGGTGTTCTCTCTTCAGCCTTATTCCTGAATCCTTTTTTTACTGCAGTCAAAGAAGCTGCCACATCTTTTCCTCTTAAAACCTTGTTTTTAATTAAAGAAGCCATTTATTATTGAGAATATAACTTTTCTGGTACATCGTTTTTAGTAGCTTACAAAAAAGTAGTTCTGCATATATTGAAATCAAATTATTACTGAGATTATTAATGAACCCAAATCAAAATGATTATTGACATTATCATTAAAACCAAAATCAAAATGATTATAAAAATTATTATTGAAAATGAATCTAAATAACAGATATTTCCAGATGAGATTGATTCATCTATACTTTCAAGTGTATGGCAAATTTCCTACCCTGCCTACTTTGTTCTGATAAATTTTTTTCTTCAGTGCTGTCTTCTATGCCCTACTGTTTACCATACCTTATTCAGCTACTTTTACTGTAGCAGAAAAAAAGTATTTCCCTAGTGGTGTGTGCCATTTCAGTAGTTAACGAGGAACCTCCAAAGGAGTATCCAGACATCTACCATTAGTTTTCGTGATGTAGTGTAAAGTCCTGCACTGAATATTGCACGATTGGAAACATCATCCCCAAATGGTAGAGGTTTGTGGCTATGTCCTGGTTTCTTAACCTTGATGCCTTTGCTGATCTTGATGGCTTCAAACTCTCATTAATACCTGAAGGCACAATACAAGTTGAATGCCAGGTTCATGCTTAACACTCATGGGTATAAACCCATATTTCAAATTGTCTTCTTGATCGTTTTGATTCTTTTGGGCTCACTTCTTGCCACACTTGTTGAATGTCATTGTTTTACCTAGTAGCGTGGTCAGGGTTTAGTGAAAATGGGGCAGAGGTGAACATAATTCTACAGGTGCCAGACAGTGGAGACTCTGAAAAGATGTCAGGATATACAGAGTCACGTAAGACGAGAGGACAAAGCACACAGCATTGCTCCTGCCTCACTGATCCTCTCTATGCTGGCAAATATGTGAAAGAGCTCAAGCGAGGACTAGGAGAATTGATAGGTTTGCCATGTTTATATTTGTTGGTGGTGTTTGCTTGGATTTACATAATTACTATAACCTTCCATTTGCAGTTTGTTTGGGCTTTTTTGAGGAAATCTTTTGAAGTCACTTGTCCATTTTGTGAGTTTTAGTTTAGTTAAAACTAGATACATAATCTATAAGCCCATTTAATTGGGTACGCTTCAACTGCAGCACACATTATTATACTGAAAGAGCAAAAGTGTACGGTGCTGCCCAGAGTCAACTTGCTGTATATGGGATGCCCATGTTTCCCTCCAGATACCCAAACAGCTAACTCTTTTAGTGACAACCGATAGCCTGATATACATTCCAAATGATGGCAACAATTATATATATATATATAAAAAATTTAAAAATATATAAAATAATAAAGCTTAATTTTTTTATATATTAGATGAAAATATGCATGTGAGTACTAATATTTGCCCCCCTTCCAATATCAATGGACCATGTGGTAGTTTGGATCATTGCCCCCGCATCTTCATTTCCTCCCTACATTAGGATTATATATTCATGCTCTTTGCCAAGTGACCTTGCAATGCCTCCCACTAAGGTAGGGAGAGTATATTTATGTAGAGCTTGGTCATGTGACTTGCTTTGGTCAATGGGTTATAGGCAGCAGTGACAGTGTACCAGTTCCAAGTGAGAGGTTTTGTGGCATGGAGTGCTTTTGCTTGCTGCTCTTATGCTCTTGACATCCACTGTGGGATGAACGTGACCTGAGTAGTCACTGGCCACAGGCTGATGAAGACACATGAAGTAAATTCGAATTCAACCCACAGCCTGGAATTCGGTCTAACCCATCCATCTCAGCTGAGACTAGACAGTCCAGACAAGAGTTTAGTCAAGATAAGCTAAACCCATGGCCTGTACATGAGGAAAATACATATTTGTTTTGTAAGCCACTGACATTTAGTGGGCGGTTGTTACACAGCAACATTGCAGCAATAGCTGACTGAAACGAACTATCTTGTTCAATTCTGGTCTGGTTGCAACCCATTTGAGGGTCCTTTACGAAAGATGTTCAAGGTTTTGGGAAGGCCTTTCCAAACTGAATATATCACTTTTGATTAGATAAAATACTTCTGTTAAGAAATCTTTCTTTTCTCTCTGTACTTTCTTACTTCCTTTCTGAATCTAATTCTCTCTCTTCTCACTACCATCCCTCTTTCACTGTATTGCCATCCCTCTATTTTCCTAGTTGAAGCGTTAGGTACCAGTGATACAGAGATTATTAATATTTGACCACCCACCACAGGCAGCTCTATTGAAGCTCACTGTCTAGTTGGCAGAAGGTACATATGGAAATAATCAACTACTATCCTATGGTAGTAGTTGGAGGCTTACTACACAGTGTGGTGCGAGCATAGGAGAAGGAGGAAGAGGGTTCAAGGAAAACTTCACATAGGAAATATTTCTAGGAATGGGACTCAAAGGATGATTAGTGGTTTCTAAAATAGGTGTCAAAGGGAGACTATCTGTGTGGAGTGAGCAGCATGTATAAAGGCCAAGCACATGAGAGAGCCTTGTGTACTTGGGAAGCCACAAGAGCACAGCATAGACTGAGCTTATTAATTCAAGTATTTGGGCCTTGTGGGGGGTGAGCTTATAGAATGGGAAGAGATGAGTCTGGAGAGAGAGAGATCATGAGAGGCTTTGTGCCATGCTAAGGAGATTGGACTTGAGTTCAGCACCAGTGGGGAGCCATGGCAGATAAGGAACCCAGAGCCCATAATGTTCACAGCAGAAGAGTTTTCTCAGATTCATGATAAGAGGAAGAAGGCAAATATTGTCCAGAGCTAATACCACAAAAAACTATATCAAACAAGATAATCTTCAATTATGAGTATCTGATTATTTCCCTCCCATGGCCTCTGTACTTTGGTTTGTCTTTAGATGTACCCTTCTGCTAAGACAACAGAACATCCCAGAGAGAGCTGTGGGAACATATACTCGGCCCCATCAAGAGATTTTCAAGTTGGTTGAAAATAAGGAGAGCTGAATAGCCATATCTAAATCATAGTCCAGTTGGTAGAATAAAGAATCTTGGTAGGATAGTGACACACATGCCTGATGGTGGGTAACTAGCTATGATTTCTGTACACAGCTATGGGTCTGAAAAGGGGGCTGCTGGTAACTTTTTGTGGGCAAAATGTAGATATGCTTTCTTAGAAAGATGAAGACACAAATAGTAATTCTTTTCTTGTGTGAAAACCTGTATGGTTTAGAACATATTTTTACATCCAGTAGCTCATTTGACCCTCACAATAATCTTGCGAAGTAAGCAAAGAAATTATTTTTTGTCCTGTGTTGTAGATGAGAACTGATGCTCAAGAGGTTAAATGGCTTTCCCAAGGGTGCTTTCTATATAAAGGTGCTTTACCTTGTAAGGAATATCTAATGTATTCACGAGTGTTAGATCAGGAAACTGAAGCCACTCTAGACCTTTTAAATAGGAAAGTATTTAAAACAGGGAGCTAAAAGCTTGAACAATGCTTGCAATGGTGGAGGGAAAGGAGGTCAGGGAGGATATTGCTGTATTTCAGAAAATGTGAAAATGCAGAAATTGCAAGGAAGCCACCATCAATCTCAGATGCCTGCAGATGGATGCCCAGAAGTCCCTGGCAAAAACTCACATCTGCTGACTGCCAGAGGCCACACTCGTGCCCACACAGCTGCCATGGGAGAATAGTAGGTTTTTCTCTTTTATCTCATACAAAACGCTTCTCCTTGGAAGAATCTAACTGATCCCTGCTGGCAAAGGAGTCTGGGAAATGTAGTTTCCCGGCTTCCAGCTCCTGAGTTTCAAGAATAGCTTAGTAAGGCAGGGATAATAATACTGAGTATCAACAGACAATATCCAATATGTTCAGTTATTAACCAGAATAACAACTGAAATGAAAAGAATAAGGATCAGTCAACTGGGTTGTTAGTACCAAACACTGGTTTATCTATTTTCCTCCTCCCACATGCTCAGGTATGGACTAGTTGCCTTGCCTTCACAGAAACCTAGTGAGACAGCTGGGAAGAATTCGATGCCCACCAGAAGGGGAAACTGATAAGAAAGAAAGGGCAGAGAAAGGGGCATTCTGTACTAAGGTAGACCAACAAGTGTGTGTGTGGGGGGCAGAGGGGTGAGTACTGACCTGAGCCAGCTACAGGTAAGTGGCAAGTTAGAGCTGCTGTTAGGAGCACGGACTTTCCGTTTGTTGACTAGGGTTTGAATTCTTGCTCTGCCACTTACTGGCCTTGTGAACTTGACTCCTCTGAGTACCAGTTTCTTCCATTGTAAAAGGAGTATTTAATGCAATGGAATATGCATATAGGGTTGCTGGGAGTACTTAGCACAATGTTTACCAGGCACATAGTAGTGCTCAGAACATAATAGGTGCTGTTAGATTGTGCTCAGGGAGTAGGCTTGACCACCTAGGTATTCCTGATAGAGTAGTAGAGCTCACTGTGGCTTTTTCTCTTGTGCAGAAACTTAGAGCTGCAACTGGATACAGAGGTTTTAACAATGAGTGCTTTAATCTCATTACTGTTTTCCTTATTACCATTATTAGTTTAGAGTGATATAACATGTCATAGTAACAAGTGCTTTCCTAGCTATTATTATTGGTTACAATTTGATAATCATCCTTTATGATGAGGCAGTGCAGGTGTCTCCGTATCTTGCAAATGAATGGACCAAGGCCCAGAGAAGTGAAATGGCTAGTCCAAGGTCACACTGCTTTTCAGTAGGAGAGCTTGGGCTCTGAAGAGCAGCTTCAGATCGGTTGCAGTTAGGATACTATTTTACTCATGATGAGTTTTGAAGGGTTCCCAATAAGCGCCCCTGCCTGTCGGCAGCAGAACCATTTATTGATGTCCTTGACTGTAGTCCTGTCCTCAGACCCTTTCCCCAGCCCTCTCTCCTCCAGGACTTCCTGCCTTGAAGTCCCTGACAAGACTCACTTTAAAACATATCATGGTGGCCTATATGATGAATTTAGCCACCTCTGTCCAGGGACAGACAGGAAAACTCACCCACTGTGTGACCATGGACAAACTCCTCAACCTCTCTGAGACTCAGTTTTCTCACCTTTGAATTGGGTGGCATCATCCACTGATTAGGAACTAAGAACACGTGCCTGTGAGGAAGCACAGGGCGCAGTGCCTGGCGCAGAGCAAGCACGGAGCACACAGGGCCTTCCCCGCCCCTCCCCACCCTAGCTGCCTCGCTGGGCGCCTTCTTCTTCCTCTCTTCTGTCCCTGGCAGTTTCAACTCTCCCCTTCACCTTCAAGCTGCTGCTGCCAACATTGCTCAGCACCGATGCCCCAGGAAAGAGCCAAGATAAAATGAAGATATTCCGGAGGCATCTAACCACTAATTCAGCCTCGACCTTTTCAAATGGAAGCCCAGGATGCAAAGCCTTAATTTCATTCTGCGTCCTTTGAAAGGTTAAGGTATCGACTCGGGGTCTTGTTAGAGCCAGGGATGGAGGGCCCGGAGTGATAGACTGTCCTTCGTGGCAGCAGGAGATGCTTCTGCCCTGTGACCCAGGAGGGCTCCGTGGCCTTCCCCCACCTGCCCACGCACCTCACCCCTTTCCCCGCACCGCCTTTCAGCCTGCGCCTTTCATTTTGTTTGAGTTCTCATCCCAGAGAGTGTGAGATTCCCAGCTAGACAGCCTGTGTTTCCATCCTTGCTCTGACCTTTACTGCCTAGCTCTCTGGCTTTGGACACGACTCTTTGGTTCTCTGGTCCTGTTTCCTCACTTGTAAGATAGAGATCCTAATAAAATCAACTGCATAGGATCTCTGTAGAAGTTGTGTAGTAAGTTGAACAACCATAGGTTTTGAGCATCAGCTATGGGCCAGGCCGTCCACTGGATCTTTTGCATCCAAAGACCAGCTGCGAAGGGCATCATGTTAAATTCCATTCACAGGGGAGGAACCCATTGCTCAGAGAGGTTAGGTAGCTTGTCTGAGGACACATACCTAAGAAGTGACGAAGCTGGAGCCTTTTTCTTCCTGCTGGACCACACCAACTCCCTCAAAGTCGTTTATTTATTCAACAAATGCTTATATAAAGCTTATCACATGCCCAACACTCTTCTAAACACTTTAAAAGTAGTAACTCATTTGATCTCCATGACAAGTCTATAAGATAGGTATTGTACTATTGGTCTCTCCATTTTACATATGAGACAACTGAGACACAGGGAGTTAAAGTGACTTGCCCAAGCCACGGTAGTAAGTGGTAGAGTCAGGATTGATACACGGGGAGTCTGGGTCCAAAGCCCAAGCTGGTAAACACTGAGCTGTGCAGCATGAAGCTGTGGCTTAAGCTGGAAGATGCTGCTAACCAGCAGCTCTTAGATCAGCCTCCACTCCCTGTCTAGGATGTGGCTCTACTAGCTCCATTCAACCCCCTGCCCCCCAGTACTTTCTCAGTTAAAAGAAGAAGGCAGAGGCCAGATCTCATGGACTCAGAGAAGACGGGACTGAGATGAGATTGAGGGGTGACCCTGATGGCGAGAGAGCACAGATTTACTCCCTTGCTGAAGCCAGGGCTACTGCAGTTGGTGCTGACAGCTAGTGGTAATTGAGACTCCACGGGGCCGATGCCAGCTAATGCATTTTGTCACTTTGAAGAGTGCCTCCCATTACATGTATCGGTCAAGGGCCATGACTTAAAATGTGTTGCGATGTTCACTACTAATCTCTTTCATAAACTTAGGTAGAGCAGACCAGGGAAATGCCTGAACAGGAAGGAATATTCAAGAGCATGCCCTGTGACTCCCTGACCCCTTTATCATGGGATTGGGGGTGTGACTCACCCAAGATTATACCCCAAGGTAGTGGCAAAGCTCTAGAACTATTAATTTACCAGAATGAACTGTTTTCAGGTTGATTTCATTTTTCAAAAGGAATTCTTCTTAGCCCTTGTCAGTCTAAAAGACAAATGCTCACATGGAGCATTCTGTTGATTTTCAGAAGTGGGGACGCATTTGTACAGATCAGTGTGTACACACCCTTCTCCCCTATTTCTGCTCCTTCTTAACCAGAGCTCTTGGTAACTCATTGGAATTCAGGGTACCCATGTCCTTCCTGACGCTGGAACCAAGACCGGAGCTTTATTGGCAGTGGGTTCTCCTTGAGTGAGCCTCAGAAGGTTTCCATTCCCCAAGGTTTGCCATTGAAGTATTCTAGTTTGATCCTCAATTTTATGTCCAGTTTACCATGTTTCTCTTTAAATTATTTTCCTTCTTAGAAGGGCCATTGGATCATACATTAACAAAAGTGCGTGCGCGCGCGCACACACACACACGATTTGCTCTAAATGGTAACACAGCTTTGGTGAAAGCACAGGGAAATAAGTACTCTTATATACTACTGGTAAAATGCAAGTTGTCACTATCTTTCTGGAAAACATTTGGCAATGTATATAAAAAACTTTGATATTAGCCATTTATTAAATGTACTATTATTCCCACAGCCACAAAATGTCACAATTTTGCACATACAAGATTGATTATTGCAGTATTATTTATAATGGGAAAAGCTAGAAAAACTCCCAAATTTTCAAGGGAAGGGGATTTAGATTAATTATCCATACAAGGGAAAGCAATATTTAACAATAATAATAATAGCACATACATAATTCTTGCTACTTGCCAGTTTTATATGTAATTAACTCACATAACACACAACAACCCTATGAGGTAGATACTATTATTATGCTCATTTTACAGATGAGGAAATTGAGGCCTAGAAGATAAAAGTGACTTGCCAAAGCCACACAGCTGGTAAGTGATGGAGTTGAGATATAAACTCAGGAGTCTGGTTTGAGAGTGCATACTACTAACCATCATGTACATTGCCTTGGGAAGAATTTCCAATGGTCTTGGCAAATATATGTATGTGTGTGGGTGGGTGGAATATGAGTGTGTATAAAAACACTAGAAATCCACACACCAAAATGAGAACACTGATTGCTTTTGGATGGTGGGATTGCAAGCAATTAATGCTTTCTTCTTTATGCCTTTCTGTATTTTTCAAATCCACTTCAAGGACATTAAAATTTCTTAATAGAAAAAAATTATAGTGGATATATTTTTAAAAAACAAATCAAAGTCCTGATGTAATCTAGCCCCTTACTCATTGCAGGAATCCATGTCTGTGCTATCTCCAGCAAGCAATCCCTTGGCCTTTGTTTGAACAGCTCTGAAGGCAAGGTGCTGGCTATTCAGAGTTGCCTCAGGCTAAGGAAGGAGGGAAAAGCGACCTGGGGTTATGTTTGTGTGGTACATCCCAGATCACGGGGCAGAGAATCATTGAGGGATTTGGAGCGGATGTTCAAGGACGCCGAGAGCACAATGGGTAGCTTGATGGGGTATCGCTCCAACTGAGGGTGATGAAGCCCCTGGCATGCTGCGTTTTTTTCTCTCATTTATTTCTCAGCCTTTTGGTGAAATAGTTCATTCAAGAAACAGTTTCTAGTGGACAATGATGGGGAAACTTTCCCCTGAAGAGCTCACCCTGAAAAGAATATTATACCATTCTCAGCTACAAAATTAGCAAAAATTAAAATCCAGTCCTGGTGAGGCTAGGGAGTAACATACTCCTTTCCCTCCGGGGGGGAGGTAAAGTGGTACAACTTTGGGGAGGACAATTTGGCAATATTTATCAACATAAGAATGCACATGCCCTTTAACCTAGCAATCTATTGCTAGAAATCTGCCTGATAAATTTAAGTACAGGGATATTCATTACAGCATTGGTTGCAGTAGGAAAAGGTAAAACAAACAATACTAGAAACAAAGCGTCCCTCAATAAGGGCCATGTTGAATAAATTTCGGTACCACAGTGTTTAATGACAGTATGCAGTTATTAAATAAAATGAGAGAGATTGCAAGTGCTGGTGTGGGGAGGTCTTAGAAGGCTGGCTTCAAAGGAAGCACGCGACACCCAAATGCAGAGCCGGGGCCATTGCAAGCTACCTTATGGGCAAATCAGTTGGAGCCCAGAGCACGTGCCTGTCCACCCAAGTACTTTTTTCATGACCAGACACTCACTGTAGGCACGGAGCAGGGCTCTGAGGCTAAGAGATGCTGCACTTGGATTTGGGCAGGAGAGTGGAAAGGTAAGGGGAGAGGTTTGGGGCTAGGAGGGCTACTTGGGGCAGCTGAGGCTACTGGCAGGGGGAGCGGAGGACTGAGCAAGGAATCTGAGCTGCCTGAGGGCAGAAGCCTGGGGGTCTGGCTAGCAGTTTGTGGATTCCTAGCCCGGCCACTGCGCCAAATCCAGAAATCATCCTGATGGCAAGCCAGAGTCCTCAGTCTGGAGGGAAGTGCAGGCTCCCTGTGCTGCTTTTCCAGGGCCTCATTTGTCTGGTGTGCCCTCCATTGCTTCCTGCCCTTTCCTTTTTATGCCTGTTGTTATAGCAAACAGAACAAAATAAAACAAAACCCAACCTCAGACCATTAGGGGAAGGAGCCCAGGGTAAGAGACAAAGTGGGGAGACATTGCAAACATCAGCTGCTTTTTTGACTCCAAGACATGCATCCAAGTGTGCATGTACACACACACACACACACACATACACTATGACTCTGTCCTGGATCCCACGGAAAGTGAGATGGTATGTGCACATGCTGGTGAGTGCACTAGCTCCTGAGCAGAGCAGACTGCCCTGGGGCTCGCTGGGAGGTGAAGGAAGCCCCCTGGTCTGCCAGGGCCTCTGCATCTCATTAGCCCTCTCCCCACCCAGCTCTTCTCTCCTTCCTCAGCCTCTCCCTCCCTCCCTCTCTTCTCCTTCCTGCTTTTCTTTCTCTTCTCTCCCTTCTTCATTCTATCTTCACTTCCCTTTCCCTTTATTCCCTCCCCTGTCTTGTTCAACAGATGAGAGGTGAGCATCTCTTGCTTGCCAGCTCTGTGGGAGACCTGGGGATACAGGGCTGAACGGACAGCAGTCACGGTTTCATGGCACTTACCCTATACAGAGGTGAAAACGAAACACAGAACTAATCCGTAATTCCAAGCGATGACAAAGCCAGTGAAGAGTGATCAAGGGTAGGGAATTGCAGGGGAAATCTGATTTAGATTGGGGTGCAGGAAGGCTTCTCAGGGGGGTGACATTTAACTTGATACTTAAAGGATGAGAAGTTACAGAAGAAAGTAGGGATCAGGGTGAAAATAATTCCTGGAAGAAGAACCAGCATGTGCAAAGGAATGTACCTGGTGTGCTCAGGGAGCTGGTTGGAGGCCAGAGCGACTGTGGCTCACACAGCAAGGGGGAGAGCCATGCACTTGAGACCAGAGAGGCAGGTAGGAGCTGGTTAAGGCAGGGAGTCTGTGTTTTTTTCTAAATGCAATGGCAGACCCTTGATGTCACTTAAGCAGGGTGTGGACATGATCCAGTTTAACCTTGTAAAGAGGTAAATTTAAGGAAAATAAATGGGAGGGAGCCAAGAGTGAACGCTTTTGGAATCCCCTTGTTGCAGTCAGGAGGAAGGTGATGGTGGCTTACTTAACAATAGTGCTGTGGATTGAGGCATACCTTTGTGGCAGGATGACATTTGTGAAGTGCTGCCGCTATGTCCCTCACCCCCTGCGCTCTCACCACCCTGCCACCCTCCCCATTCAGGCAGCTGAACATGAGATACCTGTTGCTCTAGCAGGATTGTCAGGGTGGAACTAGAGGATAAAGATGTCATGTCCTTGGCCTTTGAGTTAAAGAGCCAAGACCCAGGTTTACAAAAGAAAGACTTGGCGGGAAATGAGATTAGGCAGAACCAGATGGGGAGATGCAGAGGAGGTAGGAAAGCAAATACAATCAGGGCCTCTGTGTCTTATTATATACCCATTCAGTTCAAAAAGGTAAGGGAAGCACAAAAGTCCCCCTTTCCCCTAATTTTTGAGGATCTTAAAGCAAAGGAAGTCTGTGTTGGTTCCTAGTTGGGACCCAAAAAGGTAAACAGGGTTCCAGAGCCCCCCAGCATCGAATCAGCCCTGTGCTGAGTTTCTGGACCCCCAGGCATGACCAGTCCTGGGAAGAAGATCATTCCAGCCCATTATACAAATGAGGACACGGAGGCCCAAAGAAGTTAAGTGACTGGACTGAGTTCATTCACCCAATTAAAATCCACAGACCTAGATTTGTGGACTCCTGAGTCCTACATTTGAAGGTACCTAAAATATATGAATCCTTTCCAATGCCCTGGAGACTTTCATTTGAACCCCATGACTGAGCACCTAGTGACAGGAAAAAAAGGAGATGCAGCTTCAAACTCGGCTCTACCCTGTGCTGGTGAGATGATTCCTGAAGCCGCCTGACCTCTCTGAACCTCAGTTTTACTGTCTAAACCAGGGGTTCTTAACCTTTTTTGTTCCACGGACCCCTTTTCCAGTCAGGTGAAAATCACAGCCGCTTATTAAGTCCACACTCTACTGTGTATTATTTAATAACTATATCACATCCACACCAACATTTTTTAAAAATTTCAATTCAAGCTCACAGACCCCTGGTTAAGAAACCCTGGTCTAAAATGAGGGTGGTAATATGATAATATGAGCCCAATCTTCCTCAGACAGATGATGGTGGATTAAAAAGTAAACAAATGGGAAAACTACATAATGCCATGCTCGTAAAGGTGCTTATTTTCAGAGGGACAGAAGCTTCCATTATACTGAGCCTACTAATTCCATCTTTTGACAGTTCTAACACCTTCCTTTCCTTGGCCCAAGTCTACTTTCTATAACTTCCACCCAGTGGTTCAGAGCAAGCCCCATCCCTCTTGCCCTGACACCCCACGTAGTGCAACAGTTGGATTGAAGACAAAATCAGAGACCTCCAGAGGCTTCCTGTCTCGAGATTAAACCAGCTCAGGTGCCCCAGCCTTTTATCCTAGGGCCTTGAGTTTGAGTCCCTCCCTCCCCAGTCCTCTCCCTCCCCTGGGGGCACTCCTGTATACTGATGTCCTAAGAATGTGGTGCCTGGTAGGTCACAAAGGCAGCTTATTCCTGGCCACATTTTTGCCCAGATTTCTGTAAGGAGTGGTCCAAAGTCCCCTTGCTGGCGTCCAGGGCAGCTCACTCTCTTTATGAAAGTTACCCATGAATTGAGCTGCTGGCAGGGGCTGGTGACAGATGTCTCCATTGCTTCCCCCAGCTGGCAGATGTAGGCACCATTCTCCCTGTTCTCATGTGTACGCAGAAAATGAGAAAGAAAAAATCCAACCACGGCCCACTTCCCATGGGAGAGAGCAAGCGGCTTTGGTAAGACTGTCTTTGAGTCCTCCAAGGAGCTCTGGATTCAGCTGCTGAGGGTGTAGGGAGAAGAGGCCCTGGCCTGGAAATCAGAGCAGGCTGTGTGGGCGGGGCAGGCGGGCGGGGTGGGAGGTGCAGGAGTAGGTAGGCTCCAATGGGAGTTTGCTCCCTCCTCTGTACCTTCCGAGTGGGTGTTTCTTCTGAATTTATTCATCCCACACATCCCCCCAGGAGGCTGCTCTCAGCCAGGAGCATCAGAGAGCCTTGTAAGCACCTCTGCACCATCTGGGAGGTGGGGAGGACGGGCGGGGGGGTCCTTGTTCTCACTTTATTTGTCTCTCATTGACATGCTGCTGAAATGATTCTCAGGTTGTTCTGTGCCCCGTGCTCCAGGCTCCTAATTAGTGCTCCTGGACCAGAGTGCCCTGATTTTCTGCAGGATCCTCAGCCTGCCCCCACTGGGTCAAAGAGGTGCTGGGGACTCAGGGAGGAGGGGCAGTTCAGCACATGCTCCTCAAACCACTGGCCACAGGAGGAGCTTTGCTGCTCTTGCCTTCCACACCCTCAGCACTGCACCACTGAGCTGGTGCTGGTAGGGAGGGAGCAACGGGGCAGAGACTCAGGGTGAGCGTCACGGGCCACCAAGTAAGGGTGCACGTGGACGGCTTTGTGAAGCAGGCGGGGTTGTCCTCTGAGCTCCTTTTGGGGGCAGCTTTCCT
This sequence comes from Tolypeutes matacus, assembly GCA_026826555.1. Lineage (NCBI taxonomy): Eukaryota > Metazoa > Chordata > Mammalia > Cingulata > Chlamyphoridae > Tolypeutes > Tolypeutes matacus. The sequence continues at coordinate 19,474,486 of JAKSZT010054055.1, forward strand.
TCCCCGGGTATACTCCTCCTCTCTGCATATTCATCCAGGATTTGTCAGTTGCAGTGTGGTCAACAGCCATTTCTTCATTCGTTCGTTCAGTCATTCTTCATTCATTCATTCATCAATAACTATTTCTGAATGCCTAATATGTGCCAGGCCCTACGCTAAATCCCGGGGATAAAAAGGTGACTCGGATCCTGTCCTTCCCTTCAAGGAATTCACAATTTCTTGGGAGGGGCGGTGCAGACCACGTTAATATTGTAATAAGCATGAAAATAGAAGTAGCTCCAAGTTAGGGGTGGGGGTGGGGGCATCTTTAAACTTGACCTCAAGCATGAGGGGTAGGAGAGTGGGGTTCCTATCGCCTGCTGCTGGGCACCTAGCCCCGAGCCTTGCACCTGGGAGGCCCTAAATCAACCTGTGGAGAGATCCGGATGCTCCTGAACCCCTAGCTCTGAGCCTCAGTTATTCCAAGAGAAGGACGGCGCCAGATGTCACATTTGGGAGTTGGGTTCTAAAACTCATTCAATAGAAGAGAAATAAATTGGAAACTGCTGCTCCCATTGTCCTCCGGGCATCTCAAGAGCTGCCTTTTATTCTCCCTTCTGTTGGCCAAATCAGTTCCTGCTTCCAATCTGGCCCCTGGGTCCAATGCCTGATGGCAAATATTTCTGCCCTGGAACAGCTCATTGGTGAGAGCTGAGAAGAGGAATAACAGCTCCTGACAGCCCTTCATGATTTTCCGTAAATGTTCCTTCCTGCACAAAAAGTTTAATAAAAATACAGATTAAAGCGGAAACTGGAAGCGGGAAATCAATGGCGGTCTCGCAGCCGTGTTATTGTAATAGCTTCTGTGGCCGTGCCTCTCACTTATGGGGGAATCTGTAAGTTGAGGGGTCTGCCTGGGACCCAGTGTGGGAGGAGGGTGGCGCCTTCAGGCAAAGGGGCTCTGTGCCTAAGACTGGAGTGGGTGAACCTGAGTCTCTCTCAAAACTGCCAGGGAGGTGGGCTGGGCCAGGGTGGGGGCATGAGCCAGGGAATGCTATGCTCTAGGTTTGTCCAGGGATCTAGGAGCTCCTTGGTTAGTATTATTGATCTGTATCACTGCCTTATTATTATATGTAAATTAAGGGGTTTCCATGCAAAGCAATAGTATATATTATCCCCACCCCCAGAATATTAATTCGGTTTTTTAAAAAGTTGGATTTCAATACATGGAAGCAGCACAAAGCATGTTAATTACACAGGACTTTCTCTTCTATTCATTAAAGTGGTCCACAAAGCATCTCTAATTGGGCACATTTTGCTCCCTATCTGTCTATTTGGTTCTTACATGCTTTGAAAGCAATAAAAACTGCCGTCTTTTAAAAGCGCTCTGTAATTTCGACTTTATATAATTCAGTCCAGGTACCTTCACTCCAACACTTCTTTTGCATTTTTGCACATTTCCCAAGATTTCTAAATGTACCCTGTGCAGGGGGCACTTGGCGAGAATGCTGCCATTCTCAGAGAGGAATTTGGGCACCTTTCCTGGGCTACCTCTGGGGCAGAGACCCTCTTCTACACTTGCAAACTGCAGCCAGCACTCTCTCTACATCGGCACACACAGAAGGTGCCAGTTGCCCAATGTGAGATGATAAATATGGATTAGACCTGTGCAAGCTGCAGGATCAATTATGGGAACAGGCGGTTAAATCAGCCTCCAACTGTCAAGAGTATTGGGTTTCTTCTGGAGATGGTGAGTTCACCGAGCCTCCTCAGTTCTCAGGAATGTGTGTGGGTGCATGTATGTGCCCATATGGCAGTTATAGGGGAAAGAAATGACCAGGGAAGGGGCAAAAACAGGAATAGAAGAGACATTGACCCAGGAGACAGGCTCTGCCTCCAACTTTCTTAGTGGGTCTGGGAAAATCACAATTTCCTCCTCTGTGCCGAATTTTCCCAGCTGCAGAACCAAGGGGTTTCTTGTGGGGAACTGTTACACACTGGAGCCACAGCCCTGAGGAGTCTGACTCCACAGGCCTGGGGTGGGGCCCGGGTATTTTACAAAGGTCCTAGAGGAGTCTGATGCGAGTCTCTCTCTGACCTAAGGTCTCTCTAGCCTCCTACTCTAGGGCCGCCCTCCTGGCTCTTCCAGCCTCTCTCCCCCAGCCACCACAAGGAGTGAAAATCCCCCACCAGGCCTGTTTCTCTAAGGACCCCAATTCCCTCCACCCCTCAGGGAGGACCCCTGACTTTGGCTGGAGGGTTCCTGGGCCCTGTTGTGACGTCGCCTGTGTTCTATCTCTTTGCTTTCCTTTCCTGCTTCTCACTCCACTGTTGTGGACAGCAACCTGAGTCCTCTAGGTTCAAAGACAGGTAAGGCCGACGCCAGCAGGAAACCTCAGAGGCACCAAGTATGGGGCAAAGGCAGCCTGGCACCCAGGAAGCTAAATGAGGACCCACTGTATAGGCTAAGAATGCACTTTGGGATCTCAGCTCTCCACATCTGCTCTACCACATCCTCTCCTGCTCTGCCTCTTCCCCCCTTTCTCCTTTCAACAGACCCCAAGAAGTACCTATAGGAAGAAGCCTCATGATATAAATAGCCAAAGGTTTTGGAGTCATGTTAATCTGGATTTTAATCCTGAGTGGTTTTATCACTGAGTGCTATTGGCACCCACAGGAGCCCCCTGCTGTCCGGCTCGGAGTACTGTCCACCTCCAGTCCACTTCCTCCAGACACTGCGTTCTGCCTGCAGGGCCAGGCTCCCTCTCAGCCTGCTGCAGAAACAGCTCACCACACAGGTTCCCTTTCTTCCTGGCCACATGGCTAGACTATATTTTGCAGAACTGCTTGCAATCAGGCAGGGCCATGTGACTGAGTTCTGGCCAATGGAATGAGGGCAGAGTGATGTGCCCACTTCCAACTCTGGCCCTAAAACCCTTGTGCAATCTTCTACTCTCCCCCGCAGTCTGTTTGCTCGATGCCAATGTCCAGGACAAACCTTGGAAGCCACTTATTGTGCCATCACATGTTGCAGTGTCCTGGAGCCCCAACCAAGGGAGGGAGGTCATGAGGTGACTGGAAACCCTTTCCCAGATGCTTCATGGGAAAACCCATACAAGCAAGCTGACACTCCTCCCCACCCCAACCCTGTCCCCACCACCACCACTGCTGCTGCATGGCTAAACTCCAGGTGCACGCTGACCAGGGTCTCTGTGGATGTTTGTTATCCCTGTTGCCAAGACAACCCGTCACAATGAATGTTGACAACAGGGACTTTATTCCTGCTGGGAGGGCAGAGAAAAGTATGGTGTGTGGCAGAAGATGGGGCTTCTGGAGGTGGTAGAGAAATGCAGAGCCAGGAGAAGGACTGGTGTCAGCTTTTTTAAAACAGTGTTTGCACTTTGTGACCTCAGGCTCCCTCTCTGCAAAACTAAGAGATTGGGAAGGGCTCAGGCCTCCTCTCAGGGCCCTTGTGAAGATTCTAGGAAGGGCTCTGGAGGGGAAAACATGGAGGAAAAAGGTGCAGGGTAGAAGGTAAGGGGAAAGGAAGAGGTCAAATTCTATCAACAGTTATTTCCAGCACATGCACCCAGCACTGGTCTCAGTGGCAGGGCTACAACAGTGAGTAACTCCAGACCAAGTTCCTGCTCTGCCCGTGTGGAGGTGGCACTCCAGAGGGGACCTCCTGGGGCCACCACACTTCACAGCAAGTGGTGCCCCCCTGGCCTGGTGCACAGCGGCAGTCAGAAATTAAACAATGGCCATCTTATATCAGGTGAAGATAAGTGCTAAAGGAAGAAAAAAATAAAGCAGGCTCAGTGAGCTAAGGAACATCTGGGTAGGGAGACAATTGGCTAGTATATACAAGGAGCACAGGGAAGGTCTTTCTGTAAAGGTGACATTTGAACAGAGACCTGAAAGGAATGACAGCATGAGCCATATAGACATGTAGGAGAAGAGCATCCCTGGGAGTGGGATTGGCACATGCAAAGGTCCTGAGACAGGGCAGGGCTGTTCCAGGAGGCCAGTGTGGCTGGAGCCCAGTGGGCAAGGAAAGGAGTGATAAGACATGAAATCTAGTCGTTTGGTGGGGGATGCAGCTCATGGAGGGTCTTGTACTTTGTGTGAGTTGGGGAGCTCTTATGGTGTTCACTCAGAAGAGGGACATGATCTGAGTTAGGTGTTGGCAGGATCTCTCTGGTTTCTGTGCAGAGACTGCAGGGAAACAAGGGTGGAAGCAGAGAGGTGCAGGGAGACCAGATGAGAGATGCTGGGGGCTTGGACAAGGTTTGCATTTAAGGTGATGAGAACTGGCAAGATTTTGGATTGATTTAAAAGTAGAAACCCACTATGAAAGAAAGACAAGAATAAAGGGTTGCATCAAGGGTATGGACTTGAGCAACTGAGAAAAGAGTAGAGAAGGGAAAGGAGCAGTGAGTCTGAGCCAGCCTTCTCTGGAGGAGAAAGCAAGCAAGCAGGTGCCCAACACCTTGTCTTCCCAGAACACAGGCAGGGCCTTTCCTTGGGCTTCAAGTCCCCTGGGCAGAGAGCACTTCTCTTCCCAGTCCACCCTGACTGGTGATGCTGGAAAGAGCAGGCCGCAGGTCGGGAACCGTGCTGGCCTGTGCTCAAGCCCTCACTCCAACTCATCCTCTGCGTGGCCTCCACCAAATGTCTCGTGGACTGTGATGGTTAGGCTAATGTGTCAACTCGGCCAAGTAGCTGTGTCCAGGTGTTTGTTCCAGCAAGCACTGGGCTAATTGTAATACAAGAGCATTTATGAACTTCAATCACCAGTGAGTTTACTGCGTGGATGGCTGATTACATCTGCATCAATCAGGGAGATTACATCATCAATGGGTGGTGCTTTTATCCAATCAGTTGAATGACTTAAAAGTGGAAGTGATTTCAACATTCAGAGAGAATTTCCCAGCTTGTCCTTGGACAGGCAACTTCTCCCAGAAACTCATCAATGACCTTTCATCAGGCTTTCATCAGAGCCACTGGTTTGCAGCCTGCCTGCAGAACTTGGATTTGTGCATCCCCATGGTCGCGTGAGAGACTCTTTTAAAATTTCATATTATTGACAGATATCTCCTGCTGATTCTGTTTCCCGAGAGAACCCTACCTAATACATGGACCCCAACCTGTTACCTGCCCCTCACCCGCCCATGTTCTACTGGACACCCGCCAGCCATCATCAGGAACACGAACAAAAGCTCAGCAGCACTGAACCCCAATCCTGAGGGCCCACAACACCCCAGCACCCCAGCACCCCCAGTGCCCCTGCTGTTTTAGAGCATGTGCTCTGAAACGGACACAGCTGTCTACTCCCAGCCTCCTCTTCACCACTGCACCAAACTGTGCTTCCATTTTCCCCTTCCTAGCCGGCTTTGGACTTCTCAACCTGCACGTGGTCGGCAGGTATGTGTGTCAGGGGTGCCAGGGGACCCTGGAGAATGGCCTTGCAACCTGAGTACCCCCAAACAGACCTGCCCTTCGTGAGCACAGCTTCCTCCAGTTCTATCCTTAATCCGAACCACGCTGGGGTTTCACTCACATTTTCACCTTTTTATTGGTTTGTTTCCCAAAGCAAGTTAACATGATCTGATTGATCTTCTCTAAACCCCTATGAGATAAACAGAGCAGTATCAAGGTTCCCATCTTACAGATGAGAATGCTGCCCTGGGCTTCTATTTCTTCCTCTCTGAAACAAGAGGGTCAGCCTTGACCTCATTTATTGTCCCTTCAGCTCTGATTCTCTGACTTTGAGAGACACACACATACAGGCAGAGAGACACCCTCACCCCACTCGTCCTGGGGCAGATGGGAGCTGAGCATACACGTTTAAGGCTCTTTGTTGATTGTGACACATGCACACTCATGAACTCCAAATGGTGGTGCTTCTCTCCAGCAAAATGCATTCCTGGATATCCTGTAAGCACAGTCATGGCCTTCCTGACAAAGGACTAGAGGGCACAGGACGAAGATAATTAATGAAATTGCTGACATTAAGCTCTCCAAATCCTGACATTTCATCCTCCCTTGTCCTGGAGGCAGCAATCTCCCACAGTCCACTGCGGTTATTGATCAAACACTGACATTTCAGGATGCGTATTAGGCTCTGAGCATGCAAGAAGAAATGAGAGGTGCAAAGTCTACGAGGCAGCCAGGAAGAAAGAAGGGGAAGAGACACCTGATGCCAAGTGGGACATTATCAGTTTGCTTCTTCTCCCCTGAATGGCCTTCCTTTAAATCCTCTTTTGATACCGCCCCTCACATAGTCACATCCTCTCTCTTTGCCCTGGGAACATGCCCTGAGAAGCTCTGGCCCTCCATTGCATTTTCACTCATTGAGACCCGCTGGATCTAACTACTAAGATACAAGGCTCTGTCCTTGACCCAGAGGAGAGGGAATAACCTGCAAACACTCATAACAGAAGCTCTCTCTCTCTCTCTGTATGTGAAGGTGTCTTGAAATTAAAGTGATCCCCAGGTGGAGTGGTGCAGTTTGGTGACTGTGATTTCTTCTTCATTAACCCCTCAGCATGAATTAGTTTATTAAGTATTTTTAAGCCACATCTCAGGATCTTGAGGTAATGGGATATAAGACATCTATTTTGATAGAGAAAAAGCTCTAGATCAGGACATCTTGGAGACATTTTACATATGTTGAGTTTTGAGGAAAAGAGGAAGAAAACAAGGAAAGAAAAAAACAGAGATCACAAGCGGCCTGCAGACAGAACAGACAGCATAGAAGGAGGTGAGCCAGGAGAAGAGGGTCTGCAACTGTCCCTTCCTCTCGCCTGCTGGGTGGCCGTGTGGGCATATACTTCTGCCCTCTGAGTCTCCATTTCCTTACCCACAAAATGAGGTCCTGGGCCACATGACCTTAAAAGGCACTTCCAACTCTGATTCCAGCTGGTATTAAAATTACATTTGCTCCTATGGTTATTGTCAGTGTAGCAACAAAAGAGCTATTTGCATTTATTTAGAGCTTTATAGTTTGTAACATTTATTTACACTCATTATCCTACCTGATTCCTACAGGACACACAAAAAAAGTTAAGTTATGTGTGTAGAAACGACAGCCCCATTTTACAGAGCAAGGAAATACCACCCTATATACACCCAGAATATTGTTAGATCCAAGCACCTGTTGACAGATTTAAATGTATTAGTGACACACCCTTAAGACACTAGGAGAAAGAGACTGGGAGTCTACAGGAAGCGCAAAAAGCCTCTAGCCACGTGGCTAAGCCTTTCCTCCAGCCAGCCACAGTGCTTCCTTCCCTGGAGTACCCTCTGGGCATCCTCCGTGACCTGTGACATGTCCTTGGGGACTTGACTGACAACAGAAACATATCTACAGTGGTTTCCTAAACAGTCAACAGGTGTCCCTTGGGTTAATGGGAATGAGGCTACAGATCTGAGAAGTGTGGCTTCCCTGCCAGCCTCGTGGTGAGCTTTGGCCACTTTTATCTGATCCTGTTACCAGTGGTGAGAGCATTCTTTCATTCACCAAATGTTTGAAGAGCACCAAATGTGACCAAGACTGAGGCCAGAAGTTCTGGGTCTTTTTTTATCCACTCAGCCATTAGCTATGACCTTACACTAGTTGTTACTGCCTCATGTGTCAAATGGAGCCGTGAATACCTGCCCCCACCCCTTGCAGGGTCGTTATACAGCTCATACAAGACTATGAATAGGAAAGGGCTGTTATCAGCATACACCATTCCATTGGTATACAAGATGGCTGGTGACAATGAATTTGGTACTGATACGGAGGAGAACAAGAAGAGAGGAGGACGGGGGAGGAGGAGAGAAGAAAAAGGAGATGGAGGAGAAAAGGAGAGAGGACAAGGATATGGTGGAAGACAGAGAAGAGAGGGTGGAAACGGAAAAGGAAGGGGTGGGGGAGAAGAGAGCTGTTTGAAATCTGCCTCCTGCAGGTTGGGAGGGGACACCTTGCTTGATGAAGACACTGCAGGGCCTTTCTTGAGGCTGACGCTTTAGTGAAGGCAGATAAGGAAGGTATAGCAGGCTGGAGGAGTGCTTAAAAACAGAACAAGTCACTCTGCTCGTTCCTGCTTCTCCTTACTTCTCTTCCTTGCCATTCCAAAGTTGTTTTGCTTTCTCGGTGTAGTTTCCACAGCTTAAAAAGAATTTGTGTATTTAAATTAATCTCCCTTTAATTCTTTACCATCATTTTCTTGGGAGTTTAAATAAGAAAAACTGTTTTCGGAATACAGACTTGTACCCTGCAAATAAAATAAATCCCATCACAAAGCCATTTGTTGCCTTGGGTTGATGATTAGGGTAAGAAAGCGGGGGAGAGAGAGAGAAACCCCTAAATCCAACCACGGAAGGTACACAAGCCCACGGTTGGCTAGAGCAGAGAGAAACTCAGGCCTCCAAGATGTGGCGCTTGAGTCTAAATTTAGAACTGATTTGTAGACAAGTTGGAGGGAGTTCAGAGAAAAGCCACCAAAACAATTAGAGGAATGTAGCTTAATTGGCCCAGCTTGGCAAAGCAACTGCTAAGCAGGGAGCATGACAGAGTCTGTAGCCAGACGAAACAGCATAAATACCAGTGAGGGGGAGGCACTGTTTAGCTTGCAACAGATGAGGATTCAGAGAATAAATGGAGCCCGAAGAAGGCAGGACATAGCTCAGGGCCAGGCTGGCCCCCCACGGGGAAGCCCCTTGGGTTTCTTGGGCCCTGTGGCTAATCCTCTGCATGGGACCTTCCTCTCCATGGACACTTACTGATGACAGGACATTCATCACTTAACTTAGTCTTCACACCCACTGTGAGGCAGACGTGTTTATTCCTTCTTTGCAAATGAAGAAACAGAAGCTTGGGGATGCTTAGAAACTTGCCCGAGATCTCTTGGTAGTAAAATTAAGACTTAAACTCAGATCTGATTGTTTTGAAAGCTCATGCTCATCTCTATGATGAGGTGGGACTGGCCAGAGAAAATTAGAGCAGACGTGGAGAAGGCTCTGGAAGCAGGCAGCTGGAACACCACGGGTGGGACTGTCTGGGTCGACTGTCTGACAGGGAGCAAGTGAAGAGCACCTGCTACATCCGAATATGGCAGAAGGCTGGTACTGCGAGGGCACAACACATGGCCAGTGGCAGCCTGGGGTCCAGAAGGACAGATAATGCAAAATGTGTAGGAAAAGTGATTTAGGGCCCAGCAAAGTGTCTTCCTGGAGGTAAAGCAGGATATTCCTGATGGGATAGAGCCGAGAAATGGGCAGTTGGGATTTGGCTGGAGTTGGGGAGGGCATGTGAGCAAACCATAAGAGCACCAGGCACTTACTGGTGTGTAGAGACCCAGCAGATGGGGTTTTCTGAGGTCATGCCTGTTAGAGAGCCATGCAGATTCTGAGACAGCAGATAATCTGGGGTACAGATTGGTAGCAGGTGTAGCAGCCAAGGAGGCTCATGGAGAGAGCATGAACTAGGAGTCAAGAATCCCAGGGGCTCTGTCTTGTTTGATACTGCCTCTCTACATTGACCTTTTGCATATTGCTCCTTGCCCTTCAGCTCTCTCTTCTCTATATAAATTAGATAACAACCTGCACTTATGAAGTGCCTACTGTGTGCCTGGCTGTGGTCTAAGCACTTCATGTGGGCAGACTCTGACTCCTTAAAGCCACCCTCTGGGAGATACCATTATTGAGGCTTTGCACTGAAGCCCAGAGAAGCAGCCCACCCGGGTGGCCAAGCTGAGGTTCAGATGCAGGCTCTGTCAGTGTGAGCTCCATGCTTAGCCGCTACTCTCTGCAGCCTTTTAAATAGAGCCTGAAATAGTTGGTTTCTGAGGCTTTTGCAAATTACAGAAATCAGCAATGGGCTGAACCATAAAGCTAGCTCAGTATGGCCCGCTTATTTTACAAATAAGTAGACCCAGAGAGACCACCACGTGCCCAGCAATGAGCAGCATTCAGCAATAAAATGCAGTTACTGCATGATTCAATCCTGCTGGAAAATAGGAAAATTCATTTATCAGTCAGATGTTTCACTGACATCACAGCTTTGCCTGCACTCACAATTACTGCCTCTGTGATGAATGTTTTTGATATTTCCAAAAACCCCTCTCCATCCTCATCTCAAGACCTTTGGATATCCTATACACAAAACCTAAGCGGTGGTCTTGACTTTTGTGGTTCACAGATGCCTTTGGGAATCTGGTGAAAAGTATGGATCATTTTGTAAGAAAAAAATAGACATGTGTTTCAGTTTGAGGGGAGGATATGGATTCTCTGAAGCTCCTCCATGGACCTCTAGGTGTCTATGAGCCACAAACTAAAATCCCTACTCTCGATAATGAGAAAACCACACTGCAATATGTGCCTCCTAGTTGGAAAGTCTGACCAGCTCCAGTACTAGCCTGATCATGCTACAGAGATCTGTAGTTGGAACTGCAAGAAGATGGTCAGATTCAAAGGCCACAAAGAACTAGTCTTTGGCCTCTGAGACTTTGACCACAGTTTCTGCCATCACTGGGTTATTCCTCTATGAGTCAACATAATGCCATGGCTGGGATTACAGGAGGCCACTAGGTATAACTGCTAACTGCAAAAGTCATTGCAATTTAGCTCCTCTCCTCCCATGCTCAGTTGTTATTCTCCATCATCCCACCAAATATGCCTTTAGCACCAAGCTTACCTGCTCAGAGGCCCAGGGACACACTATCCTCCTGCTCACCTGCAGGCGTGGCATAGTGCAGAGGCTAACAGCAAGGCCTCTGGTTCAAATCCAGGCTCGTGTACTTACTAGCTCTGTGACCTTGGACAAGTTACTTTACCTCTCTGTGCCTCAGATTCCACATTGATGAAATGGAATAGTAGTACCTACCCATAGGGCAGTTGTGATGATCCAATGAGTCAATAAACTGCTGGTCACACAGTAAGTGTGCAGTAAGTATATGGTAATTAAACTCATCTCCATGCTGAGTTCCCAACCCAGAGAGCCTTCTTTGTCCTGCTCACCATTGTATTGGTCAGGTTCCACCAGAGAAACAGAACCAGTAGGATATAGATAGGCTTATATGTTTGTGGGGGCTGGCTGGGCAGGTCTGAAATCCATAGGGCAGGCATTGGGAAGGGCAGGCATTGGGAAGGGCAGGCTGGAACTCTCAGGCATGGGTGGACGTTACAGCCCACAGGTGGATTTCTTCTTCCTCAGGGAAGCGTCAGCTCTGCTCATACACCTTTCAGCTGATTGAATCAGGCCTCTGCAGATTATCCAGGATAATCTTTCTTACTTAAGTAAACTGATTATGGGCTTTAGTCACATCTACAAAATACCTCACAGCAGCACCTAGATTAGCGCTTGATTGAATAACTGGGCACAGCAGCCTAGCCAAGTGGACACAAAACTGACTGCCACGCCAATCCATCAGTCCTATCCATCAAGGCCTATCTCTTCCTCCAAGACCTCTTCCCTGGCTACTTTCATACCCACTGAGCTCTGAGTTGATAAATAATATTACTGGCATTACATTATTATATTGCATATGATAGATTCTATTGTGATATATATTATGATGTTTATAAAGAAGTTCAGACAGCATCCTTGTCAGACAGGATTTTGAGTTTTAGATAAAATCACAACGAATTTTCTCCCATAGCAGTGCACCAGCTGATGGGAGCAAAGCCACCTGTGCCCTTATTGCCCTCTCTTTTCTCTCAGCAGTTCACCCTTTCTTGGCTCACACAAGCCTCCTGCCCACCATCCTGCTCAGTTATGTGCAGAGCCACCTGTCGAGCCCTTTTAGTTGAAGCCTTGTTCACCTTCGAACTACTATCCACTCCTCCTCCCCTCATCCCCTGCCCTGCCCATTTTACTTGACCTCTGTCTCCTGGGAGATCCTTCAGAATCTGTTCTATTCTTTCCCTTCTACCCAACTCCTTCCATTTGGTCCAAGGTAGAGAGTCCCCTCTCCCAGGCCAGTCGTCTCAATACTTATCTCTGCTAGAATGGAAGTTCCTTGAGGGCAGGGATTTCCTTGGTCTTGTTTGACAGTGAGTCCCCTGGACGCCAGGGCCCAGGCAACATTTGTGGGATAACTATTTACTGTGCCGAATGGAGGGAATTGAAAGCTTTGCACATTATCTTGTTCTTGTCCTTGGTTTTTCCTTCTTGGGTTTAAGGCCAGAGGCAGAGATGACAAATAACCTAATGTCTTAGGTGAGGTTCCCTAGGACACAACCAGAGACGGGATTCTTATACAGGCAATTTATTGGCGGTGTGCTCTCAGGTGAGATCTGTTATGGAACAAGGGAGGCAAGCTAGAGCAGGGGAGAAGATATGGGTCTATTCTCAAACTGATCCCATGGAGAGCCCTTAAGCATGAAGAGTGTCACAGAGTGTCCCACATTGATGCAAAGGGACCAGGCTTTTGCACCATTATACCTGTCAGGGCATAACCTCCAAGACATCCAGGTAAGGCAGTTCTCATAGGAGTCAGCAGAGGGCTATGTCAGGAGAAGGGTGCAGTTGTAGACTGCTGTACCCCATACTCCAAGCAGCTGGGGCTGAGTGCATGGCCTGGAAGGGAGATCTGGGTGGGACACCTACAGCGTCTAATACATACCATGAGTGCCAACTTGGAGCAGTTGACAGTGGCTGCCTTGAGCATTGCATGGAGAAGGGGTGAGAAGCCATGTGCTGGCTCAGCAGAAAAGTGCCTGCCTCCTGTGGGGCTAGGAGTGGTGGCACAGGTGGCCCCTACTTGCCACTGTGGGCCCTAAAGGGAAACCAAAGACCTATTATCAGAGGTCCAGAGTCATCCAGGGACTGGCAATTTATGTGCCACCCAACTTAGAATTGTGTCTAATACTGACCTGTGTTTTCATTGACTACAGGTGGAAACCAGACAGGTAGCCAATAACTAGATGACAGCTTCCCCTACCTAAGGCCAGGAGTTACTTACAGACAGCCTTTAACAGAGGAAGGCGGTCAAATGTGGAGCCCAGGCCAGCAGTGCATAACTGAGGGGTCAGAAAATAGACACTGAGACTTTGAGGACCTTAGAATAGAGGCAGCGGCTACATCGAAGGCTGAACCCCACATCTTAGGCTTCTGTACCCCCACAGGGCCCAGCAAGGTGCCCAACACAGTTATTTGTCTCTAAGTATGTTTCAGTTGTTTGAAATCAAATAAACCAAGCCGCAGGGAATTAACTCTTGGAGGTAGGACCACTCTCCAGAATTTCTAGACATATTCTCCCAGACAGATCTGACAACCCCCTATGTGAGAATAACAGCCTGGCTTCCTTTTTGTAGGACGTTGTGAGTGAACTTCCACATGTCTCTGCTACTAGCTCAGATTTTGGTATCTGGAGAAACTGGGGTGTAGGCTAGAGAGAGAGCCATTTAAGGGGTCCTGTTTGGGCTTTGTTTCCATGGGCCTGGTGGGCCTGATCATGAATGAAGGAACCTCTTCCTCCCTATAGCAAAGTGCCTGAAGAGGGGCTGGGGTGGCTGTGCCTTGTGGCAGGCCAGGGGCTGTCACTGGGGTGGGGCGCTGCTTGTTCTAATGGCAAGCCAAGTCCACAGACCGCACTGCGGCCTTCAAATTCCTAATATCCTTTGGCCTTCCAAATGACTCCATGGAGTAGACAGGAACGAGAGGACCCATGGGTGGGAAGACCTAGGGTGTTTCTGGGTGGGATGGAACTGGGGAAATAAATTGGAAAGGCACACATATCGCGCAACACACCATGTTGCCCTCTTCCCCTGATTAACCCAGCATCTCCCCTTCTAGGGGAATGGGAAGTGAGCCCGTCACTGGGGTCACAGTGGACACCTGGCAGCCCCTGAGGGAGAGGCAGTAAGAGGCAATGTGAAGGGTGGGCCCACTCAGAAGTGCATCTCCCTTGGCCATGCATTTGCCTCCTCCTGCTTGAGCACTCAGAGCCTTTAGCCTTTCAGTCCCGCGAGCGTTCCTGGGTTCAGCCTGCCTGGCCACCATCCTCCATGCGCCTGTGCCACGCTGGATTCTGATTGTTGATGGGCTTGGAGAGTGTGGACCATGTCCTCTTTTACCTCCTATCTCCAGAGCTAACCAACTGCCCAGCACATGGTGGGAATCTGATCACCCTGTTCTAAATGAATGGATCTGCTAAGTCTGGTATGTTGGAAAGGCATATTGTAGGTTTTACATGAATGAAACCCAGGTATCAACCGCTACCACGATAGTGGTTGGTTAGATAAACTTGGCTCAGGTTCTTCTAACACTCATTGGATTGTTTTTTCCCATCATAATTTTAAATAGACAACATAGCAAGTGGGTTGACTGAAAAGAATTGAACCCCAGATATGGAATAAATTATATGTAGTTTACTAACAGTTCTTGAAGTGTGCTAATTTTACTGTGGAAATTCTTCTCCCTCTTCCTGTCCCTCTCCTTCCTCCTCTCTCTCTCCTTAGCTGATACATTCATCTTGCAAATATTTATTAAGAAACCCCTATGTGCAAGCCACAGTTTTAGTGCTGGGGATATAGCAGGGATCAAAACAAAATCCCTGCCTTCTGAAGCTTATATGCTGCTCAGGGAATAAATGGATACATAAAGAAGAGAAATGCAGATTGTGATAAAGGCTGTGATGGAAGTAGAATGAAGTGATGGAGAGTTATGAGGTCAGGCAGAGGTAGATATGGAGCCAGTCTAGATGGGATCATAGGGGAAGGCATTTCTGAGAAGATGATATTTGAGTCCTAAAGAATAAGAAACAAACGCTCTGTAGCAGTCAACAAGAACTGAAAAGGCAAAGACTCAAGGTCAGGGATAAGTCTGACATATTCAGGAAACCCATAGGAGGCTGGAGAAGAATGTACTAGGGAGAGAGAAGCAAGAGAGGCCAAATCATGCAAAGCCATGAAGACCTGGGAAGAAACGTGGATTTTATGCCAAGAGCAATGTACAATGTCCTATGTACATTGTATGTATATCCAATGTACAATGTACAGTGTCCTGTAGAGAGAAGTGATAGAGTAATGATTTACATTTTTAAATTATCAGTCTGGCTGTCACATGGATTATGGGGAGGCAAGAGTAGAGCAAAAAGGCCAATTGGGAAACTATTTCAATAGCCCAAGAATCTTATAATAGGTGCCTCAATTTACCCAGGTTGTGGTTACAATGAATTCCCCCTGGATGGTAGAGATGGCCTGAGGGAAGACAATCTAGGAATCTAGAAGGCCCAGAAGGAAGGTTCCAGAAAGATCGACAGGATTTTTTTATGAAACTGCAATCCAATAAGGCCCTGAGACAGGATTGCCTGGTGCTATGAGCCAAGAGCTACAATGGACAATCTCTACCTCACCAGCTCCTAGGGAGCTCTGCACACTTGCTGGGGTCTCCTGAGTCTAGAGAGGGCTGGTGTCACCTAGAGATGGCTGGCTGCAGACCTCTTTAGGTGGCTGGGGCAGGGGATTGGTGAGGCATGCACATCCCACTCTGTATTCTGCTTCTCCTTTATTTAGGTGTACACTATTGCACTCTGCATCAGAAGGAGACATGACTGGAGGGCCAGTAGGATTGTATATTTATTCCTCACTTTGTTCCACAGAGGATTTGAGGTGGCTTTCAAGAAATATATGTAGTGAAATAGAAAGATATAAATTAAATATATCAAGAATAATGAGGAGGACTTCCGGGAAGATGGCGGACTAGTAAGACATGGGAATCTCTTCTCCAGAAAAATAGCTAGAGGGCAAGCTGAAAAAGCCCCGAAAAAGATCTTCTATGGTTTAGGACAGCAGGTGAAGGCTGCACACCACCCAGAGGAGAGAGGGACAGAAGAGGGAAATCGCGACTACAGAACTGTGAGTTGCAAGTAGCAGCTTCTGCTGCTGCCGGCACCCTCCCCCACACTCTTCAGAATTCTCGGGCCCCTGGGCCTGCGACCACAGACAAAGGGGGCTTCAGGGATCTGCCACTCCCGGAAAGGGGAGAGAGAGGGACACAGCCTTAGGCTGACTCAGGTTCTGACCTGAAATTTGGGCTGCAGAGCCCCACGGACCCTTCCACACGGCGGTTTGCCCTGGGAGCCTAGAAAGGACTGGAGAAATCCAACCCTCGCAACCTCCCTCTCTTCTAGCCTGGACTAATTGTTGAGGACTCCATGGGAGAAAGGAGAGAGAGCCTGGGGCTGACCCTGCTTTTGACTCCCAGGTTTGGTCTGCCCTGTCCCGAGAGCCCTTCCAGGCTGGGTGGGGCTGTGCCATTGTTTGCCTTGGAGCCTACAAGGGGCTAAAGAAATACAAACCTCCCAATCTCCTCCTCTACTGACAGGAGGATTCAGAAGGGCGTGGAAATATTTCCTAGCTGGGAAAAGAGGGGCGCTACGAGAGAAGTCTGGAGAACTGTCTCAGAAAGTTTGAATCACAGGGCTCCTAGCCCTCTGACAGGAAGCTCTATCACATTGATCTGGTCTGTGTCACAACAAATACGCTCGGACCAGGCATTGCATTGAGAGCTGCCAACAAGCGCCATCTCCTGGCAGACCAAGGAAGTGCACATAAGAAAATTAATAAGTAAGAGGGGCTTTTCCTGGCCTCTATAGCCTTCCTGCCCAAGGCCCTAGGAAACGACTCTACAACCAATTACTGGATCCAGTGCCCAGTTTTGAGCAACCAGCAGAACAATCCTAACAATCAAGTTTGAGCCAAAAATCAAAAAGCTGTGGTAACTCACAACCTCCTGCCACTAAAACCCCATAAAAGAGAAAGAGATAGAGCATCTAAGTAAAATACAAACTAACCAGATGCCTAAGCACCAGCAAAAAATTACGGGCCATACTAAGAAAATAGAAGACATGGCCCAAGAAAAGGAATACAGCAAAGTCCCAGAAGAGATGCAGAATTTGAGAGAACTAATCAGTGAGATGAGCACACATTTCCAAAATCAAATTAATGAGATGAAAGAAAATATAGTTAAAGAGATCAATGACATCAAGAAGTCATTGCGCGAACGTAAAGAAGAATTTGAAATCATGAACAGAAAAGTAACGGAGTTCATGGGAATGAAAGACACAATAGGTGAAGTCAAAAATACATTTGAAGCATACAACAGCAGACTCGAAATGATAGAAGAAAGAATAAGTGATACCGAAGACAGAGCAGCTAAAATTGAAGAGAGAAAAGAACAGAGAGAGAAAAGAATGGAAAAAATTGAGCAGGGGCTCAGAGAGTTGAATGACAACACTAAACACAAGAACATACGTGTCATGGGAGTTCCAGAAGGAGAAGAGAAAGGAAAAGGGGCAGAAAGAATATTTGAGGAAATAATAGCTGAAAATTTCCCAACTCTCACGAAAGAAATGAACTTACATGTCCAAGAAGCACACCGTACCCCAATGAGAATAAATCCAAATAGCTCTATGCCAAGACATATACCATTCAGAATGTCAAATGTAAAAGATAAAGAGAAAATTCTCAGAGCAGCAAGAGAGAAGCAAACGATCACGTACAAAGGACGTCCAGTAAGACTTTGTGCAGATTTCTCTTCAGAAACCATGGAGGCAAGAAGACAGTGGTATGATACAATTAGGAAACTGAAAGAGAAACACTGCCAGCCAAGAATTCTTTATCCAGCAAAACTGTCCTTCAAATATGAAGGTGAATATAAAGTAATCACAAACAAACAGAAACTAAGAGAGTTTGCAAAAAAGAATCCACCTTTGCAGGAAATATTAAAGGAAGCCTTAGAACCTGAAAGAAAAAGACAGGAGAGAGAGGCTTGGAGGAGAGTATAGAAGAAAGAAAAGCAGAAAGGATAACCAAAAGAGTAAAAAGAAAGACAAAAATAAGATGACATATGAAAATCAAAGAATAAAATGGAGGAAATAAATAGTGCATTTTCAGTAATATCATTGAATGTGAATGGATTAAATTCCCCAATCAAAAGATACAGGCTGACAGAATGGATAAAAAAACATGAGCCATCCATATGCTGCTTACAAGAAACTCACGTCAGACACAAGGATACAAGCTGGCTGAAAGTAAAAGGTTGGAAAAAGATACTCCACACGAATAGTAAACAGAAAAAAGCAGGGGTAGCTATACTAATATCAGACAAAACAGACTTCAAATGCAAAAAAGTGATAAGAGATGCGGAAGGCCATTATATATTAATAAAAGGGACGATCCTCCAGGAAGAGATAACAGTCATAAATATCTACGCACCTAACCAGGGTGCCCCAAAATATATGAGACAAACTCTGGCAAAACTGAAGGTAGAAATAGACATTTCTACAATAATCAATGGAGACTTTAACACCCCTCTCACATCATTAGATAGAACAACTAGACAGAAGATCAACAAGGAAACAGAGAACTTGAACAATATGATAAACAGGTTAGACCTAACAGACATATACAGAACACTGCATCCAAACTCAGCAGGTTATACATTCTTCTCAAGTGCCCATGGATCTTTCTCCAGGATAGACCACATGTTAGGTCACAATACAGCTCTCAATAAATATAAAAGATTGAAATTATACAAAGCACCTTCTCAGATCATAATGGAATGAAACTAGAAATCAATAACAGACAGGAAAAAAGTAAATTTGCAAATGTGTGGAGACTGAACAACACACTCCTAAATATTCAGTGGGTCAAAGAAGAAATTGCAAGTGAAATCAGTAAATATATTGAGACAAATGAAAATGAGAACACAACATATCAAAACTTATGGGATACAGCAAAAGCAGTCTTGAGAGGGAAATTTATAGACCTAAATGCCTATATTAAGAAACAAGAAAGAGCTAAACTCAAAGATTTAACTGAACAACTTGAGAAACTAGAAAAAGAACAGCAAACCAATCCCAAAGCAAAAAGAAGGAAAGAAATAATAAAGATTAGAGCGGAAATATATGAAAATGAGAACAAAAAAGCAATAGAGAAAATCAACAAAACCAAAAGCTGGTTCTTTGAGAAGATCAATAAAATGGACAAACCCCTAGCTAGACTAACAAAGAAAAAAAGAGAGGAGATGCAAATAAATACAATCAGAAATGAAAGGGGGGAAATTACAAATGACCTCACAGAAATAAAAAGAATCATAAGAGGATATTATGAGAAACTATATGCCAACAAACTAGACAACCTGGATGAAATGGACACATTTCTAGAAACTCATAACCAACCTACACTGACACAACAAGAAATACAAGAACTCAACAAACCAATCACAATTAAGGAGATTAAATCTGTCATCAAAAATCTCCCAGCAAAGAAAAGTCCAGGACCAGATGGCTTCACAGGTGAATTCTACCAAGCATTTCAAAAAGAATTAACACCAATCCTGTTTAAACTCTTCCAAAAAATTGAAGAGGAGGGAAAATTACCCAACACATTTTATGAAGCCAACATCACCCTAATACCAAAGCCAGATAAAGATTCCACAAGAAAAGAAAATTACAGACCCATCTCTCTCATGAACATAGATGCAAAAATTCTCAACAAAATACTTGCAAATCGAATCCAACAGCATATCAAAAGACTTATACATCACGACCAAGTGGGATTTATTCCTGGTATGCAAGGCTGGTTCAACATAAGAAAATCAATCAATGTAATACAACACATTAACAAATTGAAGGAAAAAAACCACATGATCATCTCAATAGATGCAGAAAAGGCATTCGACAAAATCCAACATCCTTTTTTGATAAAAATACTTCAAAAGATAGGAATAAAAGGAAAATTCCTCAATATGATAAAAGGCATATATGAAAAACCCACAGCCAACATCATACTCAATGGGGAAAGGTTGAAAGCTTTCCCCCTAAGATCAGGAACAAGTCAAGGATGCCCACTGTCACCATTGTTATTCAACATTTTACTAGAAGTTCTAGCGAGGGCAATTAGACAAGACAAAAAAATTAAAGGCGTCCAAATAGGAAAAGAGGAAGTAAAACTCTCACTGTTTGCAGATGACATGATCCTGTATTTAGAAAATCCTGAAGTATCCACAACAAAGCTACTTGAACTAATAAATGAGTTCAGCAAAGTGGCAGGATATAAGATCAACACGCAAAAATCAGTAATGTATTTATACACTAGTACTGAAAAATTTGAGGAGGAAATCAGGAGGAAAATTCCATTTTCAATAGCAACAAAAAGACTCAAATACCTAGGAGTTAATTTAACCAAGGAAGTACAGGACCTATATGCAGAAAACTACAAAACAATGCTAAAAGAAATTAAAAAAGACTTAAACAAATGGAAAGACATTCCGTGTTCATGGATTGGAAGAATAAATATTGTGAAGATGTCAATCTTGCCCAAACTGATTTATAGATTCAATGCAATACCAATCAAAATCCCAACAGCTTACTTTACAGAATTAGAGAAGGCAATTACCAAATTCATCTGGAAGGGTAAGTACACCCGAATAGCCAGAAGCATTCTAAAAAGAAGATCAATGTGGGAGGAATTTCGCTGCCTGACCTTGAAACATATTACAAAGCTACAGTGGTCAAAACAGCATGGTACTGGCATAAAGATAGACACATCGATCAGTGGAATAGAATTGAGAATCCAGAAATAAACCCTCACCTATACAGTCAACTGGTTTTTGACAAACCTACCAAGCCCACGCTGATGGGAAAAAACAGTCTCTTCAACAAATGGTATTGGGAGAACTGGATATCTATAACCAAAAGAATGAAAGAGGACCTCTATCTCACTCCCTATACAAGAATCAACTCAAAATGGATCAAAGATCTAAATATAAAAGCCAGGACCATAAAACTACTGGAAGAAAATGTAGGGAAACATCTTCAAGACCTTGTAGTAGGTGGTGGTTTCTTGGACCTCACACCCAAAGGACGTGCAGCAAAAGAAAAAGTAGATAAATGGGACCTCCTCAAAATTAAACACTTTTGCACCTCACAGGAATTTGTCAGAAGGGTGAAAAGGCAGCCAACTCAATGGGAAAAAATATTTGGAAATCACATATCCGATAAGGGTTTAATATCCAGGATGTATAAAGAGATGTTACAACTCAACAATAAAAAGACAAATGACCCAATTAAAAAATGGGCCAAAGACTTGAATAGACATTTCTCCAAAGAAGAAATACAAAGGGCAAAAAAATCACATGAAGAAATGCTCAACATCACTCATGATTACGGAAATGCAAATCAAAACTACAATGAGATATCATTTCACACCTATCAGAATGGCCACTATTAAAAAGACAGAGAACTACAAATGTTGGAGAGGATGTGGAGAGATAGGAACACTTTTCACTGTTGGTGGGAATGCAGGATGGTACAACCACTATGGAGGACTGTTTGGCACTCCCTAAAGAAGTTGAATATAGACTTGCCATGTGACCCTGCAATACCACTACTGGGTATATACCCAGAAGAACTGAGAGCAGTGACACGAACAGACATCTGCACACCGATGTTCATAGCCACATTATTCACCATTGCCAAAAGTTGGAAACAACCCAGGTGTCCATCAACAGATGAATGGATAAACAAACTGTGGTCTATTCACACGATGGAATATTATGCAGCTGTAAGAAGAAATGAAGTCATAAAGCATATGGCAACATGGATGAACCTGGAGGACATTATGTTGAGTGAAGCAAGCCAGACACAAAAGGACAAATACTGTATGAATGCATTACTATGAACCAAATATATTGTGTAAAATATTGTTTGATTCACACACACAAAAAAAATTTACATGTATCCATTACATTTAATTGAGAAATGTAAAAAAAAAAAAAAATAGGTTATTACTTTCAAAAAAAAAAGAATAATGAAAACACAAATCAGCTGAAAGTCAAGACTAGGGGTAGAACAAAAACAAAAACAAAAAATACAGGTTATCCTACGTTGTTACCATCTCTCTCTCTCTCTCTCTCACACACACACACAAACACACAGGAAACCCAGTTTGTTACCTGAATCTTATTGTATTATTTATATCCCCTCCAGCAGCAAACAGTTTTCCATATTTATACCAACTCTTGAGGCTTTCTGCTCACACCCAGTGTAGGTTTCATAGGGTTTGGACCCCACTTTGCCTCTGTGCTGCTTTCGGCAAAGGTGTTTCCTCCATTCTCTGGACAAAGAGATAAAAGAGCAGCTGGCATTTGCAATTTTCTACTCAATTGCTTTGTTCTGGGCTCAGTTTAACGTAATGATTTCCCAATCAGATGTGAATTCCTTCACATTAATAAAGTCAAAATGCTAACAAGCAAGGCAAATGCTCCCAAGCCCTGAGGTTTCCATCCTGAAGCCACTGGTAAAGGCAGCTAAGCCCCCTGGGGCCTGCGGTCCTGGGAAAGGGTCAAGGCCAGAGGGAGGCTAACAAGGGGGCACATCAATGCCAACAAGCCAGTGGTGGCCAGCCTGGCTGAACCCTTGCCCCGAGTCAGGGCTAAATACACACTAACCCAGACCAGAGTGCCCAATACTCAGCTCAGACTTAGGCCACTTTGAGCAAATCACTTCCTGTCTCCCCACTTCCTAGTCAAATGAGGCTGGTTAGTTTATCAGAAAGGGAGGGGGGGCGGATGTGGCTCAAATGGTTGGGCGTCCGTCTGCCATATGGAGGGACCCAGGTTTGATCCCTGGGACCTCCTGCAGCAAGAGAGGGACGCAGGGGAGAGACAAGACGAGACGCTCCGAAAACCAGGAACCGAGGTGGCGCACATCTGAGTTCTGTCCTACACCGGAGGTCTCCAGGATAGAATCCTGGTGAAGATTGGAGGAGGAGGGTGAGAAGAGATGGCAGGAAACAGACACAGAGAATTGCCCTGCAAATGGACACAAAACAGCAAATGGAGAAGGGGGGCATTAAAATGGATAAAGTAAATAAATAAACCTTTTTTAAAAAAAAAAAAAAAAGAAAGAAAGGGATTTACCTCTAGGCTGGGGAGAGGGGAGGCTGCAGCCCACCAAGTATTGTAATGCAATACTCTCAATAGCAGCTGGTAACATAAAACATGTCTCTGGCTGACGCTGCCTCGTTAAGTGCTCCCTCTGCCCACTCTCAGGCCCTTTCCTCTCCCTCCATTAACCCATCAACCCTCCCTTGTGCCTCTGCCCCTTCTATGTCTTGAGGCCATTGGTGTCTCTCTCTGGGGTCTTTCTTGTTAATGTCCCTCTGTGTTTCAGCCCCAGTGGGTTCTCAGGCTACTTTCCCTGCGAGCAGCCCCCCACGTAGCTCAGGCAGGAGGGGCCATTCCACATGTCTGTATTCTCCCTCTTGTTCCCCTATAACCTACTACCTCCCCTCACCCCCAGCTCAAGATCTGGCTCAGAGGGCTCACCGGTCAGCCACTGATGACCCTGGAGGGGGAGGCAGGGCTCTAACAGTGGAGGCAGCCCAGGGTTTTATTTTGTTTTTGTTTTTTTTACCGGGAGGTCCCGGGGATCGAACCCGGGTCCCTCCATAACCCAGGGTTTTAAAATAGACTGATCCACTCGTCCCAGTTTTAAAACTCAAAGTCCCAGGTCCCAGGAACCCCTCAGGCCTGGGTAGACCAGCTGGTTGGTCATCCCTACAAGAGAACTAGACTTAGAATTTGAGAAGCAGTTCCTGGTCCCAGCTCCACTCCATGCTGTCTGTGTAACCATTGGCAACACATGTCTCAGCTAATCCTCAGGCTCCCTCTCTATAAAATAGATTGTAATCCCCTCCGTACTTACCTCTTGGGTAGCTTAGTGCTCTAAGCTCTAAGGGTCACGTCATATAATGGATGTAAAATTGCTCAGTGAACACTAAGCACCGGACAGATGTAAAGGGGGTTTTATTACTTAGTGTTTATGACCTGGAGACCAGAGTATTAGCAATTTCAATTAATCAAATAAATGGAAAAATAAATTGGTTTTATGGAAACAGAATTCTGCACCTTGCCAAGGGTTCAGGCCTGGGGCAGAGGAACGAAAAGCATCCAAAGGGCTTTACCCAGGAAGAAACTTATGCAAGCCCACCCTCTCCTGCAAGGTCCCACAATGTACCTGCCTGGGTGGGGCCCATAAGCCCAGCCTCAGGACATGGAAATAAAATGCACCTCACTCTTAATTGCCCTTGCTGTGATAGAATAAAACCGGCATGTGTCCACTAAGCATCGTCTGTGTGGGACTTTGCAAGCTGCTCAGGCACCTGCCCTTGAAAACTGAAGTGGTCAGTGCTCTGGGCTGCATGATCTCTGGCATGTGCAGGAAGCCACACCATGAAGACCTGACTCAGGAGGAGATGGAGACCTGAACGTTCCTTCTAAGCGCGGCCTCTCCTGTAGTTTCTACCATGGAGATTGTCACTGGCCCCTCATATGAAGTACAAACCTCTAAGGACAAGGCGTCCTCCTGGAGTTTGAACTCTGAGGCTCAGAGTTGCAGATGGACATAGCCCAGAAGGAAGGTAGTTGTTGGGGCATAAAATCAAACTCAGTTTGAGAGAGAGATGGTGCATGCCCGTTGTGAAAGCGCTTTTGTTCTTGTTGGAGAGGAAGGCTGAGAAATGTGCGCGCATGAACAGTTTGCATGTAAGTCCTTTGAGGTCCACATAAGAAACCAGGCCATGCATGCCTTATGGACTTAGGCCGGGTAAGTGGCGAGCTCATCAATGATTCAGGAGCAAGGTTTGCTGTGGACAATTTGCAATGCAGATCATCTGTTTCTGTGCAATTAAGAATAGATTTAATCCAGTTCTGCTTTATGGAATGGAGGCACCGTGAGTCCAATAAAGAAAAACAACAACAGAACTAATGCCCCCCCTTCTCCCAGGCTCAGCTAAGCAAATGAGACTGTGAGAAAGCCAGATGCTTTGCCTGGTGTTGACCACACCAAGGCCGGCCTAGATTTCTCATCTGGTCTTTGTGGAAGTGACTGGTGTCCCCATACTCTTTGCATCTGGGAAGGGGGAGACAGCCAGTCAACCCCCACCCCTCTCCTCTCATTTATGACATTAGGAATATTGTCTGTTGACAAATTACACTTGGAAAATCCAGCAGTAGTAAAAAGTAAGGGAATTTACTTAGATTAATATAACAGTGCCCATTGCTTTTTAAAATGATAGAAAATTTAATGGTGGAGAGAGTTCTTAAGGCTTGGCTCTTCATTTTATAGAGGAAAACCAAGGCTTGGAGAGTGTGTGTAGGTGGAGGGAGCAGGTGAAGACTGACCAAGCACATTGTTGGAAAAACAAAGATTAACACAAGCAGATTCTGACTCCATCTGTGAAACAAATAGCAAATATTTATTGAATAATTACTCTGTGCAAATCACTGTTCTCAGAGTTTGATATGCACCCACTTATTTAATCCTTGCACAACCCTGGACACCTTTGAGTTAGTTATTATTATTAATATCCTCATTTTGCAGATGAGAAAACCAAGGCACAGAGAAGTCAAGTAACTTGCCCAAGCGAGGGAACCAGCAGTTGAGAACCAGTTTCCCCACCATAGACCTATACCCATATTCTCTCTCCCAGAGTTAAGACCACTGATTCCAGGGTGCAGCCATGAAATGTCACCTTCAGCTGTTCTGGGGAGGAGTCAGGAGAGCTCTGATGCACAGCTGGGCTGGGAACCTCCGGATCTAGGGAATGAATGTGTTAGGCTCTGCTGTCTCCCTACCATGGAGGCTTCTCTAGGCTGCATTTGAACCCTGTCTCTGGCTATCCTGCTGTCCTTTGCCTCTTTCTTCCACTTCTTCCCTCCAGGGCCCCACCCAAAGGGAGCAAAACTGTCTCTGCGTAGGCCTCCTCTGGGGGTGCACAGTGATTTGAGGGCCACCCTTAGATCTGGATGCCAAAGGGGAGACATGATGTGCTGAAAGCATCACCTCTCAAAGCCTTGGGCCCTCTCAGAAAATGGAGCCACATCCCCTCCCTCTCAGCACTGATACCCATCTTCCCCAGGGTAATGTGTGTAAAACCCAGCACTTGGCAACACTGGACAGATGGCCACCATGCTCAGCGTCATTCTCTCCAGCCCTAGGGAGTCGGGGGAGGAAGGAAAGGCAATGAGGAGAAGTAAACAAGAGAGCTGGAAAGACCACAGAGAGGTCAGATAATCATGCTAAGCTAATGCTTAATGAGCACATACTCTATGCCAGGCCGTTCTGAGCATGCCTCCCATATTAACTCATTGAATCCTCACAGTGCTATGGGGTGAGTGTTATTATTACCCGTTTTACAGAGAAGGAAAGTGAAGCTCACAGAGGTTCTATACCTTCCCCAGGATCATGCTGGTGGAACTGGTGGGATCCCTGCTCAGGTCTGTGAGGCTCAAAAAGCAGACGTCCTTTCCTTTCTCACCGTGCTCCAGGGGTAGTGCTTATGGGTGGGGGAAGTTGTCAACACTCCCCCTTGCTATTAATTTCTCTGTGAGTACCAAGAGCTCTGGAATGCACTGAGCTCTTACTAAAGGCTCACTTAACCCTCACAAGTACTCTATGAGGGGGGACTCTTATAGGTCCCATTTCTAGTTGAAGAAACTGAGATGACATGAGCTCAAATAAGTCACCCAAAGTCACACAGTCTCCTGGACATAGAGCAGGATTCAAAGCAAGGCAGTCTGACACTAGAGCCTACTCTCTATACGTCACACTGTTTTTTTTTTGGGGGGGGGGCGGGTTCTGCCATAAATTTAGAATAGAAAAGAGAAAGATGCAAACCTTGCCCAGGAAGGAGTAAGGGCAGCTTCCGTGTGCAAGGCACATTCCAAGGACTACATATAGCAAATCTCATTTAACACCTGTATGTACAACAAGCCTGGCCTTGGAAGGGGCTGGTGTGAGGTCACACAGCTGTTAAGGGTTAAAACCAGGATTTGAACTGGGTTCTCTCCTTTCACCAAAGACCCACAGATGCACAAGTGTAAAGGATCGGGGTATATTAACCCAGTCAGGGCCCGATGTGCACAGGCAGGTCGGTCTAGTCTAGGTGGACTTCTAGGAGGAGGTGAGGGAAAATATGAAGGAGGGAAGAGGTAAGGTAGAGTTACTTGATGGTTTGGTTCTGACTAAGAACCATGTCCAGTTTTTTGTTGTTGTTTAAAAAAAATACTTGCATTGGATTTCTATAAATAAATGAGCTCTGTTTCTAAATTGGCTTTTATTATCATGTGTTAACAACTAATTACTTGCACACTCGGCAGGCAGCCCCTCTCTGAATCTGCAGAGCCATTTGCTGTGGGGGCTTGTGCTCTCCAGTTATGCATGTTTAAAGAGCCCTTGCCTCTCTGGTGCCTGCTGTCAAGGGGGTCCCTGCTCACTGGTAGCCTGACCCTCTCCCCATGAGTCTGGGGAGTCCAGAGCCGTTTGACTCCCTTGTTTCAAATACAACTTTCATGGAAGAGCAAACAAGGCAGGCTTGCCCTTTGAGCCTCCCCTTCAGACTCCACGATCCCTGGGAGCCTCTGGCTTAACTCTCACCTTTGTAAGGTTTTTGCTGACAGCACTGCCCAGCTGCCAAGTGAGGCCGGTAGATGTGGAAGGGGATGTGACATTCTTTTGCAAAAGAAGACAATTCATAGGTAGACTTGATCACCTCTGAAGGCACCGTCATCGTATAAGCTACAAGCTTATCCCAGCATTCCTTTCCTCACCTTTCAATTAGGGAGGGCTGCAGAAGACAAATCTCTCTCTAAGTGTTATTATTTGTGTCTAAAGGTAATGAAATATTGTTTCATTACATTGTAATCTACATTTTATGGTGTTTCACAATTCAGACTTGCTGGCCTCTTATTTGTAGAAATACAAATTATAATGACATTCTATGACATCTATGGAATTTTTACAGTGTGTTAGCTACTTTACATGGATTGTCGCATTGAATCTTCACAAACTCCCTGAGAGTTTGGTAGTATTTGCATCTCTATTTCCAGAGGAGGAAAGCGAGGCCTAAAGAGTATCAGGGATACACCACCAGCTAGATAGTGGAGGCTCAGGACTGCTCTTGACCACTGCTCTGCTGGTAGAATGGGATGGGACATTTGGGCTCTTGTATCCATCCTTGTCATCACCTGAGGAAACAAACATGTGTAGAGAACAGGATCAGGTCATCCAGCCTGCCGGTGACAGAGCCAGGACTCAGAACTGGACCTCCACACTCTAGGCCACCTTCCTTCTATCTGTTGAAGCAGCCAGACTGACCTAAAGTCGTATTCTGCTTCCACTACTTATTGGCTGAGCGTCCTTGGGCAAATGACTAGACTCAGTTTCCTCACCTGTGAAGTGAAGATGTGAACATCTACCTCAGAGATTTGCAGCAAAGTTGAGAGAAGAAAGTGGCATATGCATTATGGACACTCAATAAATATACAGCTCTTTCTTCCCTCAAAAGCAAAACTCCCGAGAGAGGGAAGAACCAGATCTATTGACTACTCCTGGAATATGTGAAGATATATGCCACCTGTATAAATGACAAAAGATTAATATTTATAATAAAGTGTTTTTGATAAATCAGTTGTTCTCAACAAGGTGGATTTCCCCCCAGGGAACATTTGGCAATGTCTAATTTTGGTTGTCACAACTGGTGGTGGGTGCTGCTGGCATCTGGTGGGCAGGGATGCTGCTAAACATCCCACAAAGCACAGGACAGCCCCCAAAAGAAAGAATTATCCAGCCCAAAATGTCAATAGTGCTGCTGTTAACAAACACGCTATAAAATAATAAGAAGCAGGTTAACAAGTTAATAGAACAATGGACAAAGGATATGGAGAGGTAAGATAAAGAAGTAGAAACAGAAATGGTCAATATGCATGAAAATATACTCTGCCTCATTGGCCACCAGAGAAATGCAAATTAAAGCAGGAATAAGACACCATTTTCTACCATTGGATGGACAGGAATTAAAACGTCTGAGAGTACCAAATGTTGGTTGGGTTGTAGATCAATGGGAACTCCTATGCTGATGGCAAGCACAACCATTTTGGAGAGCAAACTGGCAATATCTGGATAAACTGAAGATCTGCATAAACCCAGCAATTCCACCCTGGAGAAATTCTCCTTCAGGTGCAGAGACATGAGCAAGAAAGTCAATGGCATACTCTCGGAACGAGAGATTAGAAGCAACCTAATAGTCCATTAAAAGGTGGAGTGGATGATTAAATGATGAACAGAATGTATTAACATGGATAAATAGGAAAAAACTGGATGCTGAGGAAAGAAAAAGTTGCAGCAGATTTTGAAGACAGTATAAAGATCTAAAACAAGCAAACAAAACTGTTAACCAAGTTGATGTTTGCTATCAGCATACACATGCACTGGAAGCTTAAAATGTAACATGGGAATGTATCCGCTTCTGGACGGTGGTTTCTCTGGAGAAGGAGGGTAGGTGAGGAATAGCATTTAAGAGAAGTGCCTGGGCTGCTTTGTTGTAATTATAATGTTTAATTTCCTAATGTAAGTGGTGGGTGTTTGTTTTATTACTCTATTTTTTTGTATGCCTGAGATATTTCACAATATAAATAAAACAAAATAACTCAGAAAAAGCAGGGTCTTACAAATGGTCTAGTGATGCCTTTCAACTTGGCTCGGAGCAGAGACTCTGGGAGAGGGGTCCTGAGGGAAGAATGTGCTGTCCACCTTGCTCTGAATCCCTAATAAGAACACGTGTGCCATGAAGCCCACATTTGATCTTCAGGATGAGTCTTATGGCTCGTCTGAAGATTTGTGTGTTTCTAGAAGGCCTCCGTTTCAGACTCTGAGAGCAAACTTATCTGTCTGGAAGGACTAAGGTTCAGGATCCTAGGTCACTCCACATTCACCTGCAAGATCTGACAGGCAGATACATGTGACAGACTCTGGGGACAGAGATGACATGGGGATGGGCCCATCATGGGGTGGCAAAAGGTGGGAGGATGGCAAGCAATGAGGTGTCCCTGGAGACAGGTGGCTGTGGGCTATGCTCTAGGTCAGGCCACGGAACAGGTGAGCGCGAAAGACAGGTTCCATGGACAGCACCAGTCAGTCCCCTGGGATTGCCAGGAAGTGGCAGTACTATCTGGGAGTGCCTGCCCTTAGGCACTGTTCCCTCACACTGACTCAGCCTGCAGTTGGGCTTGTTGTAATAGGATTTGACCTGCGGAGAAACCTGATTCTTGAATCTTTCCATCACTAGGATCTGGAGACAGGAGCTCACCACACTCGATTTTAGAGCTCTCCTCCTCATGGCCAGTGGATAGAATGTGGTAAGGGCTCTGGACTCACCCCCCTTACTTGTCATACTTGTTGAGCCCCAGGAGTGTAGGGGATGTGGCCATGCCCCCGAAGACAAATGGGGCTCTGCTGTAAGACTGCCTGGCATGGCAGCACTCTCCTCAGGTGGAGGCTGTGGGCAGCTCTGATAATTTGCTGGGGCCCTGGCAGCAGTCCCAGGAAGGTGTAGGCAGAACCCACAAAGACTTCTGCTCTTGGGTGGATGGATATCTCTTTGTCCAGAAAGCCAAGGTCGTAGCCTGTCTGTCAGCTTTATTATGTAGGGTCTCTCTGAGGCCTCTGGGCACTGAGCCTATAGGCATGAGCAGTTCCATACAAGCTTCTGGGTGAGGAAGCCGCATTCAGTGGGTTAGCAAGTGGCCTCCATCCAAACCCCTGCTAATAAATGGAGACACATGCCCATCCATCTCTTGGCAGCTGGTGGAAACTGAACACAATGCTTAATGGTAGATTTGATGTAGCGGATTCTGAACGCTGGGTTTTCTAGCTGCAAGGAAGAAAAAGAGCACAGTTTCCATCCCCTATCAGAGGAGAGGACAGAAATCTCTCCTATATAATCTCTCCTATTGTTTAGAACTTTGCCTCAATGAATAGCCCCATCTGAACAAAAACCTAGGAAATTGGGGGATTGCTAGTAAACCCCTAGGTAAGCAGTCCTAGTGGTGGTATGTTTCTGTTTTGTTTTTCTTTTTCTTTAGGAGGCACTGGGAATCGAACCGGGGACCTCTGATGTGGGAGGCAGGCACTCAACTGCTTGAGCCACATCCGTTCCCCTGGTATGTTTTAAAAATTTTCCTTTTTCCTGTTCACCCAACACACATCTGAATGGGCAAGATGAATTTATTTTGAAGGAATTTGAATGAAACAGACATCAACTTGTCTTTCCAGATGTTCAAGTTTTGTCTTGCCAAAGAAATTATACATTTCCAAGGACCAGGACCCTCTCAGGACACATAGGAACAATTGTCAAATGAGCATAAAAAGGATTTCTGCAGCCCTCACCAAATTTCATGTCAATGATGCCTCCACTCACTAACTCTCTTAGGGTGTATCATGCCAAGTATGATAAATGAATGAATTATTCTCAATAAAGAGATATTTATAGGCATCTTCTACTAACAGGTGCTGGGAGAGGAGCTATAAATTATAGTTTTCAGGGAACTTCATTAAAAAAATATTTACTGAGCATCTATTATGTGTTGACTACACTTTTAGGTGATGGGGATTTGTCAGTGAACAAAGCAAAGTTTCTGCATAAAGCTCACATTTAGGTGGAAGACACAAATATACTCGTCAAAAAAAGCAAAACAACAACAAAAGGTAGATTTTATACAATGACAATGGCTGTGAAAAATTTGAAATAGGATGGTATGGGGAGAGTGACCGCAAACACAGTCGTTGCCCTCACAGAGCTGATGCTCTAATCAGGAATGTCATAACGAGAAGGTGCTCCAGGCAAGGGAATTTATCCAACTAAAGGTAGTAGCCCAAGGTACTGTCTCCAAAAGTGATGAACTTGCATTTACTCTGTAACAGTGTATTACCCAGTTGAGGTCAATCTGATGGGTGGGGTAGGGAAGATGGGGTGGTTATATTGAAAAACCTGGCCCCCATATTGTAGAGCTGCTCCCATTAAGAAGTGAAATCTTGTTCCCTGCCCTTTCACTCTGGGCTGAACTCGTGACTCACTTTGACCAATAGAAGGTGGTGGAAATGATGTGCAAGTTCTGGAGCTCAGGCCTCAAGAAGTCTTGCAGCCTCTGTTTTCTCCCTTCTGGAACCCTGAAGCAACCCTGCTCTGAAGAAGACCACTATGGCCTCCTTGAGGATGAGATACCATGTGGATAGAGGGGCCCAGCCATCCAAGCCTTTCCAGCCACCCTGGCTGAGTCTCACACATGTGAGTGAAGTCATCCAGGATGTGCCATAACTCAGTGTAGGTCACATGAGTAAACCCAGGTTAAGACCAGCAGAAGACCCCCCCCCCAAACCACTGAATCAGTAGAAACAATAAGGTTTGAAGTAGGTACACAGCCATAGGCAATTTCCAAAGAAGGTAACACTTCAAGACAGACACACTACAGTGGCATGTGGGACCAGTCAGTTCACCAAAAGTGCTCATCAGAGGTTGGAGTAGAGGAGTCAGCTCCATCTCAGTGATGGGGCCCCAAGAGTGGCACAGATGTCAAGGCCAAGCTGTCTTCTAGGTAAGCTGCACCCTGCACCCTCCCTACATGTACTGTTGGTCTGAGAATGGAGACTTCAGGTCAGAGCTTCCTAGGTGCCCAGGAGTCAGGCCTGGAACAATGGGCACAAGGTTTGATATACCATGGTTCATTGCTGACTCCTCTCTTTATGTCCTTATGGGCTCAGGGCTAAGTGGGACAGGGTCAAAGGAAATAGTCTTCATTGGGTTGAGGAAGGGCAGGACTCTTGAGGGAGAAAGACCACATTTATAACAAGACAAATACAGGGACACAAGAACCAAGCATCCAAAGAGTGAGTCATATGCTAATCATTTTATGAGTTCAGAGAAGGGAAAAGCATCTAATGAGGGAACAGAGTAGAAAGCCTTCATGAGGGGAAATGACTTGAATAAATGAAAAGTTGGACTGACTGCAGCAAACAAGTGGAGAGGAGTGAGGGAGAGGGCATTTGGGAGAGGCAAGGTAGGTTGGAGAAAAGAAGAGGAGGCAGGATCCATCTTGCCAGGGGAAGGGGAGTAGACCCATTTGGCTGAGGGAAGATTCATGTAGATATGATTAGGAAATTAAGGCTAACTGGGAATACTAAGCTAAGAACTTTGCTTCTAGCTTGTGGCACACGAGAGCTCCTTGGGGGTTTTGAGCAAGGAAATGAGAGTACTTTAAAGATAAAGATTTGAATGGATGGATGCATGCATGCATGCATGCATGCATGCATGAGTAATGGATGGATGGATGAATATGTAGCAAGGAAGACAGGCAAATATGTATTTAAAGATAAAGATCTGGATGAGTGAATGAATGAATAAATGAATGGATATATTGATGGATGGATGAATATGTGACAATGAGGACAGCAGAAAGAAGAGCCTGAGGAAGTCAATTAAGTCTTCTGGTGAACAGCTTTGGCACCTAACATCCATCATTGCTGCTGCCCTCTGTTGCCCCACTCCCAGTGGGCCAATCCCATTAGCCTGGTACAGCAGGTTCACCTGGCTGCTGCTGAAATGGCTCAGAAGAGTGTGTCATGAGGGTGACAGGGGCTCATTGATCACAGCCAGGCTCCAGCTCCTCCAGCCCTCCCAGTTGAGCACAGATGTACAGGAACTGCAAGTTCCTGGGAGCAGATCACAAGACCATGGGGTAAAGGCTTCAAGACCGGGGACTCAGACATGTCACACTTCTATGTGCCTTTCAGGCCCCAACTCCAGGGCTTTGGCAAAGAGGGATTCCCCAAATACCTTGCCATATTGTCACAGCATCGAGCACAGCCCTAGGCACACAGTAGCTGCTCAATGAAAGTTTGACAATTTGAAATGAAATTTCCTGAACTTCTCTGGGTGGGACAAACAAACAGGCTGTTTATAACTGACACCATCCATACCAACCCACTGACTTGAAAGCCCTCATTAGAGAGAAAGACAGACTGAGTTAAACGGTCCATAACCTGACCTTCAAGGCAAGGCTTAAATCAGACCTCATCAGCTTTCAGGGAAATAAATTCTATGAAATGAGCCTGCCATTTGTCTTTTGTGATATAAATCAAGTTCCCATTAGCTCTTATATGCCTACAGGCTGAGGTCCATATTCCTTCACAAAATATGTACAGCCCCCCACAATATGACCTCAAGCTTTTAAAATATCCATTTGGTCCTTCATTTATTGATTGCCAACTATGTGCACAGGAAAACACTGGGCATTGGGACTCTGAGATGAATGAGATATATTCCCTCCCCTTAAGGAGAGTATTATCTTCTGGAGAGACAGATAATTATTTATGTACTATACATTTTGTGGATATCAATATCTACACATCATAGAATAACTGAAAAGGTAGGCACATCCAAATGGCCCCAGGTAATGTAGAAGAGGAAGGGTGCCTTGATTAATTCTGCCTGAGGATCAGGAGTCAGAAAAGGCATCATTTCATATTTAAGATGATTCCGGAAGGCTTAGTGGAGACTTCCCAGGCCAACAAGAGGGCAAGGACAATTCAGATAGAGGGAGCAGTCTTAGTTCAGATTCTTGGTTACAAGCTATGGAAATTGAAGTGAAATAGGGAATTTAATATTCAGAGACCTATCCTGTCAATTCAAAGATTGGTTGCACAAGTCCAATGAAAGGATGCATAAAAAATGCTTTGTAAGCTACAAAGTGCTCAGCGAATGTAAGGACTTATTGTAGAAGATGCCCTGTATCTGAGTGGTGATGGATTGTCCGATTTGTCACAACCCAGTGGGAAAGACTGGCTCATAACACCTCCCTGGCCAAGGCATGCTAATAGAGAGTCTGCCAGAATGAATCTTTAACTCGTTTGACTGTGAAAGGGCCAGTGGAAGGGTAGGTAAACGGGGAGGTGAGATAGACGTGTGCCTGAAGAGGGTGATGGCAGCCTTTTGAGGAGTCGTCAAAAATGAAAATGAAATTACTTGGTGGTGATTAAGTGAGCTAATGAAAGGGAAGGCATCTGGGTATCATTTATTATTTTCTCAAGAATATGAACTTTTTTTTTTTAAGCCTTCATTGACAATTTCCTTATAATCTACCATTTGCAAGGAACTGTG
The DNA here is from genome assembly GCA_026826555.1 of Tolypeutes matacus. NCBI lineage: Eukaryota > Metazoa > Chordata > Mammalia > Cingulata > Chlamyphoridae > Tolypeutes > Tolypeutes matacus. The sequence goes on from JAKSZT010054055.1 coordinate 19,509,454, forward strand.
CTAAGTAGAATGGGAGAGATAGTGGTGAAAAAACATATGGACTCTCCTCTCAAGGAGCCCAAGAGGGGAACCATATTTGTAAACAAGTTCTTGCAATGTGGTTGGTAAGCACTAAGTCCAAACCCAATTCTTATTTCTACCCCAAACTCACTCCACTTGTCATTTCCATCTCAGGCAGTGATGCCTCCACTCACTAAGTATCTTAGGCTCCAGCCTGCAATTCGATGTCACTCATTCCCTCACCCTCCCCTCCCACGTCCAGTGTACCAGCAGGTCCTGGTGGCTCTACCTCTGAAGGAGAGCCCCAGTCCCACCACTCCTCACCCCTCCACAGCCCCCACCCTGGCCCGTCCTGCCATCGTCTCTGGCCTGGGACCCTGCTTCCATTCTCACCTACCACAACCCAGCAACCATGTGAACATTTTAAAAACTCAGATCAGAACCTGGCACCCACTCCTCTCAAAACCCTCCTAGAGCTTCCCCTCAAGCTTAGACTAAAATCCAAATTCTTGGTAGACCACCAGGGCTGCCCAACTCTGTGTAATTTTGCCCTTGCCCATTTGCTGCCCCTTATTCTTACTCTCATTCACTACACTCCAGCCACATTTGTCGTTTTCCCTGCCAAACTTGTTCCCACCCCAGGGCTTTTGCCGTTGCTGTTCCCTCTGCCAAAAACACTCTTCTCCCAGAACTTCTCAGGGTCGCTCCCTCACTGCGTTCAGATCTCTACCCAGAGAGGCCTTCTCTGACAGCCTCACTGAAATAGCCAAGTCCCACACCTGCTATCTCCTTATCAACCTTTTTCTTCATAGTGACAGCAACTAGATTATATAAGATCTTTAATAGTTTACTTGTTTTCCTTCTATGTTAGAATATAAGCTTCATGAAGGCAGAACTGGTCTTATTCTCTCTCCACTTAATCTTTTTTTTTTTTGGTATCCCCAAGTTGGCAGTTTATTTTAAAAAACATCATCCCATTTATAACATTTTCCTCCTTGCCCATCATTTCCTTAACAGAAAAAGTTACAAAATTGGGGAGGGGAATATATCTTTGCAGACTGACTCGCTTGTAGATGAGCCATGAATGCTAAAGATGACTTAAAAGCCCCGAGTTTTACTCCTGAATCAGGCAAAGAGTAAATGTCAATATAAGAACACATTTTGTTTACAGCAATATCATAGTACAACATTGAATTATTACAGTGCAGTGGTTATAATTCTCTATAGAATATTCTTAGCCCAGACACTAGACAAACTAAAATCACCCAACTGCTCACAGACCTGAAGAATTAGTGCAAGCAGTTGCCGCCTAAATGATAAAACCCAAAACTGGTAAGGCTTTTCTGGCAGTGAGTCTTTGACACCAACAGCTTCCTCTCCTGACGGCAGGACGCTCTGCTTGGCGAGGACACGTGCCACCCTCACTTTGAGTCTTGGTCTTTCTCTTCATCTAAAAGGACGGACCGGATCCCCAGCTTTTTCAGTTCTTCCACCAGGTCCCCGTTCTGGTGCATCTGCAGAAGAATGTCACAGCCGCCCACAAACTCGCCATTGAGGTACACCTGCGGGATGGTGGGCCAGTTGGAATAGTCCTTAATGCCTTGCCGCAGCTCGGGGTCGTCCAGCACGTTGTAGGCCGCGTAGTCGCGGACGCCGTGGGGCCGCAGGATCTGCACCACGGTGTTGCTGAAGCCGCACTGGGGCTGCGCCGGCGTCCCCTTGAGGAAGACCACCACCTTGTCCTTCTTCACCAGCGCGTCCAGCTGCTCCGCCGAGCCGCTGCCGCCGCCCGCGCCGGAGCCCACCGCCCGCACGCCCGTGCCCCGCAGGCCGCCGCCGGCCGCGCCGCGCCCCCAGCCGAGCAGGGCCGCTGCCCCCCGGCCCAGGGAGCCGCCCATGCCCGCGCGCCCGCCGGAGCCCTGCGTCGGCCGGGACCTCCACTTAATCTTAAATGCATAGAATGGTGCCAGGCACATAATAAGAACTAAATATATAAATGTTTGTATTAGTCAGCCAAAGGGGTACTGATGCAAAGTACCAGAAATCTGTTGGCCTTTATAAAGGGTAAAAGCTTACCATTACAAGGTCCTAAAGAGTCCAACTCAAAGCTGTTTTCTCACCCGTCAGTTGCCATGTGTTGAAGCAAGATGGCAGGCGATCTCTGCCTGGTCTCTCCTTCCTTCTTCCTCGCTTCCATAGGCCCAGCTTCTTCCAATCTCAGCTGTAGGCTGGCATAGAGCTCATCTCTCAGGGCTTCCTATATCAGTCTGGCATAGGGCTCCTTTCTTTCTGGGCCTTATCAGCTGCTCAGCTGCTCTGTTCTCTTCAGCTGCAAACTATCAGGCAAATGGCTCAGCTCAGGAGCCTAAGGATCAAACACGGCAGAGCTCTCTCCTCTTCCATGTGTCTTCTTGAGTGAGTGTCCATTTATATCGGCCCACCAAGGGGACGGGGACTCAACCTGAGTCACGCCTTACTGGCATGGTCAAATCAAAGCCCTAATCTTAGCAGGTAATTTCATCAAGTGCTCCTCAATTGAATCCAACATAATCAAGTATTACACCCAGAAAAATAGATAAGTTAACAAACATAATCCGTCTCTTTTGGGGATTCATAAATAATCTCAAACTGCCACAATGTTGAATGAATGCATGCAAGACTACAGAGAGACACTGGAGAAGGAGTAAGTGTATCTGCTTGAAAGAATCTTGGAGCTTCCAGGATCATATTCTGAACAAAGAATATGATCTCACCAGGTGGATAAAAAGCATGGGCATGCCAGGCAGATGGATGTGGAAGGATATGGCATATGTATGGGAGTGGCAGCAACTCAGATGGGAGAAGCATGGATGACTGTGAAAGAGTAGTGGGAGGCAAGCTTGGAGAGCTAGCAGTGCAGACCATGGAGAGTCCTGGGAGTCCTGCCAGGGAGTGGCTCTCTAGTATAAGGAAAAGACATCTCAAACAATGGACCTTCCTTGCAAGGAGTGGTAGAGGGGAACCTGGGGTGGGGGTAACTGAGCCAAGTGCTAGAGGAGCTTTGAGGTTCAAGGTGTCTCACAAGAGTTTGCAAATCTTCCTATTACTGCACACAGCTGCCCACTTTTCTCCCAGGTCTGCATATTTCTGTCCCTCTACTGGCTGATGACTTTGTTATGTGTCTTTGACTCAAATTCCTCAGAGGAAAAAACATTTGATTGACTTAATCTTTTTTCCGTGAAGAGAGGCCATGCTTTATAGACTGCTGCCAACCTGGATTCTTCTCTCCTGAGTCGCATGTTCTGCCTGGTCCAGTCACCCGTGGCCTGGTTAGAGAGGAGATCACAGACATGGTGGCTCTGAGGTCCCTTCCAGTCACCAGCAGAACCATGGACAGGGCTGTTGCCTTAGTAGGGGAAGTAAGAGGATCTACCACCTCTGAGGCCCTCTAGTACTGTGTGTCTATATAACAACAACAAACCCACAAGTAATCTAAAATTAGGAGCAAACCAACAAATTGTCTTAGTTCTTCCACATATTTACCCTGAACTAGCAACTCTTCTCTACTTCAAACTCCTCTTCTTAGGTAACCCTGAAGAAATGACAGATGCAGAGGCCGAGGGTAGCACACAGGAGGTGAGAACTAAGTAGAGAAGGCCTCCATGGATCCACTGAGAGTAGGATGATCCCCAGCTAGGAAGGGTGCTCCCAGCTACAAGAGAACAAGCCCCCCTCAAACTGGCATAAAGAGTCAGGACACTCCTGAGTATGTGTAACAGGAAGGTCTGAGTTAAGTTGAGAATCAGGTTGTGACCATCAGTGGCTCAGCCATGGCACCACGTGGCTGCTGTTTCTGCTCCCATCTCTGCCAGGAATCAGAACCCCTTGGTAGTGGTTTCCTCTTCAGGCAGGAAGCAGTCCCAGACCTCCTCCATAGGGGGAAGCAGAGACTCTCCTCTGGTGGCTCGTAGAAGAAAGGATTTTCCAGAAGCCTCCCAGGGCAATCTAGGGTAGGGGTCATCTCCCCCTGTAAGGCGAGTGGCCCTGTGGGTGAGGGAAGAATGTCTGAACTGTTTCCAGGTTCTCCTGGAAAGGAGGCTGGAGACATGGATGGATGTTGGGAAGATGGACTCAGAGTGTCCACCCCACTCAGAGGACATGTCCAGAGCACAGAAAAGACAAAGGCACAAAGAATGATATGGTGCAGGAAGTACAGAGGTCGTACAATGTACAAGAAAGTACATAGATACGGAGGCAGAAGCTCTGGTTCTAAGTCCCAGCTCTGCCACCTACAGTCTGTTATGGCCTCATTGAAACTCAACTTACTCACCTGAAAATGGGGGTTATAATATCTGCTCTGGCTCCTACATCTCAAAGCCCAAGTAAGACAATGGAAGCAGAAAAGTTTCCCAGCCCTAGGAGTGTGATCAGTCACATGGAGAAGCTGGTAATTATTAGCACGAGAAACACTGCAGGACAGAGCCAGAGTGAAGGACAGACCAAGGACAAAGGCTTGCTGGCATCTTGAGGTGTGAATGGCAGGCAGTGCTACTTCACACTGCTTCTCAGGGCCATAAATGTCCTTCTCAACCTTTGTAGATTCTTGTTTTCAGGAAGACACCAAATAATGAAGATCATCAACTCAGGAGACCTGAGCAAAATTCTGTACTTAATGTGACTTTCTACCAACCCAGGGAGAAAGGTCTGGTGCTGCTGGCAAAGATCCTAATCTCTAGGACTGAGGGCTCAAACCCCTTAAATCAGCATCCTAGAAATGCCCTGGAGATGGTACGGGAAGGAGACTTCAACCCTGTCCATTGCAAACTAACCAGTGGAGTAATGAGGCAGGGCAGGCCTTGCTAATCAAGATTTTAGTTTTTCAATTTTAAGGCTTTCTTTAAAAATCACAGTTAATTGGATTGCTGCCTTGGAGATAGGGATGAAGGTTTTAAGATGAGAAAAAAAAAATACAGGCAGAAACAAGGCAGATTGTCTCTGAGCAATGCAGCTTTATCCAGTTAATCTTAGCTTAGCATGACTGTGCAGTGCTTCCGCATGTAGGAGCTCAGTCGTGCCTTGTCAGAGACAAAGTAAGGCATGACCTTCTGCAGGGAGGGTTCTGGTGGGTCCAGTGTCAGGCATAAATCCCCACTATGAACCTTAGCTGCCTAATCTTCTAAGAATATCGCAGTACGGGGTTCAAGCTACACGTCTGCAATCATACACAGAATCTGGCTCTCCAAACAGCATCATTGGAAGAAAGCCCAAGATTCCTGCTGGCAAAGGTATCCAAAAACTAAGGCAGATGAATTGGGATCAGGGCACCTGGGTCCAGAGCCCCAGCCATCTCACCTACCACATTCGGCCTTGGACAAGTCACTCCTTCCCCTCCCACCCCCCATGGCTTTGGTTTCCCATATTAAAAGTGAGGTTCCATTTGATGGTCTCTAAGATATTTTCCAGTTTTGACCTTCACTCATTCTCTGATTGGGAGCAATAGCTACAGGATAGAGCTAATGTCTTTTTTTTCACTTAGTTTATGGTACTCCAAGGGTCTGGATGGAATCACTGAGAGTAGACCCAGGCCATGCAGCCCAGGGTGTGAGCAGGGAGTGAAGAGGGGTTGGCTGGGAGGAGGTTTGGAGAGATATATAATGCATGCTTATGACTGCTTTAAATGCAGGAATCAGAAAGAGCCAGGATGGGGAATTAGGAAGCCTGGATCTAACTCCCATTTCTGCTGCAAAATCATCATGTAAATAGTCACTTTGTAGACTTCAGTTTCATCCACTATAAGACAGAAAATAATAGTATCTATACTACAGAACTACTGGGAAGATTAGATTAAATAAGTATGTAAAGTGCCCCAAACAGGGTAAATCTGAGCAAACCTTATTTCCCTTCCTCTTGTCCTATGCTACTGAAGGGTGTCTTCCTTCTTCTCAAGAAGGCCTGTGTTCTGGGAAGCAGAAACCTCATCATTTTAAAGAGCTTAAACCCAAAGAGTTTTAAGTTTAGAAGGAATCTTCCCAGATGTGTGAAGGGCAGCTGGCTTTGCAATTTTGGTTCCATTTAGCTCAAGAGTTACCATTCCCTTGAGCTCTTTCCCTACAACATTTCTTTCTGGAGCCCCCTGGCTCAAGCCTGATCTCATACTAATGCTGGGATTCCCATATGAAGGAGCTGGGATGGGCCAGAGTATACAAGGGAGTTGACAAAATACTAAAGAAGGACAGATAATGAGCAAAAGGGTGAGACTCGGGCTCAGTTTCTCCTCTGGTTTCCCCTGGGGTTCCCTGTTTCATAGGAGGTGGCCACCCATTCCAGCCATTGCCTGATAATCTACCTCCTGGCTTCTGGATCTACTCTGTGTAGACAGTGCCACTTATGCAGGAGTTGTCTTACAGTAGTTCAGCTGCCTGGAAGCCAAGTTTTAGAGAGCCCCACATCCCTAGACAGGCCCCAAGGCTCCCAGATGGTGGCTCTGGTCTGAAAAGCTGCCTCTTCCCTGTGGTTGGTGCCAGGAATGAAGTCTTTTTCAGGCAAGACCCACTCTTACACACAAGTGTGAGGCTTGTCCTCTACTGGTGGTGGCCCTCCAGCTCAGTAACATTTCAGTTACCAAGCTAAGTAGCAAAGATGTCAGCCATCCCACACCGTGGTCATTCCTTCTGACTCCAGGACAAACCTTTCTCTGACTTGGTGAAGTGCTTTCTTCCAGTTTGGGAGAGGCAGGACTGATGATTAGGGATTGGGAGAGCAACTTGAGGGGACATAAGACATCTCTGGGGCTCTGTCTATATGCTTAGTCATTTAACAAGCATTCCTAAGCCCTGCTTATGTACTAGGTCTGTGTTAGGAACTGGAAAACAACAGAGAAAAATAAGATGCAATCAAGAAATGCCTGGTCTATTGGGAGAGATAGCGATAGCACATGCACAAATAATGACAATCTAGGGGGGGAAAGTGTCATAAAAGGAGGTCAAATTTGGAAGTGCACAAGAAGGTGGGAAGGACATTTGGCCCAAGAGGGTTGGAGAAGGTTTCATAAAGGATGTGGCCTTTGAGCTGAGTCTTGAAGGTTGGTTCTGACTCTCCTTAGAATCAATGCCTTTCTCTGATTCCCTGGAAGAAATCTTTTAAACACCTTGGGTTGAAACAGCTTCCTTGAGATAAAACCTGAGGAGTCTGATAAGCAGGGAATAAACTTCTCAAAGGAGTCCCAGAAATGTGATATCCAACCCTCCAATGGATTTTAAGACCTCATGGAGGGATGCTCATGCAGACAGCTCTGGGTAGAGCAATATCAATAACCAAACCAAGACATAGATCTATTTTTAAAATTATCTGCACTTCTGGGAATAATTCCAAAAGAAAACTGGTCATCTATTGCTAGGAAACAAGCAATTCCTGCTGGGCACATATTTTTTCCAGTTTTCTCCTCGCCCGCTCTCCTCTCATCCAAACTCATACCAGCATATGTTCCAGCTCATGTCCCCATGTCTTCCTGAATTAAAAACACACAAGAAAATGGATGATGTTCTACAAATTGTGGCCCTCCAGCTCCAAATGATGCAGAGAGTTAAAGATGTGTTCATGGGATTTCTGCATTTTGTTACTATTTAGTCTTCTGTTTCGATGGCTGACCATTTCAGAAATCCGTTTGCCTAGCTGATGACCCTTAGCAAATGAGAGGAGGGCTTGCCTTTCTACAAATGGGAATAAATTTTATAAATGTCTTGTGCAGTAGGGAACTAAGCTTGGAAAGTGCCTTCAAGTGCTATCAGTTCTAAGTTAGACCATAGACTCTCCTGGGTCTTTAAAACAAGCCACGTACATGCGTGGATATTATTATTGTTCCTTCAGGACTCCAGGGTGCAGCCAGAATTTGGTCTTTGGCCATGACATACATGCAGGCATACATAAATTCTCACAGGTATGGAAATGGAAAGGAATCTTATCAGTAATGAGTGGGCCTAACACTCCCATTTCTGAAATGACAATCATATAATCAATATGAAACCCTCTCCTGTCTTTAGCATTCAATATCTGACCTCTGAGAATTTAGATTCTCCATCAATTTTCCACCCATTACATATAAAATCAGCACACCAGGGAGGCAAAATGCTGTTTGGGAAGGCCCATGGGCTTTGGAATTAGACAAATCTGGGTCCAAATCACAATTCTCTTGTGCATTAGTTGTGTGACTCCAGACAACTTTTTAAGCTTACACAAGCCTCATTTTTTTCACTTCTAAAATAAGAATAATAGAACCTAACTTATAGGGTTTTTATGAAGGTATGGGTCCCTTATATATTTTTATGTAACATTTTATGTTATCTGTATTAGTCAGCCAAAGGGGTGCTAATGTGAAATACCAAAAATGGGCTGGTCTTTATAAAGGGTATTTATTTGGGGTAGAAGTCCACAGTTACCAGGTCCTAAAGCTTAAGTTTCTTCCCTTACCAAAGTCCATTGCCATGTGTTGGAGCAAGACAGCTGCTGACGTTTGCCAGGGTTCAGGCTTCTTGGGTTCCCCTCTTCCCGGGGCTGCGTTTCTTTTTGGGCTCAGTGCCTCTGTTTCCTCCACAAGGTCAGCTGTAAACTATGAGGCTCTCTAGGCTTTGCTTCTCTCCACAAGGTCAGCTGTAAACTCTCAGCGAACGAACGGCTTGTCTCTATCCCGGGGCCTTCTCTCCAACATCAAAACTCCAACATCAAAACTGTTACTCAAAACCTGCTGCAACTCTGTTATTTGTGATACCTTTTATATTTTCCTTCCCCACCCACGAAGAGGTAGGGCTCAACACCCTACTGACATTGCCCAGTCAACACCCTAATCATAACTTAATCATGCCCAGATTAACAGATCAGTTTACAAGCATGATCCAATTATATTTTTGGAATTCATAATTACATCAAATTGCCCAAATGGTTACATCATCTAAGTATCTTTTAAAAATAAATAAAAAATATATTTTTAAAAAAAGATACCACGAGCTAACTCATTTAAAGCCCCAAGCAGTGTACCCCCATCCAGAGGATACTAATAAATGTGAACTTTTGTCTTCTTCTTCTGACCTCGTTAGGGAGGTCCCATGCAACCTCTTTGGTTTCGTTGGCTACATCCATCTCTTCTTTCACCCTGGGAGTATTTGCTAGTGCACAGTTGAAACTACATCTTGGAGAACTTCTGACCCCATCCGAGTTCTTTTTTCAAACGTCTCAGATCAAAGACTCATATCTCTCATTCTTCTGAACATTTTCTTTAAAACATTTCTGCCCAAATCCTGCTTTTCTTTTCCCTGAATATCACAAATGCTAATTTGCTTTATTTAAAATTTCCTGTCAAATTTATTTAATCAACTCATGATTCCTCTGGGGTCTTACTTGGTTTCAAAGTATCAGTTCTCTTAGTCATTTCCTCTCCTCTCTGAGAAAGAACTTGGTCTCCAAGGTGATTTCTTCACTCCCTCTGATCTGGGGAGGACGTCAACATTACACAAATGATATGCTTGCTATCGATCTGTTTTCTCTTCATTTAGGGTTTCTGTGAAAAACTGGTTGAGGTGTTATTTTTAGCAAATTGATGATTCCTTCTGCCTGCATACATGTCCATTTGTCTGTCTGAACACAGTCAACCCAGGTCCAAAAAAAGTTTTCCTTTCTTTGCCTAGATAGCCCTATCCTGAGAGTTCATGCTGAGCAAATGGTTTCAGGTGTTTGGTTATTGAGAAATGACAATTTAGTCCCATAATCTTCAATTGTCATATTTTCTGCTCCTGAAGCCATTGAGTCATGTAGAGTCAGGACCCTGAGCCAACCCTACTGAATAATTCATTATTCCCCATTGTATCGTATGCTTTCCTGCCTTTGCTTAAGGTGTTCTCTATGCCCAAAATGTCATTTCTTATTCATTCATTCATTCATTCATTCATTCATTCATTCACCCACTCACTCAAAAATATTTATTTTATCTCTTTCATTGGGCAGGCAACATGCTGTGAGTTGGGAGTTCACTGATGAACAGAAACAGATTCTATCTGTTTTTACCCTAAGGGCAATGGGAGTCATTGAACCATTTTAGGGGGAGCACTGGATATGATTAGATGGAAAAGATAATTCTGGCAACAAAGTGAAGAATAGATTGAAGAAGACAGCTGTGAATGTGGGGATTTCTGATTCCAACCATGACAGAGAAACTGACACTGGATTAGCCCTTTTGCCATAAATAATTAAACAACTGGGGCAGATTATAGGCATACCTCAGAGATATTGTGGGTTTGGTTCCAGACTACTACAATAAAGCAAATATCGCAATAAAGTGAGTCACATGAATTTTTTGGTTTCCCAGTGCATATGAAAGTTATATTTACACTACATTGTAGCCTATTGTGTAATAGCAGCATGTCTTTAAAAACAATGTACATACCTTAATTAAAATGAAGTGTGTACACGCTGTTGGAAAAAGGATGCCCATAGACCTGTTTGTTGCAGGGTTGCTACAAACCTTCAATTTGTAAAAAAAAAAAAAAAAAAAGCAATATCTGCAAAGCACCATAAATTGAAGCACAACTAAACAAGACATGCCTGAATGTGAGTAAATGGCTTTCTGGCATTGGCAATGGGCAGCACAAGACCAAGATCCCTGAAAAAGGGGAAAATCACAAAGTGATTTCATCATTCCCCATCGAAGGACAATTTCCTGCCTGTGATGTAGAGACATAGAGCATGACAATCTTACTGACTGGAAAAGCCAGGGATCAGATTTTAGGACTGTGGAAGTGACTGAAATCTGTGGGACAGGCCATCAGAGAGGAGGGAGTTATGGGGGTGGGGGGTAGAATGGGGAGAAGAAATCTGTGTTTTAGGAAAGCTGGGCTGCACATGCACAGGGGAAGACTACACAAAGTTTATCAGGAGGGGTTGTTACAAGATTGACAATGAAATGGAAATAATAGAGATTGAGCAATTCTAGGGGATATTGGTGAACTGGTCTAGCCAGAGTAGGGAGAATTCGTTAACACCTGGGGCATACAGTTTAGATATTGGAAAGGTCATATCTTAGAAATAGGGACCATCTCCTAGAGTAGGGGTCCTCAAACTATGGCTCAGTGTCCAGTCAGCTATTTTGTAAATAAAGTATTATTGAAATATATGCATGCCCATTTGTTTAAATTCAAGCTATAATGGCAGAGTTGATTACTTGCTATCTTGAAAGTTTGCTGATCTTGATCCTAGGGTAAGGCCTACTCTAGACCTATCTAACAAAGCCTAACATCAACCCATCAACTCTCAACAAGATCGCCAAGGGACTTTGGAATTTGAGTTCCTATGAAGTTAGAATAGCTTGGAAAATACCCTGAAACTTTCACAGATTCCCCAACAAAGCATAAAATCAAATCTCTAGAAGTTCATGATTACCAGCCAGAAGTTGAAGTTTGCAGGAACAAAACTGAACACTCTTCAGAGGAAGATAACAGAATCCAGAGTCTTTATATTACCCATGCTCTCTTAGAATACAATAAAAATCACTAGACATGCATAGAAATAGGAAAATATGATCTGTAGACAAGCAAGAACAATCCTTAACAGAAACATACCCCGAGAGAGTCCAAATGTGGGATTTAATAAAGACTGTAAAGTATCTATTATAAATATAAAAATTATAAATATGAAGTATCTGTTAGGAATAGATTGTTCTTATGAATAAACAGATTAATCTTTGCAAGGAAAAGGAAACTCAAAAGTAAAAAAAAAAAAAAGAGTGAATGTGGGGAGACCAGTTAAAAGGCTACTGCCAAAGCCCAGGTGATAGATGCTGATATAGATTAGACTAGAGTGATAGTTATGCCTCTGAAGATAAGTAGATGTATTAAAAATATTTTTAGGAGGGAGGTTTAATAAGATTTGTGATTGATTTGATATGGAGAATAATTGAGTTAGATGTGTAAAGGACAACTCCTGGGTCTTTGGCTTGAAAAATGAGGTTGTTAGTGATTCCATTTACTGAATTGGCAAACCCTGAAAAATGATGATTTGGACAAGTTAAGTTAGGTTTAGGGTATATTGAATTCTTTAACTCAAGAGTTTTCATATTATTTAAACCTCAGCTCAAATGTACCCTCCTTTCTACTCCAACCCTCCTAATCCCACCCAGGCAGAAAATGTTCACTACTTAGTGTTCCCAAAACACCTGCTATTACCCTTATTAGAGCCTTATCATCCTCATTTATAACATTGTACTTATATGCCTAGACCATGAGCTCCCTGAAGGTTGGTACCATGCCACATTCATCTTGTAATCTGCTCAGCACATTGTAGGTTTTTAAAATTTATGTTGAATGAATAAATGACAATAAATAAATAAATAAATAAATACATGAAAATAGTTCCTTACATGATTTCATTCCTTGAGACTTGTGACTGGGAAACCATTTATGGAATTCAAGGCAAGGTTTTTGGTGTCACACAGACCTGAGAGAAAGCTCAACTTTCCACTTAACTAGCTGAGAGATTGGATAAGTGACTTAAAATTTGTAACATGGGTACAAAAGTATATAACCACTTCATAGTAAATGAGTTTATGCTTGGAAAGTTCTTAGCATGGTTCCTGTCCCACTGAAAACAGTCAGTCAATGTTAGCTAAGGTTATGATGATGTTGATGAAGAGCTGATGTTGCAAAAGCGGCAGCCCAAGAAGGTGTCTTGCCCAGAAAGGCAGGAAAGGTGAATTGGGGGAAGATCCTCCACCATCATCTCCTTACCTATGCTTACACCGATGTAAGAACACCTCTCACAGACCAAGACATGCTTAGTTGTCCAGAAGCATTGGCATAAAGCATGCTTAGGGGAATAACTTCTTTTTTATGTATTATAGCTTGATCACTAAAAGGAGGTCAGAAAGAAAAACGACAGTTAGTGGCTAGCTTACACATAAATATTAAACCATGGTACCTACAAATTCAGCAAAGACCCACTTCCCACACCCAAATGGCTTTGACCAACTTCCCAGCTCCACAGGACTCACTTCCTACCAACTTTGGGTATTTGATGTGGCCACAAAACTTAGGGATAGCAGAGTATATTCTCCTATGTTTCATAGAAGTTTAAAATTTTGCTGAAACAGCCAGAAGAGGATTCTGTTTAATTTTCTGAATTGAAACACATTTAAGCTTTATTTAAATAAAGACTTATACATCCCTTGGTTTTTTAACAATGACAATTTAGTCCCATGATCACAGAAACAGAAAGAAAATGGCTCTAAAGTCATTCCAACTCTCATATCTTCCCACTGGCTCTCAGTCTCAGGTCAAGCTGAGTGGAGCGTCCACCATGCCTGTATGCTGTCTGTGCTGTTGAACTCCAGAACGTCCTTACTTCTTGCTCTTTGTCTCTCCAAGAAGTGAAGTTATTCAGCTCATTGTGCAACTTTTTTTTTTAATATTGTCCCCTTTTCCTATGTCCCTGTTCAAGTTCAAGGTGGTTTGACAGTCCAATGGTGAAAGCACCACGATGCACTCACTGGTCCTTGATGCTAGCTATGGCCTTTACCTGCAGTTGTTAAGCTTATCTACCTACCATGAAATGCCTGAGACACCAGCGTCCCCACTGCTGAGACATCTAATTGTAGGGATGGGCATCTATCATCCTTAGCATATCCAGAGAGGTGTCCTTTCCACGAAACATCTTATTCTGTGACCAATTTGCCCCTTCTTGCTAGTGTTTATGACCTGCTTGTACTCTAAGATCCCTGAAATCAGAATGGTTTTGTCTGAGCTGAATCTTGTTTTGCTCTGGCAAAAGCTAAAAACTCTATTTGGTAGAGCTCAGGGGCCAGATTCTTTCTATCCCTCAAAGATCTAGGTGAACTGTCTTAAACCCTCCCAATCAAGGCCTGTGAGACTTCACAGTTCTCTCTATGAGCTCTTGAATTCCTGACAGCTGACATCCTCATGGACTTCCTTATCTTCCTGTTCCTGATATCCATACCTGATATCTAATTTCTGTCCCACACCAACCTGATCATAAGCTCAATCCTTACATATGTTTACACACCAGAGCCATTTGGATCATGAGTTAGTAACTTTGCTGAAGGTTTGAAGGGCCACATAATATACTTCTCAGCTTTTCACACTCTCTAAATCTCCAACAGCTCTCTTTTATCCTCTTTCCATTCCCTCCCTGTCTAGAGTACCAAGCAAAATTTCCTCTTTGCCTCTTAAAGAACAGTTCTCTACACACATGATCCCAGGGTGTCTCACCTTCCACTTCTAAGAATATATCATGGTATATTTCAAACAAATAATTTCCTTTATAAGCAAGATTTTGGCATCAGCTCTTAATATAATGACATATTTTCCTTATCTCATTAGGTTTGAATTCCCAATTGGAGAGGGGGTACACTCCAAGCCCCACTAAACTAATCAGCAGCAGATCTAACTTGTGGAGAGCTCCAAGTATAACTTGACAAAATGTGGGTTAGTAACCAAGGTCCCTTCTATTATCCCCTCACCCCTACAACCTCCTAAAACACCTGGAAACTAGCATGAAACCTATTCTAGAGAAAGGAAGAGGCTAAGTATTTGTGGCATGGACATTGGAACCAAACAGATCTGAGTTTGATCTCAAATCTGCCTCTTTATGATATTCTGAGTAATGGACATAATAACTATTTCAGAGGGTTATTGATGGTCTTAGGATAAGAAGTTATTTAAAATTCTCAACTCTTACACTGGATATTTAGGAGGCTCCTTCTCTTTCACTCATGGTCTACAAGTGGCTGCTAGTACAATGAAATCTGAAGCATCCCACTGATAGGATTACCATTTCTCAGTAAAGCAAGGGTCTGAAGTATCACTCAGCCTTGCTTCCTACTAGTTCAGTCCCTAGTATTTCACAATGATGTAATAAGAATCAATTGAGTATTCAGATATGGGATCCTCCCTGGTGGTAGGGAATATATGAACATCTGGTGATGCTTTCTCTGTTCAGCCAGACTGGTCATTTCTTCCTTTCAGGGTACACGTCCATTGTCCATCAACTCCTTTCACATAAAGCACAGAAGATAGAGGACACGTGGAAATGATTCCAGCTATGGGCACTAGAAGAGTTTTGTGTTTTTGGTTGTTGGTCTTGAACTGATAACTCCAGGTCATCTTTCCATAAGCTCTTCCCATTTCTTGGAATATCTACTCCCCCACCCATTCATTTTACAGGAGCCCAGCCTTCCATAGTCACTCCCTTTAATTGATCCCCATCCATACCTCTCTGTCTCTTTCTGTCCCTATCTCTGTCTTGCTTTCTCAGAGATAGCCATGATAAAATATTCAAATTTCATTACTGTTTCCCCTATTAAAATATAAACTACCTTAGGAAAGAGTCTCTGTGTCATCTTTGGGTAGAATCAAATTAGATTGAATTGAGACTGAACCCAAAACACTTTCTCCAACCAAAGCTACTTTCCAAAAAGGACAATTCCATCTATAGGAAAATCTCCAAGGCAGTTAAAACACCAGACTCCAAAGGGGAAGAGGACAAAATCTGTTGAGGGCCTAAAGGTACCAGGAACTTTGCACAAATCCCCTCACTTCTTCACTTCTGTTTTGCAACAACCTTAGGCGGGGGTTACTAGCCTTCCTTTCACAGATGGGGACACTGAAGAGCTGAGGGACTAAGTGCCATGCAAGAAAGTGCAGGAGCTGGTATTGGACCCCAAGCTCATGTGATTACTCCTACATTATGCTGCCTCCCATTTCATGGCTCTAGGGAAGAAAACCAGTACTAAAAAGAAAGTGAGGTGGCAAAAGGTCCTCTGTGCCACTGAGAGGAGATGGTGTGGCTCTTCACTCTGACCACCCTGCCTGCTCCCAGCAACCCCCTGGGAGACCTCCAAGCTCCCTTCACAGCTGGCCCAGCCCTGTGCAGCCTGGCAGGAGGCAAATCTTCCCAATGCTCTGTAATAATAGGGTTTGGAAACTGGGTTACAAGGAAAACCATCTCTCATTTCCTCTGGAATGAAAAAAGCTATTCAATAGAGGCCCTTTGCCTTTCAGGGCCCCTCCAGATTTGTTAAGTCTCTGAAAACACTGCTTATAAAATAGCACTTGAAACAAGGCAGCCGAGGCCGCTGGGAGGCCATTGGTGACCATATTTTAATGTGGTCCACGCTGTAAGCCCATCCCGACTGTCTGCAGAGCCTTGTTCTCAGGCCTCTCTATTATCCAGCCTCTCAATCTGTCTCCATCACCAAGAGCACATCTCATTTCTCAGACCGGCCTCGGGCTTCTTTGTGACAGCCTTCATTCTCTGGGTACAGCTTGGCAGCAGCAGGATAAGACTGAAGGAGGGAGGGGGTGGGTGAGGGACGAAAGCAATGGTCATCTTTCCCATGGCTGAGAGGGGCATGACATCCTCCCTGCCCAGCCAGGAAAGCCACCGTGAAGTTTCCTTTTAAGGAGAGTATCTGGCTTTTGCCTCAAGGGATCTTGATGGCTGTGCAAATCTTCCCTACTGAGTTCTCAGAGAGCATAACTGAATTTTTCTTCAAGGAGCTGGAGGTCTCAGGAGTGGGAGGTCTGCAATCTAATTGTTCTCAAAGAGAGGCACATTTTCCAGGATGGGAGACCAAGCTGTGCTTGTCTGATTAGAAAGTGGACCAGGGGCCTGGAAATGAGAATATTAGCGTTCATTGATTGACCATTGCTTGGTCCTTGACTTCACATTTGACCTTACAAAACTAGCAGCTTTCCTCTTCAAGCTTTCCTGTGTGTGAAGGTGTCTCTTCTATCACAACCTCATTGGCACTGCACTTGCCCAGGCCCTTTCCTCTCTCTGCTGGACCAGACCCAATGCTTAAATGCAAGCCCAACTGCGAAACTCCCTTGCTCAAAAAAGTACCTTAGATAACATTTTTGTAACGCTAGTCCTGCATACGTATTCACAGAAAAAGTGCTGAAGAAACGTACGCCCAAATGTTAACAATTATTTTGCACAACACGTTCACATGTGATTTTCCCCCCTTTGCATTTTTTTTTTTAGAGGTAGATTCTTTTTTTTTTTTAATCAAACAATATATTACACAATATATTTGGTTCATAGTAACACATTCATACAGTATTTCTCCTTTTATGTCTGGCTTGCTTCACTCAACATAATGTCCTCCAGGTTCATCCATGTTGCCATATGCCTTATGACTTCATTTCTTCTTACAGCTGCATAATATTCGATCATGTGAATAGATCACAGTTTGTTTATCCATTCATCTGTTGATGGACACCTGGGTTGTTTCCAACTTTTGGCAACGGTGAATAATGTGGCTATGAACATCGGTATGCAGATGTCTGTTCGTGTCACTGCTCTCAGTTCTTCTGGGCATATACCCAATAGCGGTATTGCAGGGTCACATGGCAAGTCTATATTCAACTTCTTTAGGAACTGCCAAACAGTCCTCCATAGTGGTTGTACCATCCTGCATTCCCACCAACAGTGAAGAAGTGTTGCTATCTCTCAACATCCTCTCCAACACTTGTAGTTCTCTGTCTTTTTAATAATGGCCATTCTGATAGGTGTGAAATGATATATCATTGTAGTTTTGATTTGCATTTCCGTAATCATGAGTGATGTTGAGCATTTCTTCATGTGTTTTTTGCCATTTGTATTTCTTCTTTGGAGAAATGTCTATTCAAGTCTTTTGGTTAGATTAACTCCTAGGTATTTGAGTCTTTTTGTTGCTATTAAAAATGGAATTTTCCTCCTGATTTCCTCCTCAGATTGTTCAGTACTAGTGTACAAAAACATTACTGATTTTTGCATGTTCATCTTGTATCCCGCCACTTTGCTGAACTAATTTATTAGTTCAAGTAGCTTTGTTGTGGATACTTCAGGATTTTCTAAATACAGGATCATGTCATCCGCAAACAGTGAGAGTTTTACTTCCTCTTTTCCTATTTGGATGCCTTTAATTTTTTGTCTTGTCTAATTGCCCTAGCTAGAACTTCTAGTACAATGTTGAATAACAATGGTGACAGTGGGCATCCTTGTCTTGTTCCTGATCTTAGGGGGAAAGCTTTCAACCTTTCCTCATTGAGTATGATGTTGGCTGTGGGTTTTTCATATATGCCTTTTATCATATTGAGGAATTTTCCTTTTATTCCTATCTTTTGAAGTATTTTTATCAAAAAAGGATGTTGGATTTTGTCGAATGCCTTTTCTGCATCTATTGAGATGATCATGTGGTTTTTCTCCTTCAATTTGTTAATGTGATGTATTACATTGATTGATTTTCTTGTGTTGAACCAGCCTTGCATACCAGGAATACATCCCACTTGGTCGTGATGTATAAGTCTTTTGATATGCTGTTGGATTCGATTTGCAAATATTTTGTTGAGAATTTTTGCATCTATGTTCATTAGAGAGATTGGTCTGTAATTTTCTTTTCTTGTGGAATCTTTATCTGGCTTTGGTATTAGGGTGATGTTGGCTTCATAAAATGTGTTGGGTAATTTTCCCTCCTCTTCAGTTTTTTGGAAGAGTTTAAACAGGATTGGTGTTAATTCTTTTTGAAATGCTTGGTAGAATTCACCTGTGAAGCCATCTGGTCCTGGACTTTTCTTTGCTGGGAGATTTTTGATGACAGATTCAATCTCCTTAATTGTGATTGGTTTGTTAAGTTCTTGTATTTCTTGTAGTGTCAGTGTAGGTTGGTTGTGCGTTTCTAGAAATTTGTCCATTTCATCTAGATTGTCTAGTTTGTTGGCATATAGTTTCTCATAATATCCTCTTATGAATCTTTTTATTTCTGTGAGGTCATTTGTACTTTCTCCCCCTTTCATTTCTGATTGTATTTATTTGCATCTTCTCTCTTTTTTTCTTTGTTAGTCTAGCAAGGAGTTTGTCAATTTTATTGATCTCAAAGAACCAGCTTTTGGTTTTGTTGATTTTCTCTCTTGTTTTTCTGTTCTCATTTTCATTTATTTCTGCTCTAATCTTTATTATTTCTTTCCTTCTTTTTGCTTTGGGATTGGTTTGCTGTTCTTTTTCTAGTTTCTCAAGTTGTTCCTTTAAATCTTTGAGTTTAGCTCTTTCTTGTTTTTTAATATAGGCGTTTAGGGCTTTACATTTCCCTCTCAAGACTGCCTTCGCTGTATCCCATAAGTTTTGATACGTTATGTTCTCATTTTCATTTGTCTCAATATATTTATTGATTTCACTTGCAATTTCTTCTTTGACCCACCGAATATTTAGGAGTGTGTTGTTCAGTCTCCACACATTCGCAAATTTACTTTTTTCCTGTCTGTTATTGATTTCTAGTTTCATTCCATTATGATAAGGTGCTTTGTATAATTTCATTCTTTTTATATTTATTGAGAGCTGTATTGTGACCTAACATGTGGTCTATCCTGGAGAAAGATCCATGGGCACTTGAGAAGAATGTGTAACCCGCTAAGTTTGGATGCAATGTTCTGTATATGTCTGTTAGGTCTAACTTGTCTATCATATTGTTCAAGTTCTCTGTTTCCTTGTTGATCTTCTGTCTAGTTGTTCTATCTAATGATGTGAGAGGGGTGTTGAAGTCTCCATTGATTATTGTAGAAATGTCTATTTCTCCCTTCGGTTTTGCAAGAGTTTGTCTCATATATTTTGGGGAACCTTGGTTAGGTGTGTAGATATTTATGACTGGTATATCTTCCTGGATGATCGTCCCTTTTATTAATATATAATGGCCTTCCGCATCTCTTATCACTTTTTTGCATTTGAAGTCTGTTTTGTCTGATATTAGTATAGCTACCCCTGCTCTTTTCTGTTTACTATTCACGTGGAGTATCTTTTTCCAACCTTTTACTTTCAGCCGGTTTGTATCCCTGGGTCTGAGGTGAGTTTCTTGTAAGCAGCATATGGATGGCTCATGTTTTTTTATCCATTCTGTCAGCCTGTATCTTTTGATTGGGGAATTTAATCCATTCACAATCAATGATATTACTGAAAATGCACTATTTATTTCCTCCATTTTATTCTTTGGTTTTCATATGTCATCTTGTTTTTGTCTCTCTTTTTACTCTTTTGGCTATCCTTTCTGCTTTTCTTTCTTCTATACTCTCCTCCAAGCTTCTCTCTCCCGTCTTTTTTCTTTCAGGGTTCTAAGACTTCCTTTAATATTTCCTCCAAACGTGGATTCTTTTTTGCAAACTCTCTTAGTTTCTGTTTGTTTGTGAATAGTTTATATTCACCCTCATATTTGAAGGGCAGTTTTGCTGGATAAAGAATTCTCGGCTGGCAGTTTTTCTCTTTCAGTTTCCTAATTGTATCATCCTACTGTCTTTTCGCCTCCATGGTTTCTGAAGAGAAATCTGCCCTATGTCTTACTGGGCGTCCTTTGTACGTGTACGCTTGCTTCTCTCTTGCTGCTCTGAGAATTTTCTCTTTATCTTTTACATTTGACATTCTGAATGGTATATGTCTTGGCATAGGGCTATTTGGATTTATTCTCATTGGGGTATGGTGTGCTTCTTGGACATTTAAGTTCATTTCTTTCGTGAGAGTTGGGAAATTTTCAGCTATTATTTCCTCAAATACTCTTTCTGCCCCTTTTCCTTTTTCTTCCCCTTCTGGAACTCCCATGCACATATGGTCCTGTGTTTTGTGTTGTCATTCAACTCTTTGAGCCCCTGCTCTATTTTTTCCTTTCTTTCCTCTCTTCAATTTTAGCTGCTCTGTCTTCAGTATCACTTATTCTTTCTTCTATCATTTCGAGCCTGCTGTTGTATGCCTCAAATGTATTTTTTACTTCACCTATTGTGTCTTTCATTCCCATGAACTCCGTTACTTTCTGTTCATGATTTCAAATTCTTCTTTGCGTTCGCTCAATGTCTTCTTGATGTCATTTATCTCTTTAACTATATTGTCTTTCATCTCATTAATTTGATTTTCGAAATTTGTGCTCATCTCACTGATTAATTCTCTCAATTTCTGCATCTCTTTTGGGACTTTGCTGTTTTCCTTTTCTTGGGCCATGTCTTCTATTTTCTTAGTATGGCTCATAATTTTTTGCTGGTGCTTTAGCATCTGGTTAGGTTGTATTTTACTTAGATGCTCTATCTCTTTCTCTTTTATAGGGTTTTAGTGGCAGGAGGCTGTGAGTTACCACAGCTCTTTGATTTTTGGCTCAACCTTGATTGTTAGGATTGTTCTGCTGGTTGCTCAAAACTGGGCACTGGACCCAGTAATTGGTTGTAGAGTTGTTTCCTAGGGCCTTGGGCAGGGAAGCTATAGAGGCCAGGAAAAGCCTCTCCTACTTAATTTTCTTATGTGCACTTCCTTGGTCTGCCAGGAGATGGTGCTCGTTGGCAGCTCTCAATCCAATGCCTGGTTTGAGTGTATTTGTTGTGACACAGACAAGATCGATGTGATAGAGCTTCCTGTCTGGGGGCTAAGAGCCTTGTAATTCAAACTTTCTGAGACAGTTCTCCAGACTTCTCTGGTAGCGCCCCCCTTTTCCCAGCTAGGAAATATTTCCACTCCCTTCTGAATCCTCAACAATCAGTCCCTGTTAGTAGAGGAGGAGATTGGGAGGTTTATATATCTTTAGCCCCTTGCAGGCTCCAAGGCAAACAATGGCGCAGCCCCACCCGGCCTGGAAGGGCTCTCAGGACAGGGCAGACCAAACCTGTGAGTCAAAAGTAGGGTCAGCCCCAGGCTCTCTCTCCCCTCTCCTGTGGAGTCCTCAACAATTAGTCCAGGCTAGAAGAGAGGGAAGTTGCGAGGGTCAGATTTCTCCAGTCCTTCCTAGGCTCCCAGGGCAAACCTCTGTGTGGAAGGGTCCCTGGGGCTCCGCAGCCCAAATTTGCAGATCAGAACCTGAGTCAGCCTAAGGCTGTGTCCCTCTCTCTCCCCTTTCTGGGAGTGGTAGATCCCTGGAGCCCCCTTTGTCTATGGTCACAGGCCCAGAGACCCAAGAATTCTAAAGAGTGGGGGGGAGGGTGCCGGTAGTAGCAGAAGCTGCTAGTTCCAACTCATGGTTCTGTCATTGCAATTTCCCTCTTTTGTCTCTCTCTCTTCTGGGTGGTGTGCAGCCCTCACCTGCTGTCCTAATCCCTAGAAGATCTTTTTCGGGGCTGTTTCAGCCTGTGCTCTAGCTATTTTTCTGGAGAACAGATTCCCGTGTCTTACTAGTCTGCCATCTTCCCAGAAGTCCCCCCGCTTTGCATTTTTTTTTCTAGGCATAAAAATATCACTTAGTAAAAAAACCCAAAACAATAAAAGAAACTTTCCTGCACAGAGCAAAGTCCAAATCCCTTAGCCTTGCATTGAGCTTATACAGAGCTTCAACCTATCTATTAGAACTCTTGTTTCACTACAATTCCACATAGCTCCCACAGGCCAGCCATACAAAGGCTTCTCACATGCTGTTCCTTGCCTGAAGTATAACCTCCTTCCTCCACCATAACCATCACTTACTGTACTGTCTTCACCCTCAAATTCACCATAGCTTTCACTACATATAGAACTCCTAAGCATCCTTTGAGGCCCATTTCAGATGTACCTCCTCTAGAACTTCTAATCTCTTTGCTCAGAAGTTATTGTTTCCTCCACTCTGAGACCATGGAACTGCACTGATATTTCTCCCCTGACCTCATTCCAACTATGTTATGTGTAATATGATTACCCCTTCTCTAGATGAGGAAATCAAAGGCCAGTAGCAGGCAGTAGGTGTGGAGCCAGGGCCACATCTAGGCTGCCTGGCTCTAGATCCTCTGTTCTTTACTTCACAATAGAGTTTTAAAGCAGTTGCCACTTGTCCCCAAATGAAAATGAGAATGACCTGGCCTTGATCTTGCTCGAATCACAAGAACAGTTGATGAAACAGATAGCAAAGTGTTAAGGGAAGAGAGCAGCTTTAAAAGTGGTGACCCCATTGTAACAAATTTGGAAAGGAGCACTGGAGTTGTTTCATGGGTCTGATGCTGAACTCTAAAATCACAGGTCCGGGTGGAGCCCAGGCTCCACACTTTCTGAATGACCATCATAGGCAAGGCTTTGCTGAAGGCCGGAAGTAAAGTACAAAAAGGGGTGAAGGCACACTGTTCTCCATGGCCTCTGTGCCTCTCCTGGTTCCATACAAGTTTAAAGTATCCCAAAACACTGTAGCTGAGAAGATCCTCAGAGGTCTTCTTGTTCGACGCCCTCATTTCCATTCATTCAGTCAACACTGAATGTCTACTCTGTTCTAGGCACTCTTCTGGTACTAAGGCCACAGTGCATCAAGGAGACAGTTGCCATTCGAGCCTTCACACCATTTATGTTTAAGAGGGGAAACCAGCAATAAACAAGTGAACAAATAAATACCTAAGATAATCCACGGTAGTGTTACATCTGTGAATAAAATAAAATAGTACGATGTGAGAGAATAAAGGGCTGCATTAGATTGAGTGGTCAGGGAAGGCCCCTGAGGAGGCATCAGGTGAACTGAGATGTGAATTATGGGAGAAAGACCCGTATGAAGATTCCAGGCTGAGGGAATGGCAAGTGCAAAGATCCTGCATTGGTCATGAATTTGCTTTGCTCAAGAGGATCAGCATGGCTGGAGTCAAAGAAGCAAGGTTTAGAATCATGGCGAGACAGAATAGGGCCAAATCCCAATTTTCCAGGCATCAGGGATTTAGAGTTTATGTAATGGTCAAGGAGCCATGAGCAGTTGTAAGCAGGAGGGATGCACATAATGAATCTAGAGGAAAGCAGGAGAGTGGAGCCCTGGCCTGTAGACTCCCAGTCCAGTGCCCTCCCCACAACAGCATGGGCCCAGGGTACAGCAACACTTTTCACTTGCTCCCTCTGACTTCTCTTCCAGTTTTCTAGACTTGCAGAGTGATGGACATTGTCCTTCCTTCTAATTAAACCCTGAACCAAGCAGGCAGGGAGATGTGCTTTTACATAGAGCAATGTCTCCTCCGGAACATATCGTTAGCTCTAAAAGGGGAATGAGACAAGCAAATTAGTAACCAATTAATGTGCATTTCGACTAACTATATTTTAATTATTCTGTCATAGGTTGTCTGTCTGTGAAATATTCCATGTTAATTACATCCTTTTAATAAGCCAATGAAAGCGCCTTTCTTCCTTGATGTGCTGGTTAAAAGGAAGGCGATGGCAGACTTACAGTTCATGTAATTTGAGTTAATGGCATGAATTCCACTTTGAGCTTTCATATGCTATTGAACTAGTGATCTCTTAATACTTGCTAGACTTTTAAATATATCATTATCACACAATTGTCCAGTTTTGTCTGAGAGTATGCATCCTGACAATCGGAACTCCAGGAGCTTTGTGAGGGAAACGCTTGACCTGCATCTCGCTCCTGGTCGTGATCATTGACCGGGATGACCTGGCCATCTGCCATACCTCATGTTGCAATTTGTCCTCAGCCTCTTGTTCAGCATTGGTCACCGGGGCTTTGATTTGACGCATCGAGTACTTATTATGTGCAAGGAGCTGTGCTGGGGATTGAGAATTGGTATGAGGTGGATGGGGCCCTGCCATAGTATTCTGGCCCCACTGAAAGGGAGGCTAGGGATTCTCAGACACGGGAGCAGGTTGAAAAGAAGCTGAGTGGGGCAGCCACCAGGGGAAATGAATTGGAACAGAGGGGATGAGCTGCCCTCTGCCAGGGAGAGTCACCATGCCCAACGGGTTGTAGGGAATTCTAAGCTTCTGCAGAATGGAGTGATGTCTAAATGTTAGGTGGCAAGGAGCAAGAGGGTTGGTAGAAGTGGAGCTTCTCAGTCTCTGGGTTATCTGTTCACTTGTGATCAGATAAGATATTTGAGAAGATGTGAAGGATTCTAGAGCTGGGTCCAGACTGGGGGAGTGACAAGCAGGAACCAGGCAATGGATTTGGGTACCAGCCTCATGGAGAACTGAAAATGATGCTTTTAAGGGTAGACTAAATGGCTACAATATGCATAGACTTGCCAAAATCTATAAATTCTCAAACACAGTAGAAATTTATTTCTTACTCATTTGATAGTCTGTCCCCCACCCACAGACCTATAGGTGCCCAGGCTTTTTCCATATTATGCCTCTGCCATCTCCAAGAGCAGTGCTGTGGTCCCCATACAGCATCAGCAACACAGAGACTTGTTAGAAAGTCACTAGGGAAGCAGAGGTGGCTCAAGTGATTGGGCTCCCGTCTGCCTTATAGGAGGTCCAGGGTTTGATTCCCGGGGCCTCCTGGTGAAAAGCAAGCTGGCCCAAGCAGCAAGCTGGCCCGAGTGGAGAGCTGGCCCATGCAGAGTGATGGCCTGCACAGAAGTGCTGGCCCACACAGAGAGCTGACGCAGCAAGATGACGCAACAAAAAGAGTCACAGAGGAGAGACAATAAGATGCAGCAGATCAGGAAACTGAGGTGGCACAAGAGATTGAGAGTCTTTCGCCATTCTGGAAGGTCCCAGGATCGGTTCCCTGTGCCGCCTAAAGAGAAGACAAGCAGACACAGAAGAACACACAGAGAGCAGACAGCAAAACCCAAAACAATGGGGGGGGGCGAATAAATACATCTTTTTTTTTTTTTTAAAAAAGAAAGTCACTAGCTCAGGCATCTCTCCAGACCTACTGAGTCAGGAACACCGGGCCTGGGGTCCAGCAATCTGTTTTAACAAGTCTTCTACATGGTTCCAATGCCCACTCAAGTTTGAGAACCACTGCCCTAGGACCTTGTCGTCATGTGTGTCCAGACATCAAAAGAAGAAAGAGAACCTGGAGGAGACTTATGTAGACTAAAAGCCTCAGTCAGCCCCCAGGTGGCACAGACCCTCCCATTCACATTCCACTGTGTAGAATTGGTAGCATGGTTGTACCTAGATGCAAGTAAGCTTGCAAAATGAGGTTCCATTCTGGCCAGCTGCTCCCTGGCTATAAATCCATAATATGGAAAAGGAGAAAGGAATGGTACAAAGAGGGTCTCTGCCACAGAGCACAGATCATAGACCAGGAGCCTGAGAAGAAAAGGAACTGGACAGTTTGTCACACCCATGAGGACCTGGGAAAACACTCAGCAGGTTTTCCTAGCATTCTTCTCTTCTACACAAGGGATTCTATAATAGAGGTTTTCATTGGCACAGGATCTATAGGTCACTGAAGGTCAAAAGTTAATTGTCCAAGGTCACAGAGGTGATAAATGACAGTGTTTCAACTTAACCCAAAATTGCTTGATGCTAACCAAGCAATGAGGTGGATGGGGCCCTGCCATAGTGTTCTACCCCCACTGAAAAGGAGACTGGGGATTTTCAGCCTCCATGCTGATGGCTTCAAATGCCTCATATGTACCAGAACACTCAGACTATGAAATTTAATTCTTGAAATAAGCTTATGCAGCCCTCTCCATTTTATAGCAGAAGAGAGTACCTTGAAGGCACAAACACTTGTTAAGAAAATACAAAGGAAGAAGTAGTAATTCTAATAAAAACTCTAAAAGAAAATTCCATAGAGGATATGGAAATTAAAAATGTATAAGGTGTCTATCACATATATAAACTATATACAGTATATGCTATCAACCCATAATGAGCAACTTAGAATGAAGAGAAAACTTTACCTGTAAACCCACCATACAAATATGACCCGGAGCATGATGTTTCACTTCAATGAGTAGTCTTCAATAAGAGTAGGAAGAGAAGGATTATTTTAGGAATAAAGCATGAGCAGGGTCCTGGAGGGGGAAAGGCCTATTTGGAGAACACCAAATAATTGGATGTGCCTGGAGCAAGAAATAATCCTGGAAAAAATAGGTAGAGCCCAGAATGTGGAAGAAATTGACTATGCTAAGGGGTTTCTATGTTATTCTTCGAGGCTTGGGGAGCCAGGAAAGAGTATTGAGAAGCAGAATGACACATTTGATTAGGGCAAAGACCACTCTAGGGATAACGGATCAGACTGACTGAAGAGGAAGAAATTGCTAGAAGGCAAGTCGAGAAGTGTGTGTGTGTGTGGGGGTGGGTTTAATAGCTTAAAGGAGAGAGAAATGGGGCATTGAATGAAGATAGTAGAAATGGTGATTGGATGTGGCTGGGAAAGAAGGAGATGTCAAAGATGAAGCAATGTGTCTGTTGACTGTGGCAGAGCACACCAGAAAACCAAGTTCAGGTAAAATGTGCTGCATTTCATCAATTCTAAGAAGCTTTTTTTTTTTTTCCAACCTCTTTAAACTCAGATATCTCCCTCCTAGGAAGGCCTCTCTCTTTCAATCACTAGCAGTCAGGCAGCATGTCACAAGGAAATCGTAGCCTGCGTCCCTGTGACCCTGACATCATAGCTGCCAATAGCGTCAAAACTCCATTTGGGTTTTGTGCATTGCTTGACGTATAGAACCAACAACTACTGAAGGCAGAAGAAATTGTCCAATTCTTTTAAGAAAACAAATGGAATTTTAAAGCAATGAGTGATTTATCTGTTGAGAAGGACTATCTTTAAGGCATCAAACATTAATTTGCCAAAAACTTCCTGTGATTTTGAACAGAAGCGCCTTAACTTCTGATTATATGTAATTCAACTGAGGATTGATTGGGGAGATGAAAATTATTGTAGTCAAAAAGCCCAGCATCAAGATTGCTCGAAAGAAAATCCTAGAGACAATAGCAGAGAGCTCTAATTTTAAAAAATTGTCATTGTTGCCAATAGCGTTGCTGGAACAGAGGGAAATACTATGTGAAAAAAAACATGTAGAAGACTCAAAGTCAAAAGGTATTCAGAATATTGTAAAAGTGAATAAGTTCTAGGAATACCCTAACCATTTAAAAAAATTTTTATTTCCTATATTCTGTTTATATAAGAGTGGCATATAATACAAAGGGCTCTATTAATAAGCATAAAATATTTTCTAAGTGATAAGAACGCAGTGTGTCATATTTTGATTGTCAGATTTTTTCTTTCTTCATGGTACATAAAATAATGGTTCATCTTAAAATTTATGGCATCTTTGATTCAGTGAAATATGGCATCAACTTCCCAACTCAGAGCAGCTCAGAATGAGGTAGATTTTGAACCTGGAATTTTAACATGTGGCTGTGAAAAATTCCATGCAATGCTGGTGGGAATTCAAAATGGTACAGAAAGTTTTGGAAAATGGTTGGTAGGTTCTTATAAAGAGAAACATACACTTAACCTGAGACTCCAGTATTCTATCCAAAAGAAATGAAAATATATGATCATACAAAGACTTGTGCATGAATGCTTAAAGCAACACGATTCATAATAGCCCCCAAGTGAACACAACCCAAATGTCCATCAACTGATGTGTGGATAAACAAATTGTGGTATAGTTATATAATGGAATACTGCCCAGCAATAAAAAGGAATGAACTAATGACACAGTGACAGCATGGATGAATCTCAAAAGAATTATGATAAATGAAACAAGTCGGATACAAAAAGACAACAAACTGCATGATTCCATTTATATGTTAGTTTAGAAGAGGCAAAACAATCAGTGGTTCTGAGGGAGTGAGGGCAGAGGGAGCAAATGGACTATTCAGGGCTAAGAGGAAACTTCTAGGGTTAGGGAACTGTGTCTATAGCTTGGTTGTAGTGGTGATTATACAACTTTATACTTCTGTCTACACTCATTGAGTTATCCACTTAAAAAATGTAAACTTTATTGTATGTATATTATAGCTCAGGAAACCTTATCTAAGAAAATGTTGCTGAAACTTTGGAACAGATGTTCAAAGCCCAGCTTTTCCTCTTAGTAGCTGCGTGTCCTGGGCAGCTTACTTCACCTCTCTGAACTGACCTCAGGTTTCTCATTCACAAAATGGACCAAAAAAGGCCTGCAGAATAGAGTTTTATTGTAAGGCCTAAGTGAGGTAATATATGTAAAGTGCTTGAAGAACTTGACAAGGAGAAAATGCTCAATAATGGTAGCTCGCATGCTAGCAGGACCACAGGCAGTTTCATTACTGGGAGATTCATCAGTTGTTAGGATGACAGAAGTGTATAGGCCAATCAATTGTTTGTGGCTGAAAACATCATTCTGGTCAAAACAATGTTGAAATAGGAGCTCCAGGGAGATGCAGCCGGAGCCATTTATAGTCTGTGCATTCAAGCCTTCAGTGCTACTGCTCACATGATCCATCTCACCCTTAGAAACTTTATAGAAAGGGGGAGAGCGCTGGGTGAAAATTATTCTAAACAGGGGTCCCGAAGAAGCCTGGGAGGATAAGCCCAATCCCTGGCACAGAACTAGAGGCCAGATTTGAATTGACTTGTACTTTCCACTAATGTTTGAATCTACGCACAGAGCAAAACAAGTCAAATATTTAGTGTATGGCAGGGACTGTGTTAATCGTTTTGCATTCACTGGTCTCATTTAGTCTTTGCAAAGACCCTTGTGAGGCAGAAATTATGATTATTCTCATGAAACAGATGAAGAAACAGACTCAGATAGGTTAAGAGTCTTTTCCAAGGTTACAACTAGTAAGGGGCAGAGTCTGAGTTCAGACCCCCAGTCTGGTCCAGTGGATTCAACCATACACTAGACCATGTTATGG
This sequence comes from Tolypeutes matacus, assembly GCA_026826555.1. Taxonomy (NCBI): domain Eukaryota; kingdom Metazoa; phylum Chordata; class Mammalia; order Cingulata; family Chlamyphoridae; genus Tolypeutes; species Tolypeutes matacus. The sequence goes on from JAKSZT010054055.1 coordinate 19,538,971, forward strand.
ACCTGGGGACCCAGTGTAAGGGCAGGTTGTCTGGGAACATAATGGCTCATGCTCAGTACCTGGAGATGGAATACCTGTGGGGATGGGCTTGGGAAAGGGCTGCTGGGGGAAGAAGCTCTCCTGTCACAGTACCTGAGGCTAGGTAATGCCTGGGGATGCAGCGCCCAGGGTGTGCTGTGCTTTGGCACCCAGTTACCTTTGCCTTCCTTCCTCCTACATTAAGAGCAGTCTTGGGCAATCCTATAAGGCCCGCTCACCTCTTCTTATGATACTCCTCTGGAGCCGGCAACCTCCAGAAGTCCTGATAATATGTTCCCCACCTCACTGCAGAAAATGATGTGCTTTGCAGCACTGAACAGCTGTCTTTCTGGACTGTTAATATCACTAACTTGCTGGTCTCCTGAGGTAAGTCCCTGTCCCTCTCTGAACCTCACTTTCTCCATCTGTAAAATGAACAGGCAGATTTCGATGTTTTTGGTTTCCTTCCAGTTGGGATGTGCTAATAGACCACACTTCCTATCATGTGTAAACTGATTTGTCAACTACTCATTCACTCTGTTTTGGGGCAGTGCTCTAGAGCTCTTGTCCCCACTTCTTTCAGTATCCAAAAATTGGGGCCAGGGCTACAAAGTCCCACTTATTTCTCAGCAAACCTGTAGGAGTTAAGTAAAAAAAAAAAAAAAAACTCTGGGGGACGGATGTGGCTCAGATGGTTGGGCGTCTGTCTCCCATATGGAGGGACCTGGGTTCGATCCCCGGGACCTCCTGGTAAAAAAAAAATACTCTGGCAAATTTTAAATCCTAAAAGTATAGATCATCAAACTGTTATAGACAACAAAAACAGAGATGGATAAACCCCATTTTATTTTATTTTATTTTATTTTATTTTATTTTATTTTTTTATTTATTTTTTCACCAAAACAAATTTTATTTCCAGTGTTTAATTGGGTGTGCACACAGGCATGACACAGGTTGGATTAAGTCCTCATGCAGAATTATATTCTTCTCAGTAAAGAAGCCAGTTCCATCCAGGATCTGCTATCTACACACCTATGTTACAACATTTATATCAAATCTGGTATCTGAAGAAAAGATACACATATAATATGTTCATTTAAGTTACGTATTTTACAGAAAGATTAAAAATTCAAGTCACACAAAACTCAAAAACTGTATTAAAAGTTTGAATATAAAACTCAGAGATCCACTGGAATGACTAAAGAATGGAAGTTCTGTATCCACCTGTGTTAAAATTGGTAAATGTAATGACATTTGTTACCGATAAAACACATTCATTTTATTCAATGTCAGTCCTCTAATTTAAACAATATGGCACCCTAAAAACCAAATGCATTTTTATGATGAGGCACTTTTTGTTAGTGATGAAACCAAAAGAACAGATTTGCTGTGCACTAATGCCAGCTATTTTCTTCAGTAATCATGGAAATACACTATCTAGTCAGTTGCAACAAATGCCTTGTTGATTTGTGTACAACTGTCTGATACACTTTGAAATGCATATACATATATATACATATATGTGTGTGTGTGTGTGTGTGTATATATATATATATATGTATATATAGAGAGAGCTCTATCTGGCTGTGGTAATGCACTGTAAAGCTATTCCACAGTGCAAATTGATGAAACCAGCCCAAATGAAGGCTGCATAATAACAATTCCGGTACAAGAAAATATTTACAGAGTGACTGGAACGTGTAACAGTAGCTTCTTCTTTGCTAGAGTGTACATAACCCCAGTTTAAAGACAGGGATGAAACTGTGCTTTCTTGTCTGGGGTTTCGGACAGCTGCTGAGGTCGGGTGTCAGCTGCAGAACTGGCATTCTGGCTCGTGATAAACCCCATTTTAAGCATTAAACTTGTCAACCTCAAGATGGCAAAACCAATTCTCTTACTTTCCTCTACATTAAAAACACACAAGTGATCATTGATTTTTTTTTTAAAGGAAGATAACAAAACACCCAATCAAATCTGTTTTTGCAAACTACATATTATAAAATGCAGGAGTCTAAGAGAATATAAAGAAGAATTTTGGTTTTAAGAGGATGTATAAACATTTCAAGCTAAGAATCAAAACTATGTATAAAATAAGATAACTAACGAGTGAAATCAGTTTCTAAGTAAATATTTTTTGAAATGCATAAGGATGTGCAAAAGTGATTGCATATTATTTCCACAATGATGTAAGATGTAAGAAAAACACATATAAAGGAAGGGGGCGACTCTGTACTCAGTTGATACAATAACTGAGCTAAATGTTTTCCATTAACAAACATTTATTAAGCAAGTCCCATTTGCTAGACTCTGTGCTGGGCCCCCAGTGAATAATAAGACTTGGTCCCTGCCTTCAAGGAATTCCCCACCCAGTGGGGAAATCCACCCACCCACCCAGCAACCTGCTCTGGGGCATTGCTCTGGGGGAGCTATGCCAGGCCAGAGAACTCAAGGAGTGGTTCTCTCTTCTGAGGGCAGTGAAGGCCCCCTTGCCATTATGATAAAGTGCAAAACCTTCATCATAGTTGATGAGCCCTCCCTGGAGGCCATGGGGTGGGGGGGCTGGCAGGCACAGCTAGCCTCAGCCTCCCCTTGCTGTTCTCCCCTCAAATCTCTATGCCACCTTCAGTTCTCTGAGCAGTGCTGAGCTCTTTCAAGCCTAGGGCCTCACACTCTTCCCTCTGTTTGGCATACTCTTCCCAGACAAACTTTGCTAACTCCTGGAGGAAATTTGCATGGGGGTGACATCTGCTGGATGGCATCTCCTCAGTGAGGCCTTCCCTGATGCCCAGACGACCCCCATGACCCCCATGGCCCCACGGAGGTCTCATTTGGTGACCTCCCCTCCCTCACGTGATTCCCAGCCCATATCTGGCTCCTCAGTAAGCTTCCTCGGAACAGGGATCCGTGCCCAGCATGGTCGGCCCTCAGCAAATACCTGCTCCAGGGGAAGCTGTTGAGCTGGGCTTCCTATGGGAACCAAGCAGGAGGCTGATTGAGAATGTGCTGTGCGAACCCTAAAGCCTTTGGCAGGTGGGCTGGGTTCTTAGGATTCCTACCCTATGGGAAACGGAACCACGTTGTCTCCTCAGTGAACACTCTCATACTTCTGCAAGGCACAGCCTATTAAAGCTGTCTGTGTGTTTTCTTGGCAAACAGAAAAGAATTTGCATTTGGGCCTTAAGATGTTTGCATTTGGAGCAGCCCTGTTTGTGTTTACAGCCTTTCTGGCCTCTGCTTTGGAATCCAGCCAAAGAGCCCTGAAGGGGGCTGGGGAGGAGTAAGCTATTAGCATGGAAGGCGCTGGAACTCTTCTAGGGCAAGGAAAGCAGGAGCCCACAGCAGGAGCAGCCTCGCCTGGCCCCAGGGAAAGTCCAGAAAGCCTCTCCATCTGGCTGTCCATTTAGAAACCTGACCTCTTTGCAGGCAGCTAGTACCCCAGGTCCATTAAAATGCAAGGCACCTGCTAGGTGTCTGAGAAGGAAGCTGCTAGTCAGAAATTAACTTCTTTGGGGCATTGCAGGCCCATCTCCAGGTGACCAGAGAGTGTACTTGGCTGACCAGCAATCATCTCCTCCCAGACTCCTGCATAAGGGGCTCATTCCCCTCTCTGTGCCTCAGTCTTCTCATTGGCAAATGGGATGGTACTCTCTGCTGTGCCCACCCCACAGGGTTGTTTATTGGGGTAGTGAGGGAAAAAATAGGATTCTGTAACTGAAAAACACTTTACAGATGTAAGGAGTTGTCGTTTCTGTTCCTAACAAGTATTCATGACAAGAAGCGAATTCCACAGCTCTAGTTTGTAAATAGACCTCTGCCTCCAAGGACCTCCATCCTCACAGCCTAGTGCAATGGACACTCCTCTTGGAGGACCCTTTGAGTGCTTCAAAAGATATAACACGAATCTGCCTTGTAGGAAATTTCTGCCCTAGGATTTAATTTCATTCCACAGGCATTTGCTGAACAACTGCTATGTGGATCAACAAAGAAGGGGGAGAGTGGCTCCCACATATGTGGGATGCTGTGGGCTGGAAGGTGGAATGGGGACAGTGCTAGGCTATGAGTCAGGGAAACCGAGTCCTGGGGTGGTCCTGTCCGCATGGCCTTGGCAAGTCACCACATTTCTCTCAGTCCCAGTTTTCTTCTGCATCCTTAGGAAGAATCACCTCTAGGTAGAAGATGCCAGTTCAGAGAACCAATCAGGCATCCCATGTTGGACCCCATGTTCATGAGGACAGCCCCAGGCCAGCCCCCCACCCCCACTTGGTCTCTATGGAGATTTCAATACCTTCTGCCCTCCCCTCATTAGCCACCCTGACTCTGCTGGGGGTCATGGGCTGAGCCCAGCACACCCATGGCTTTCATCTCGAAGTCCCTTCTAGCTTCAATACCCTAACGGTTCCTGGTTCTAAGGTCCACCTAAGAATGTATAAAATAAAAGGAGTGATGATCACCAGTAGGAAGGCCAGGAAAGGGTATGGAAATGGGCAGTTGTTGAGCACTTATTGAACATTTACTGCACACCACACATCATGCTAGAGGCTTTCATACATCTATTTCCTTTAGTGCCATAGCAGCATAGGAGGATATCATCAACCCTTTTCTACAGAGGAAGCAGAAGTTCAGAGAGGTCAAGTAACTTTCTCAAAGTCACACAAGTAGGAAGTTAAAGAGGGTGATGGGTTCTCTGTGCTGTGCTAACAAAGGGGCCTCAGGTAAATCTACCTAGGCTCTGTTCCTCTCCTCCCTCCTGGACCCACTCATTCTGGCTCTTCATTGCTGGATGTGGATCTGACACCCAGTTTCTCTTTTCTTCCAGATGCCCTTTAGAACTTCCCGCTTTGTTTGGATTCTTTCCTTGGTTGCCCCTTTGTTCCATTCTCCTTGGGCACAGTCAGCTTCCCAATTCTCCTGCCAGGCCCTCTCTCTTGGAACCACAGCTCACAGTAGGATCCGAGCTCCTCCAGGCCTGATTAGCTACAGGGAACTGTGGTGGGAGTGGCTTCGGGAGTGCATCATCAGGGGCCCTTCACCGTTCAGTGAGGGTCAGGTGTGCATGTGTCCATTCAACAACATCTATTGGGCCTCTGGTTGACCAGGCCCTGGGGTCTAGTGTGAACAAAGCAAGGTCCCGGCCCTCGGAAGTTTATTCCAGTGAAAGAGGCAGAATGTAGACAAGTACACAAAGGCGTAATGGGAAGTGTTTTGACAATACCGGGTGGGAGGTAGCTATTTTAGATAGCTCAAGGAAGGCCTCTATGAGGAGATGACACTTGAGCAGAGACTGATATGGTGTGGAGGAGAAAACTATATGATGCTGGAGGGGAACAGTATTAGTAAAGGCCCTGAGACCTATATCAGCTCAGTATATTTGCATAGCAGAAATAAGACCACCGTTAGTGGAGAGGAATGAGCCAGGGGAGAGGGAAAGAGGTTGATTCCAAAAGGAAGGCAGAGCCCAGATTATGTAGGATCTTGTAAACTACAGAAAGAAGTTTTAATTTTTCCTCTAAGGGTAATGGGAAGCCTTAGAGACTTTGGGGCAAGTGAGTGATGTGATATTATGACCACTTTGACTACTGTGTGGGAAATTAACTGGGAAAGAACAGAAGCAGGAAGACCAGTGAGGAGGCTACTTTTCTTGTATTTATAAGAAAGGTGAGATGCTGATGGCTTTGCCTTGGGTGGTAGCAGAGGAAGTGGTGAGAAAAGGTGAAATTCGGGATATATTCAATGATATACTGGTAAGCATTTAACAACTAGCTCTTAGGGAAGGGGTGGAGTTGGTTTGAAACATTTGTCAATTTCCATGGTGTAAATACTTCCACCGCAGCCTGCCTTACCCTACCAGCATGATGTCAACTGGCTCACAACATTCCTGGCAATCTGACAAGTTCTCACAAGCTGGTGTGTGATGGCTGTAGCACACCACTGAATATATTTTTAAGGGAAAACCTATAAGACTTGTTGACAGAATACGGGAGGTGACTGAAAGACAAATCAGAATGCTTACCAAGCCATCAAATGCATGGTGGTGCCATTTACTGAGATGGGAAGACTGAGGGAAGCAGCTGGTTTTGGAAGAGGCTCAGAATCATGATGCCGCTCTAATACAAGCCCATGCATAACAGGGGAGAAGACTATCACCATGCTTTTGCTTTTGAGTTTGGAAAGGAGAATATTTTCTACAATTTGCATGAATCTGAACAAACTGGGGGCCACTTTATGGTGTAGCAGTTATGGGCACGGACAGCTGAGATGAGACTCTTTTTGTCCCTGTATTAGTTAGAGGAATGCTAGCTGCTATAACAAATAGCCCTTGAAATCTCAGTGACTTCATCCAATCTAAGTGCATTTCTCTCTCATGTAAAGCACAATCGTAAGAGCACGGGAGCCTTGAGTAGAGGCAGCAGCTCTGTAAAGCTCTGTCCCAAACAGCGTTTCAGGGTCCCAGGCTGATGGATTCTCTGCCAGTCTTCAGCACATGGCTTCTGAAGTCACTCTAGGGCAGGGGTTCTTAACCTTTTTAGTTTCACGGACCCCTTTGCCAATCAGGTGAAAACCACAGACCCCTTACTATGTCCACACTATATTGTGTATTATTTCTTAAATATATCACACCCACACCAACATGTCCCCACAAGAATAATGTTCTTTTGAATTTCAATTCAAGCTCACGGACCCCTTGTTAAGAACCCCTGCTCTAGGGAAACGGATGTGGCTCAAGAGGTTCGGCGTCCGTCTACCATATGGAGGAGAGACCGGGGTTCAATCCCCGGTACCTCCCGGTAAAAAAAAAAAAAAAAAGAACCCCTGCTCTAGAGATTCACATCCACTGCAGAAGAGAGAAAGAAGATGCACCAGCTTCATATCCACTTCAACCAAGAAGTGACATCTTTATTTCCACTCATTTCTATTGCTAAAAACTGGTCTATGTGACTTTCCCTAATGCAGAGGAGCTGAGAAATGCAGTCCCCAGCTGGGCAGCCTCTTCCCAACAACAGCTCCACCCCTCTGGAATGGGAACCTGAATCCTTGGTGGACAGCCACCCATCTCTGCCACAGTCCCATAGCCAGACTCTGCCCTGGGAAAGTTGGTTAACTGTAGTCTCAGTTTTCTCACCTGTAAAATGGGAAACATCCTTGTATTTACTTTGCAGGATTCCTATACAGCTGAAAGGAAATAATGCTTGTAAAGCATTTGGTGTGGTATCACCCCACTCCATTCCCAGAGGAATATGCGTGACCACCCAGTCCAACTCCTCATGTTCCATGCGAGCCCACCTCATATCCATGTATGCTCAGTCACAAGCATAAGGACAAATAATGAAAGCACTTTGGAAGAACTTTCCATCTTAGAGGTGCCCCTTGGCTTGGAGGGACCTGAATTCTAGTCCCAGATCTAAGAGCAACGTGCTGGGTCCTTTGGCAAAGTTGTTGGAATTCCCTGAAGCTCCCTGCTTTCCTTTGCAGAGGGGAGACGACAAAAAAACACCCAAAGCACGTTGCGGGGGTGGGGGTGGGGTGACATAAGACAGCATGTGCAGAAGTGCTTCACAGTCTGGGAGGCCCTATACACGGATATCTGCATCCGAAAACACTTCAAAGGCTGCTTAGGACGTAGTGAGATGAGACAACTTGCCACAAGGCTCAATCCCCAACAGGTGTGTCTCATTTTAAAAATGATCTGTTTGGCAATCAGCACATACTGCCGCTGCCACGTGAGCAGAGGGGTCTCCTCGGCAAGAAGTCGAAGGCTTTCATTTTCCCCTCTTGTCTTGATTCTGCATGCTCAAGGTTGTCCAGGGTCCCGAGCAATCAGAAATGATTTGTGTCAAAGAGCGCATTACAAGACTCATTTGTCATTTCTGGTTCGTGTTTGAATTTGAAGAATGATGCTGGGGAGTGATCGGAAGGCATGACACAGAGTGCTGTTATGATGAGTAGCAAAACCATTATGTTAACCTTCCCAGGAGGCGAGCTCTGGGCTTCAACTTCAGCTGCGTGTAACAAGGGCAGAAGCCACAGACCCTCACGGTGGGATGAGTTAAGGAAGTATTAATAATAAGAATACTTTATATTTGCATGACGATCTTTTCTCAAAAAAATAATTAGGCTCATAGAAGCACAGAGCAGTACAGAATGACCTTTAGGGAGCATCTGAGTTAGCCTCTCATTTTACGGAAAGGAACATCAAGGTGCAGAGAGGTTTTCTGAGCCCCTCATGGCCACAAAATGACCTTTCCTATTGATTAGATCTTGCCCTCACCTTGCAAAAGCCGGCATGCAGCTTAGAACATTGACCTGGGAGTTCAGAGCCCGAGGTTCTAGTCCCAGCTCAGCCTCCAACTGGCTGGGTATCTTCAGGCAAGATGCCCCACTTCTCTGCACCTCTGCTTTCCTCTGTGAAGGAAGACGTCGATGAGGTCCCAGGTCTCCTCCAGCCTGACATTATGTGATTCTGAACCATTTACGGGCCAGGCATTTTATCTTATTTGGCAGATGAGAGAACTGAAATCCAGCAATCTATAGAAGCTTCCCAGAGGTGGTTTTTGATCTGAATCTTGTGAAATGAGTAGATTTAATTTTTATTAGAGAAGCAGAAAGGACAGTGTGGCCAAAGGCAAGGAGGCAGAAAAGGAAAGGGCACAGTCAGGTACTCTTGTGTACAGGTTGTGGCTGTTATAGGATGTGGGGGAAAGGAAAGAGAAAGAGAATGCTGAAAGGCAGTTTAAAACCAGATCATGGAGAACCTTGAATGTCAAGGTCAAGGGCATAATATCTCTAAGCTGGTAATGATAAGCCAGAGGTGACTTTGCCTCCCAGGAAACATTTGAAAACCTCTGGAGACCTTTTTGGTAACCTGGGGCATCACTGCTAATGGGGACAATGCACAGGACAGCCCCAAACAGAGTTATCCAGCCCAAATGTCACGAGTGCAGAGGTTATCTGCTGACTCTGTGGAGGGTGCATTGTGGAGGGTGGGAAACAGGGAACCGCAGGGATCATCCAGGGATAAAGGAGATGAGGGTCTGAGCTCAGACAGGTGGAAGGGACCGACGTCCATGACATGGAAGAGGAATGGGCAGAATATGCCTTCCCTAGTGCCCTGCAGTAGCACTTTCGAGCTTCAAGACACTTTGTATAGCATCTTCTTCCTTTCTCTTTCCTGTTCATTTGCTTTGCTCTCCCAAGAGGCTGAGGGTGAAAAGAGACTGGGGACTGGATTTTACCTCCAAGATTACCCCACTGGCCCATTCGTGGCATCCTCATGTTTGATCAGGCTTCATCCTGGAGGGAAAGGGCAGTCAGGAGCTGGTGTGTGAAGGTATTCATAGCACTTCCTGCACTTTTAATGCTTTAGTTATTTGTGTCATTAGCTGTTTAATATCATTTTCTAGCACAAGATTGTAGGTTCTGTGAGCAGGGGCCTTGTGATCGTATTCTTTATTGCCTTCCAGGGACCAGCACAGAGCCTGATACACAATAGATGCTTGAAAGATATTTGCTGAATGAATGAATGAGTAGGTATGCCTTTGACACATGGGTTAGGCTTCTTGGGCTTCATGCATTTCCTGGAGGGAGGCTGTGGACTCCCCAGCTTGGTGGGCTCAGCCTCACCCTTGGGGCTGAAGGATAGGCTGGGTGTCAGTTCTGGCCACACTTGCTGTGTCCCAGCAAAGGGCACAAATCCACTCAGCAGAAGCAAGGAGGGAACAGGGAAGAAGTAGCAGATAGGTGAGAAAGTCTCTCATCCCTTTCATGGGAACACCTTTCGCCTTCCAGATGGGCCTTACTCTCACTGGAAAAACTGAAGGTGAGGCTGACAGGAAGGCAAAGGGCTGGCCACGCCATGCAATTGCTCCTGTTAGACAATCAAGGAAATGTCCACAACCACCAGCTCCTTGCTATTAGAAGTTCGAGAGAGGTGTCAGCCACCCCTGGCCACAGGAGAACAAGCTGGGCTTTGGGAGGAAAGACGTCCTTCCCAACGGCGGCAGTGTGAGGAGCCCTTGGCCATTGCGGCCAAGTTGGAGATGTGTGGATATGTTAAGGTGTCACCTGTAACCATTTGCTTTCCTGCGAGTGGCAGAATTTTGAGCAGTGATTCCAGAAACACACCAACCACCAGCAAGCAGTTCAAGGAGTCAGTGGGGTCAGCACAGACCACGGAGCTCCGATTTGGGGTGTCCCCATCCACTCCTCCCCACCCAACCTTCTACAGTCCAGGTCTATCTCAAACAAAGCATCCTGCTCAGTGGCACCTGGTTCTGCCAGAATGTTCTATAACTCATGTCCCAGGCCATTTTGGAATGCTAGATTTGCTTTAAAGGGTCAGAAAGCTATAGCTACAAACTCCTTAAGAGTTTGTATGATCAAGACTCAACACAGACATTCTGTGGCTCAAATCCTGTGCGATTTTGAGCCAAGTCATTTAATTTATTTAAGCCTCCCTTTATCTATAGGTGAAAAAGGGAGAAGACGGTACCTAATGCAGAGAGTTTTGTCTAATGAAAAAAAAAATATGGATCCATGTATGTAAAAGCACTTGTATACCTAACACAGAGTAGAGGCTCAAAAAACTTGTTGAATGAGCAAATGCATAAATTATCAAAAATTACTGCTTTTTAGCAAAGGTCTAAGGAATACTCTCCGATTCTTTGCCACCTGCCAGGTTGGTGCTGGTATCCTGGATAAGCTGGCCCATCTTGGGCTCCCTAAGGAGAACTGTGAGCCATCCCTCAATATTTTCGTTCCAACCCTGTCTCCCCTGGCCATGGTAGCAATGCAGTTTTCCTGAGAAAAACACTTAGTTTGTGCCCAGGAGCCCTCTCATCCACATCTGAGCTTCTGTCACAAACGAAGGTGGCCTGTACAGTGGCCTATGTTAGTGCCCATTAAGTGGTTTTGTAGAAAGGGCTGGCACTGTCTGTGACCCATGAATTAGGAGGGTACCTCTGCCACCTGCCAAGCCCCCCTTACTGCCATGGGGTCTCACAGCAGAAAGAAATTGACCTTCAGTTCTTGTCCAGCCAGAGTGTGTCCAGAAACAGCCCAAAGTTGACTTCATTGTTCTAGAAGCTTGCACTTAGTTTTGTACATTGAAATTGATCCAATGTGCAAGAAATTCCATGAAATATTTTGTTAGCTGCTTTCTACTTATGGACACTGAAAGCCACCCCCTCATACCCCCATCTTCAAGAGATCAGGTTCTTCCCCAAGGGCCCAGAAAAATTATGTCTAGGGATTCAGAAACCCCAGGTACACTGATCTCCTCCATCTCTCTATTCCACCAGCCAAGGAACCCTTTATGGCCTTCATGCCAATTTAGTAAAGATTTCCTGACTTACTTTGTACTGGGCTCTATGCTAGATCCTGGGAGGTGCGCTGAATAAGGCCCAATAGATGCATATGATCCGGTTGGATAGAGAGACATAAAAATAAAACCCTCCAAGGGCAAGAGGAGATGGACGAGTAAAGAGCCAGAAGAGCACGGAGGTGGCTGTCCCTCTGCCTAGAGAACACTTGAGGAAATAATAATCGTTCACACTTATTGAGCACTTACTATATGCAAGCTCTCTACTCAATGCCTTACACAGCCCTACCTCATGTAATCCTCGTGTAGAGGAGAAAGGAGCCAGTGTTTATTGAGCAGTTACTGTGTGCTAGGCACTGTGTTAAGTGCTTTGCAGAAATTATGCCATCTCCTCCTCCTAGTAGCCCTGCCATGTAGGTATTAGTATTCCCATTTTGCATGCAGTGAAACCTAGTCTCAGAGAAGTTAAGTAATTTGCCTTGATGCTGGAGTCAGAATAAAGCCCAGAACAATCTGTTGTCTAAACCACTGTGCATCAAATTTGAATGTGCATTTGAATCACCTGGGGATTTTGTGGATTCTTTGCCAGTAGGTCTGGGGTAGGGCCTGAGATTCTGCATTTCTAACAATCTCCCAGGTAATATTGGTGATATTGGTCTATGAACCATTCTTTGAGAAGAAACAGCTCTACATCATCATCCTTGGGACCTGTGGTTCTCAGCCCTAGGTGCCCCACAGGGACCCTTCAAAATGCATCCGTGCTTGGGTCTTAACTCTTCAAGATTCTGGTTTCATTGGGTCGGGTGGGGCTTGGGTGTCAGTACATTCTAAAAACTTCCCAGATGATTCTAAAAACTCCCCAGATGATTCTAAGAGGTAGTCAGGATTGAAAACAACCATTGTAGTTTTTCCTGTCTTCTTGAAACCAAATCTTAAAAGTTTAGCTCAATCCTGGCATGTCCCCCATTCTCCACTCCTCTTCTACTTCTTCAGTGATAGAACCTGAATCATTTGGCCAAATTCCCTCTTGATTATTCTTCCCACCTGTGCTGTTGTCCAAGTGGACAGAGTTTCCCTGCAGCACTGTTCCTCTCTCACCACCCTCCAATATTTAATCCCATTGATTCCTAGCTTGCCTCTGTCCTCTTTTCCTCACCATCTCCTGAGCAGTAGGTGGAAGAGACTTCCCCAGTACTATCGGTTCCCACAGAACTCACAAGGTGGCAATTTTTCCCTTAATTAAGACCTTCATGATGAGCCACTAGTATCGGAACAGTTAATCAGCTCTCTGGAGGTGCAGGAGCAAGACACAACCGAAGGGAGTGATTTATACTGTGGTTTGCAATAGTATCAGGGGCTGCAACCCTGCTGGAAAGAGATGCACAGCTGGCCTTATCTTTTCTTTTCTTCTCCTTTTATGAGTCAGATGCATGATGAGACATTGGAAAGGCAAACTTTACCCAAACATTATCCCTCAGCCGTCAACTCCTCTCCCCTATACCCACTATTCCCCTCACCACTAGCCATTATCTGTCATTGGAGGCAACAACAAAAGATAATAGGAGTTTCCAAGTCATGCTTCTTTTTCCTCCCATTCTCTGGGGAAATTATGCTGGGCCTCTTTTTTATTGACTTATTTATAAGTGTAGAAAATGGATTGTTTAAAGGTTTGTGTTGGAGGAACCCAGATGCTGTCAGGGTCATTGACACTCCCTCCAGGGCTCTGGCTGGAGAGAGGATTCCAGGGGTCTGGTTTGGAGTTAATTAAATGGACAGGTTTCGTTTTCCCCCTGGGCAGCCCAGGTGGAAGCCACAGCTTTGTCCAGATTTCAACAGAAGCAATACAGCAAGCTCCCACGGCTGCTTCCTGCTACCCCTGCCCTGCAGGCTCATGAAGAAAACCACACGCACTTGGAGCCTGCCAGGCCTGGGTTCAGTTCGCCATCTCCTCGTGCTGGTGTGATAAGAGCACTCTGCTGGCTCTGCCTCTTTGCCACCTCGGACATATTATTTACCAGCTCCGAGCACTGGCTTCCTCATCTGTGGAGTGAGTATAAGCCCACTTCGCTCCTGGGAGGCATTACATGAAACAAGCCCCTGGCACACAGGAGGACTTTCATGAATGTCCTCCTTCCTTCTCTTCTTGTAGGATGTCGAAGCCCAAAGTACCCTCAGAGACCATCTGTTTTAGTTTGCTAAAGGCTGCCAAGACAACATACCAGAAATGGGTTGGCTTTTACAATGGGGAATTATTAATTTATAATCTTACAGTTTTGAGGCTAAGAAAAATTTTCAAACTGAGACATCATCAGGAGAATTTTTCTCCTTGAGCTGCAGGGATGGGCATCCAGGCACATGGCAGGGCACAACAGTGGCTCAGCCGGTCTCTGCCTTCTCCTCCAAGCTCCATTGCTTTAAGATTCTGGCTGCCTCCAGCTTTCTCTCTTCTCCTGTGGCTTTCTCTCTCCCGGGTTCCATTGATTTCAGCTTCTGACTTCCAAGGCTTCCTCTCTCAGCTTCTAGGAGTCTTGTTTTGTTCTCTGTGTCTCTGCAAGTTTCTCCCATTTATAAAGGAGTCCAGTAAGAGGATTAAGACTCACCCTGGGTCATGCAATGTAACCAGAGATGCTTAACTGAAGTAATTTAATCTAAAGGTCCCAGGTACAGTAGGTTTACACTCTAGGAATGGATTAGCTCTAAGGACATGATCTTCTGGGGTCCACCCAGCTTCAAATCATCACACCATCTAATCCAGTCCTTTCCTCTGGACCAGTGGGAGTCAGGGGCCAGGAATGGGAAACTGATTTGCTGGAGGTCAGCCAGTGCGGGAGGGATGGTGCCCTGGTTTCCTGACCCCCAACTCCACTTCCTCCCCCTCTCACCAGAGCTTCCCTTTGTCCTGATTGACAAGTGAATTTCATGTCATGCAAATGTCCCCTTAAAGTGAGTGAGCACCTCCAACTCTGGTGAACCCTCAGCTATCAGCCACACATGACAGGGTGCTCCTTAAGGGATGTGCCAGGTGAAAGCCTGATGTACACAATGCGACTCTGTTCTTTGTGGTTTGTTTTTGGCAAATAAGATTTTCATAAAGTAGAACACCCAGCACCCCACCCCTGGTCCTTTTCCACCCACTTGAGGCCCTCTTTTCTGAGGCTATGGCTTTCAGCCCAGTGTTTATTGGGTTTCTAGCTCAGCAAGTGCTTAGATCCAGCTTTTGATTAGAGTCGCTTTGGTTCTAGCTGTTTCTGAGTCCAGTTTGGAGCTTAAAGTCTTCAGTATTTCCTTGGTCCATGGCTGGATTCATGCCCCTGATCCTGGCCTTCCTCGAAGACACAGGTGAGAAACTCCCTCTTCTTGTCCCTGCTCACTGGATCATTCTCCCCATTGCCCATCACCTCCACCCTGGCAACCACATCCATCGAAGAACTGAATTCCTCCTTCCTATCTGCACAAGGTGCCCATGTGCATTCTCCAGGATTAGACCCTCGAAGGAGGCAGGGACGTAGGCCACCGAGCCTTGCTGCCCAGGAAGTATGTGGGGCGGGGGCAGGGTAGCTTCAATCATCAGCTCCCTGAGCCAGCCCAGCATCATGCCTGAAAGAGTAACAGGCAAACTATCTAACTGGAAAACAAAGACAATCTGTCTCAATTATGCACGAGTGCAGCAAATTAGGACCCAGCATGAGAAACCTGCCTTTGTTTTGATTATGGAACAGATGTGCCCACCGTGAGGGATTCTCACAAAAGCTTCCGGCATGGTCATAAGGACTCACCTTTCCAGCAGACATGGGCACAGAACTGATCACAGTGGGATAGTAGGGATTTATGGGGAGGGGAGGGGCCAGAAGCTCTTGCCATCTCACTGACTCTGGGCAAGCAAGACCAAGCCGCACACCCAGTGGTGCCCTAAATACTGGCCCATCTGCTGCTCCCATCAGGCCCTTCTCACAGCCAAGGCAGACCTGGCCCCTGACCGGAGGACAATCTAGTCCCTGGTTTGTTTGTTTTTTTTAATTGGGTAAATACTCTGTTTGACACAGATTAGGACTAGAACATGCTAGAGAAACAAGTGGAGAGCACTGCATCGTTTTAATAATAAGAAAAGCAGAACCACCAGGAGACTGAAATAGTAAGGGATTTGTTAGTGATTTGACCATACGCAAATGTGGGAGCTAGTTAATCAGTCTCTGTAAGGCTGTGGTCTTTGCCTCTGATGCTAGAGCTTGAAGATTACAAAGCAGGTGTTCGAGAAGGGAAGATGGAGGTAAAGTGGGGGAGAACAAGGTCAAGCTGGAACCCCCGAGGACAGACAAAGACCCATGTCAGTTTTTGTGCCTCTGACTTGATGGTGCATAAAAGCAAAAAGAAATAAGGGGGTGGGGGAAAGAGGGTGATTCCAACCGTGGTGGGGAGATAAGAACAGTCCTCTCTCCAGAGGCATAGAGGTGAGGCGTGAAGCTAGAGTCACACAAAGAGCTGAGGAGTTGGAGAAGCTGGAAAAGTTTCCACAAGAAGGCGGATCGGTGGCAGGCCTGTTTACTGCCTCACAGGGTGAGCCAGCGGCTAAATGACAAGGGGAGTGAGCTATACAGACCTGCTGCTTTCCTTCCACCCTCCAAGTCTCTCTCAAGAATCTCACCTGGCCCACCTAACAGAAACCTGTAGGAAAGGGAATGCTGGGAAATGTAGTTCGGCCTAGCCCGGCGGGCACATGACCAAGCCACATTACTGAGGACAGCTCTAAGCCTCGGAGAAAAGGCACTCAAGAGAGGGACTGGCAAGCATATGGGCACAGAGACTGGAATGACACAGACTTGGGGCCCGGGCAGAGCAGAGGAGACCAGGGATAATAGCGTTACCATAAGGAGGCTGCCTTCGAGTAGCCTAGTACCTTCTGCCTTGCACGTGCCCCTGGAATCCCACTTCCAGAGTAGCTGCTGGACTCTCTCTGCACCGTCCATACTCTCAGCAAGATTCACTTAAGACCAGGTTAAAAAATATTTGGGAGGCAGATGACTGGGGTGAAAGTAGAGGAGATTCAACCCAGAACCTTAAACTCTTGTGCACAGCAGGCATGACCCAACTCCACTCATCTGGTTCATCAAGCTAGTGCCTCAACACTCCCCTGCTTGTCAGCCATCTGGGGACTGCCTGGTTGTTTGCAAAATGTAACACATAACAAGCTCTGACTCCCCTTCAGCAAAGCAAGTCTCCTAATGCTTTTACATTTCACCCAGGAAAAATACTTTGAACATGCAAAAACATTAATAGTAAGAAATTTCTTGTCCTGTTTTACGTAAATTCATATTTCCATCACACCCGTGTGGGAAGAACTCATTTTTTTCCTTTAGAAACAAACAGATCAGGCTTCCACTCCTGGTTCCACCACTTGCTAGCTGTGTGACCTTGGGCAAGTCACTACATCTCTCTGAGCCATCATCTCATTATCTGTGAAATGGGAATAAGAATACTTATTCTGAAGGTGCATTGGAAGACGAAAAGAAGTATTATCTATGAAGTGTCTATATATCAGTTGCCTGACAACTCTGTTTCAACCCATTTCTAAGGGAGGGAAAAGCTGTTGGAAGAAAGGATTAGCAGGAGCAAGGCTAGACAGAAGCTCAGAGGCGGAGCTTAGAGGAGTCAGGAGTCCCTGACTCCAGCCTGATGGCTCTGAACCTACAGAAGCAGCACCAGCAGAGGTCAGCAGTGGCCCAGAGTGTACAAAATCAGTCTGGAAAGTGAAAGATATCACTGCCACCAAGCTGATCCATGCCAGATTCATTGATGGAGACAAGAAGACTCAGGGTAATCTGAATGGGTCATCCGGGGCGAAAAGGATCAGACACATTTCTGGAGGCTCGGCGAGTGGGTGAGGATTACATGGAGGTAGACTTTAGGTCATTACAGACAGAGCTTCCCATCATCCAAACTGTTCAGAGTTGCCAGCCTAGTGAAGTGGTGAGCTTCCCGTCCTTGGAGGCATAAGCCGTGACCAGAGGGCTACTTGGCAGAGTTAACACAGAAGGGTTTCTAAAGCATGGAGATGGAACAGAACTTGGTGACTTCAAGATTATAACAATGAGCATTTGTAATTCTGTGACTCAGTGTTCATGTAGGAAGGGGTTCCTGGAAGAAGCCAAGCCCTGTATCAGGCCATGTACGCATTTTGCTACGGTAAATCTCCAACAACCCTCTGCGGGAGATTTCCTTGTCCCGGTTTTAGATTTTATTTATTTAGTTTATCCATTTTAAACCCCCCTTTCCCCATTTGCTGTTTTTGTGTCCATTTGCTGGGCAATTCTCTGTGTGTGTTTCCTGCCATCTCTTCTCATCCTCCTCCTCCAGTCTTCACCAGGATTCGATCCTGGAGACCTCCGATGTAGGAGAGAGGTATTCTGCTGCCTGCGCCACCTCAGCTCCTTTGTCCCGGTTTTAGAAGTAAGTAACAAAGGCTCAGAGGCTGAGGGCTTGCCCAAGATCATAGAGGCAATAGATTCAGAACTGCAATGTGTCCTCAGAGCTGGCCTCAAAACTCCTCTCCTTCCTTAAGAGTAAAAGGTGACTGCAAAGAGAAGCTCAAGGCCAGCTTGGAAGATGGGGTTCCCTGGCATTTCTTGTCACCCGACATACTGTGTAGATCATTTCCCCTCTCTGCAACCTGAGCTGAACCTTCCTTGATCTCTCTCGGGGTGCAACTTGGGAGGTGGGTTCTCTTGCCCTTTGCCCTGAGCAGTCAGTCCCCCAGCACTGTGCATGGGGGAGGGAGGCAGGAGGGAGAGGGCTGGGTTGCAATGTGTTTCCTGGAGGCAGTTCTAACTGGCTAATCCCATACCACACAGACTTGGCCTCAGGGTGATCATCTGCTCTTGTGGGAATTCAGGGCACCTCAAATAAAAATACTTGCATCTGCGTAGCATGTCCTGGTTTCCAAAGCACGAGGCTTCAGGGACAATCCTCTGGGACAGAAAGGAATTGGCATTGCTTTTCTCAGTTGAGAAAATGGAGAATTTCAATGGAAGGAAAGTAAGTTACTGAGTCTTACAATGGACCCTTCACACATCATCTCACTTAATACTCAGGGCAAATTATTGTTCCCATTTTACAGATGAGGAAACAGAGGGGTTGTTCAAAGTCAAAAACTAGTAAAAGGCAGGCTTCCACCTGGGGTCAGACCACCTGCCAAACTCGTGCCTCTACAAAGACACTGTGTGGCCTCCCTACTGGTGGGCCTCAAGGCAAGAGAGGGATGAGACTGGTTTCTCAGAGGAGTTCTATTGCTTGGCAAAGGCAGCCCTTTAGAAGAGCGAAGAAATAATCCATTTACCCTTTAACACTCAACATCATATAAGCAGGATCTACAGTGGGAGCAACAGGACTGAAACGGGGGCTCCTGAGCACAGGGACCAAGTCTGCCTGTCTGGGGGAGCATAAAGGAAGGAGAAGAAAGACTGTGAAGAAACCTGCCTCAGGAAGCAATTTTGCCATCAGTGACCCAGCTGAAAAGGATTCTCACCTGTATCCAGCCTTTGCTCAGCGATCCATTCCCTCCCCTTCCCCCCTCCCCTTCCCCCTCTCCCCTTTCCCTCCCTTTCCCTCCCCTCCTGTCCCCTCCCCTCTCCTCACCTCGTCTGGTCCTGTCCAGTCTCGTCTGCTCTTGTCTTGTCTCCCCTCGCCTCCCCTTCCCATGGGTCAGGAAGTGACTGCCTAGCAGACGGCCCCCTAGCCCTGGCCCCACCACAGGGCTGGTGGTTGCCAAGAAGGCATCACCCCCCACAAAGAGGCCAGGTGATGGGAGAAGGTGCCTGGCCTGCCCTGGCCAACCTGGAGCAGCAGCCTAGGAGCTTTCTTACCAGGTATCTTCAGAGGCCACTTAGCAGGGCTTCAAGGAGCTAGAATAAGGATCTGGTTTTGTGATGGGTGACCAGGAGGTGCTAAGGTCATGGCTGGAAGGCAGGCATCCAGTCCCACCTAAAGCATCAACACGTTCCATGACTTAGAAAGCTCCTTCCCCTCTCAGAGCTCTTCTCCACCCATACTGTGGGGAGACTGGGCTAAAAGGTTCTCTGACAGTCTGATCAGACCTCCTTGCCCATCTCTGTCACCTCCCGAGCATACTGTCAGGGGAGTCCTGTCCTGGTGTATGCCCCCCTGTGCATATCCACTTGGAGAGGCTGAGCCATTGGTTGTATGGCTCCTTCGGTCCCCAGGATTCTAAAGGTCAGGTGGGGCCATGGTTCCCTTAGCCACGATGGGGACTGGGCCTTGCTTGCCCCTAACCACAGTCCCCATGGCTGCCTTACTTCCTCTATCCTCACGGACCACACTCAGGCATGAGTAATTGTCAACAAGTCTGGCTTCTAGCAGCAAAGCCCATTAGCCAATGGCCTTCTCTACCTCTCCCTCCTCATGTAGGATTCAAGACATCATTCAATTCCCTCTAATATTTAGCCTTTAAAAAATAATCCTGATTATCATAACTTACAAAATCGTGCAGGAGACAGTGTAAACTAATGTAAATTGTAATCCATGCTTAGTGGCAATACTCCAAAATGTGCTCATCAATTGCCATGAATGTACCACACTAATGAGGGATGTTGTTAATTGTGGGAAAGTATGGGAGATGTGGGGAGCAGGGCATGTGAGAATCCCCTATATTTTTTATGTAACATTTATGTAATCTAAGCATCTTTAAAAAAATAAAAATTAAAAAATAATAACAATAACCCTGAGCAGATTGAGATGTGGAAGCCTCAGTTGCCAAGTCCCAGAGACCTTTATTCTTGACTTCCCACCCAGAAGGCAAAAGGTTGTATGGACTCAGTCAGACCTAGGTCCTTACGTCAATCTGCCACTTGGCCATGTCACTGTGTTAAAGGTGCCTAACCTCGCTGAGCCTCAGTTCCCTCAGCTGCACCAGGCCTGCCTGCTGGTAGTGTCTGGTAAGCATGGGAAGTGTCAGCTGCTTTTATGATCTATTTATTTTTATTATTGTTATTGTTATTTCTCATTAGACTTCTGGCCAGCAAACCAGTGTGCCAACATCAGCACCTTCTCTTTGATGCTTTCCGACTTCAAGATGACATTTATGCTTTTCAAAAGTAGCCAGTCATCATTCCAGCACCCACATACCCATAAGGGTGACAGAATTCCCCCACTCTCTTGGTTCACCCCAGGGGCCTGAATGTCAATTCTAAAATACCCTTTGTAATTTCTCCCCGGGGAAGAGGGCTGGATGGAACAGCCTCCTACAAACAGACCTCCCTGCTCTCCCAGAATTCCATAACAGGAAAGCAGGTGAGGCCCAGAGGTAGATTTATGGTGAAGCAAATAAAACGTAAGCTTCAGAGCCCCGTACTTGCACCAGCAGGCACCTTTCCATGCCCTGGGTGGGGGTCCTAGAGCTGGATGAGGGGAATTAGCCAGACTATGGCCTCACTGCTTCCCTCTACTGGCCACTGACCAGACTGTCCCTGTTGGAGGGTAGGTTGACTGCTTGTGTTGGACACAGTTGGACAGACTAATATGGAATTAATAAGCCCAGACTATCTGAATAACTGTTGGAGCTGTCACTTCCTGAATAAATGCTAGAGCATGGCGCTCTGTGACTTAAACTATAGCCAAGGAGAGTACATTCCCTGGGCCGGGACTTCAGGATGATTCCAGGAGTGATTTTAATGCTTGCCCGTTCTCCCCATGGCTTTCTTTTCCATACCCTTGTTCTTTCTATTTGGGAATTGTTTCTTTTAAGCAGAACAGCTATATTCATCAGTGTGACCTGATTACCCTTGAGGCTACAGTACATTTATTAATGACCTTCTCCCAAATCTAACAGCCAGAAAGGCCCTGGGGGAGAGGCCATAATAAGCCAGCTTTCCCATTGTCGGGATGCCCTCTGGAGCCGAGCTTACACTCAACTGCTTGGGTGGGAACAATCTCAAAGAACAATAATTAACACATGAATGTTTAACACCATTTGGTTCTCTGATTCGTGGGCCATGCTGAACAGCAATGAAAACTGTTTTCTCTCTGAAGCATAAAAATGTTCTCGAGTCACCTGGTGTGTTCACAGATGTGCTGATTATCAGCGGCCTAGAATGTCACAATGACCGAGACCCTGGCTTTGCTCTAGGGCAAGTGGAGTCTCCTGCTCATGCTGGGCTACCCCTGAGGTGAGGCCACACACGGCCGGCGGTGTAGGGAGACCAACCGCCCAGACCCTTGGCTCCGAGCCCCTGGTCTTCCCCTTCCTGCAGGAAGCTGCTGAATGCAGGCCTTTCCAACCAGTGGTGGCGATCAGGCCACCAACCCCGGCTCCTGCTGCAGCAGTTCTTAACCATCAGCGAGCAGGAGAGCCACCTGCGTGTTTGTTAGCATGGCGCCTCATGGGCGCCACCCCCAAAGATTCAGATCCTGGGGCCTGCAAAGCGGACTGGAAGTCTGTGTTTTACAAAGCATCCCAGATGGCGCAGACGCAGGTGTCTGCAGAGCCCACCTGGACAAATATGGTCATAGCTCATCAAACGTCAGGACTCCGAAGGGAAAGCTCCACAAGCCCTCGGGGTCTATCACTGTGCTCTCAGGAATGCTTGATGGAAGAAGAGGGGTGGGGAAGAAGGAGACTGAAGAAGAGGAGGGGAAAGAAGGGCGCCTCTCCGCTTCCACCAGAGCGATTCCTCCTGTTTGTACAGCGGAGGGGCCAAGAACAAGGCTCTGGGGTCGCTTTACATGGCTTCAAGCCACTTTACAGTCTGTGTCCCCTGGGTTTCCTCCCCTGTAAAATGGGGGTGATTCAGCAGCTCACAGGGCCACTGTGAGAATTAAAGTAGTTAATGTGCCCCGTGCTTGTTAGCTGCTGTCATTCTGTCTAGTTTATATTGCAATGAGGTGATAACACTATTCACCTCACTGGTTGTAGGATTTAATTTGAGAAATGAGGGTGCCCCTATTAAAAAAAAAAGTCTGAAAAGTAAAATATTATTAGTTCAACCAACTCATTTTATAGATGGGGAATCTGAGACCCCAGGGAAAGAACAACTTCCCGAGACCACCCGGGAGGTGCAAAGCAGAAGAGGAGAGTGCTCCCCCCGCCCCAGCTGGCCATGGGGCTGCCTCCCCTTGGGAAGTCGGTTCCGGTTCTGCCTCATCACTGAGTTGGCAGCCCCTGCCTTGCCTCCTGCTGTGCCACGTCTTGGGGGCCATTCCAGGGGGGAATCCCTCCACCATCCCTCCCTCTTTCTTTTCAGAGCCCACGTGGGCAGCATTTCTCTATCTCTCCCCCACTTCCAATGTCTTCAAATGCCATGACCGTGAAAAATAAGCTCACACTCTGGAGATGTTTGAAACGTCTGGTTTATTCCTGCGTCTCAAAATGCAAGTTTTCTGCAGAGAGTTCAGGGATCATTAGGAAGTTTGGGATTGGTAGTCAGGGGAGCATCAGTCTATTAGCCCCCCCCCTTCTAAAATTATCAGAAAGAGGCCAGGGTGACCTTACCTCCTACATGCTGCCTCCCCCATAGGAGGGGCCAGGACCTGCTTGGGGTTGAAAGGATGATGACAAGGGGCCATGGTGGAGAAGGGGTCCTCTTTGGACCCTCGGGGCAGCTTTCAGCCTGGGGGTTGTGGAAGCCTTTTCCAAACTGGCCCCCAGTGATTCCTACTCCTTGTATAGTTCCTGCCCACTGGACACTAGGTTGTTCTGTGTGACCCGCAGGGGAAGTGATTTTATGTCCTTAAGAGACCGTGGCCTCTGGCCTGATTGCTCTCTCATTCGCACCCTTTCTCCCTTGTTCCACTCCTCTGGGGGCTGCCGTGTGGTGAGGCTTCCTACCCACAGCTGTGTGCATGAGCATGGGAGTGCATTCTCCAGCCCCAGTCAGGTCTTCAGGGCCTGCAGCCCCAGCTCACCATAAGCTCGTGTAAGAGTGGACTAGAACCGCCCGCTAAGCGACTCCCAGATTCCTGATCCACTGAAACTGTGGGATAATAAATGTGTATTTTGTAAGTTGCTCATCCTTACCTTTTACTTTCTTCCTCCATAGCTGGGCCTCTGGATTGTGGGATAATTTGTTACAAAGCAAGAGATAACTAATACAGGGCTATGAGGTTTTTGAGGACCCTGTCCAACAGCAGAGAGACAATGTCTAGAAGGAAGGAGGGACTTCATTAGCAACCAAGGAGACTGAAAAGAAGGGATACGATCTCCTTAGACCCATGGGGTGCTGATTTATTCTGATATGTGAAGGCTTTGACAAGGGACCCAGAGATGAAAGTATGGATCCTGCCCTAGGTCAGCTCATTGTCTGTTGAGAGTTAAGGATGAGTAAACAGGAAATTAAACACAGTGTAAGTAGAGGGCTGCACAGCCACCTAGTCCAGGCAAGGGAGGGATGGTGGTTGATCAGGCAAAATTTCCTAGAGGGAAATTTATACACCCAGGTGCCATGGAGACAGAAAAATGGATAAAGCCATGTCTCTGACTCCAGGGAACCCGCATCTGATTCAATTGTTCTCAATGCCAGCTGCACGGTAGGTAGACTCACCTGGAGGTGTTTTTTTTTTTTTTTGCTTGTTTGTTTTTTGGAGGTACCGGGGATCACCTGGAGACCTCATATATTGGAAGCAGGCACTCAACCACTTGAGCTACATCCGATCCCCTGGAGGTGCTTTTTAAAAACCTCCAATGCCCTGGCTCCTCTCAAGACCAATTATATCAGTCTCTGGGAATGAGCCTGGATATCAGCATGTGAAAAGTCTTTCTAAGAGATTCTAATTGTAGCCAAATTGAGAAGCACTAGTCTAAGTGAAGAAATAACAACAGCACACACACACATACACATTATGAGTAAAGACTTTGGTAATTTCCAGGAAAGTGATAGAAACTGTAGGTGCTGGGGGTGTGGGGAGAAGGGAGGTGCTGCTGGGCTTGGGGATGATCCGAGGGTCATCTCTCCACACAGCCCTGGGCTTGACCCCGCTGGACTCCGCTCGGTACCGTATTCTACCTTATTCAGCCCTGGGCCAGAGGTCAGGGCAAGATCAGCAGCCAGGTAACCTGTTGCATCTCGGAGTGGGAGTCAGGACCAGTTCTGGGGGCCCTGGGCAGCCCTAAGCCTGCAGCTGAGGCTCCAGAGGCCCAGCCGGGGTCGGGGGGAGGCAGCAAAAGCTGAGGGGCAGACACAGCCTGAAACAGGAAAGGTTTCACCAAAAATAAATGGTTGAGGGGAGGAGAGAAAACCTTACGGGCACTTTACATTCCTAATTCTAGTTAATCCCATTAAAAGTGGGTATTATTATCTCCATTTTGCAGATGAGGAAAAGGGACTGAAAAAGGTTAAATCTGGGCCTGGAAATGCCCATGAATCATGGAGAAAAGCTGTTGCCAGAGCTCTGATGAACCGAACAGGCTGTGAACCATGGCTGCCTCGGGATCTGCTCCTGCAGCCCCAGAGGCAGCCCCAGAGGCAGCCCGTAGCTCATGGAGGAAGGCTGCAAACCAGCCAAGGCTGGCTGGAAGAGACTGTGCAGAGCTGGGGCATGCGGCTCTGCCCCGAGGATCTGGAGGGTCTGGGACAGGATGTACCCCCCTGTTCTCATCCCTCCCCCACCCCAGAGCTGCAGGAGCTGCTACAGCCACAGATCAAGTTCTCTGCCCTGTGTGCTTCCCTCCTTGCCTCTTCCATATCAGCTGTAACTTCTGACTCATTCATTTGTGCATTCATTCACTCCCTTATTCAATAAACACTTATTGGCACCCTCTACATGCTGGGCACTAACACAGGAGAAAAGAAAGCATGACTCTTAAAGTGGAGTGGTAGCGGTAAGGGTTTAGCCCTGAGGTAGAAGGAAGTGAGAAAGTAGTCTGGAAGAAAGTACCAAGAATCTACTTCCAGGAGAAGCAAAGAGCAAGACTCCGAGAGGACAAATGGCTTCTCCATAGCTACACAGTTGCCCCGCCCAGTAGATGAGAGAGCCAGTGGGTTAGGGAGTGAATGAAGCTTAGAATTAGTGAAGAGAGAGTAGCCCACAAGTTAAGAGGCAAAGCAGCCTTTCCAAGACTACATAACCTTTTTGCCTTTAAACTCCCAGTTCCCAGTGTCAGGGTCATAAAACTCCTTAAATGATCTGTAATAATAATATGGAATCCCATTCCAACAGAGATCCATAATTCTTGGTCCTTAGGTAAATGCCCTAGACAGATCAATAAGGAAGGCACAAAAGTCCAAAGGGTGGCTATGAGAGGCTCAACATGTGAGAATCAATTTGTCTTGATAGCCTCTTGTCCACAACCCATGTTCTCCCTCTCCAGTCCCATCTTCCTGTGCCCACCCCTGATTCTCACCACTTTCCCCCACATTGCTCAGTTTTCCCAGTTAGAACACAGGATTGGGATGAGGTGTTGAGGGAGAACTGAAGGGAAGATGGGGGAGATGTAGGGAAGACAGAATCAGGAAGCCAGATGCATGTGCTCTCTGCTGGGCTTAATGCCAGTTTCAGTGCTAGGCTGGGCACTAGCTTTGTGATTATGATGAAGGGATTAAGGTGCTTGAAATTTGGGCCCTGAGTTCCCTTATCTGCAAATTTTGATGGGTGGGCAGGGGTAGTAAAGATTGAACCAGTACAGCATGAGGACAAAGATTCAGAAGCCAGAGAAAGTTGTGTTTGTGCCCAGTTCCCAGTTGTGCAACCTGAGAAAATTGCCTACAGCCTCTGGTCTTCAGTTTCCACCTCCACCAAATGGAAGTGATACCTCGCCGTGGGGTACATGAGGTCCCATGTATTAAGCAGCCAGCAGAGGGGCTGGCACAGTGGGTGTGCCCTGGAAATGATCTCATTGTGTAAAGTCAGTGTTGGGTCCCTCCCCCCCCTCACAACAGTCTCTAAGGTCCACCCTGAGGAGGAGCTGGAAACGGGATAGGTCTTGCCTTGGACCCAGCCTTCCTGAGTTAGAGGAGAGTTGGATATGGACATTTTCCCAGCCAAGATTTTCGCCTTGAAGTTTTGCTAAAAGCTGATATCCATGAGATGCATCCCATTACTTTGTAGAATTGATTCATAAGACAATTTGTTGAGATGCAAAGAGCACGAGACTGAATACAGGACACCTGGTTCTGGAGCCAAGTCCACCATTGCTACATTGGCAGGTCACTGCCCTGCCTGGGCCTCAGGTTCTCCACCTGCACTGGTGCTCATTGGCTGGACTCCATTGGTGGCCAACACTCCTCAGAAGAAAACTTCTCAAGAGGTCACCCTTCCATGGGTAAACATTGATGGACTCTTCTCTGAACGGTGGTGTCCCAGTCAGTGATGGGAGCTGTCCGGGAAGGCTGCATCATGAGAAGGCTGGTGTGAGAAGGCAATGCAAGGAGGGAAAGCTAAGTCCAGAAACCAAAGGCATTCTGGAGCATCTTCGCACTGGGACCTGGAGAACCGGGCACAGGTAGCATGGACGTGACAGGTCCAGTGTCCTTTCCTTGGTCTCTTTTTAAATATGGCAGATTCATTTCCCAGAAACCATGGTGTCCTAAACTAGGATGTGGGCAGTGAGACTAAAAAGCAGTGGATACATTCAAGGAGGTAGAATCAATAAAGCCTGGTGTTTCACTGGCTATGGTATATGAAGGATAGAGTGAAATTGAGGATGACTCCCCATTTCCTGGCTCAGGCAAGCTGGTGGTGCCATTTATTGAAATGAGAAACAATGGCAGTGAACCAAGGATAGAGGGGTGGGAAGGAAACTGCACGTTTAGTTAGGACATGCTGAGTTTGAGGCAGCAGCCATTTATCCAAAGGAATTGTCCAAGTAGGATTGGATATACTTGTCTGTTATGGGTTGAATTGTGTCTCCCCCCAAAATATGTTCAAGTCCTAACTCCTGGTAACTAGGAATGTGACCTTATTTGGAAATAGGATCTTTGCAGATGTTATCAATTTAATGATGAGGTCATATTGAATTAGGGTGGCCCCTTATCCAGCATGACCAGTGTCCTTGTAAGAAGAAGGAAATTTGGACACAGACATAGAGGGAAGACGGCTGCATGAGGATGGAGAGACTGGGGTGATGCCGCCACAAGCCAGGGATGCCCTGGAGCCCCCAGCAGCTGCAGGAGGCCGGGAAATATCCTACCCTAGAGGCTCAGAGGGAGCGTGGCCCTGCCAGCACCTGGATTTTACACATATGGCTTCCAGCACTGTGAGACAATAGAGTTCTGTTGTGTTAAGCCATCCACTTTGTGGCATTTTGCTAGGGCAGCCCTAGAAAGCTAGCACAGGGTCTGAAGCTAAACAAGTCTGTGCAGGAGATAGAAATAAAAGCAGCTTTCAGCACAGGAAGTATCCACCATAGAGCGTTATTGCTTGCCATCTTGGCCTCCCATCCCCCCACTTGCATGGAGATGAAATTCTCTGGATGTGTCTGATGAATCAAAGACTTGGGGTACAGTCATAGTCATAGAGTGATAGAGCTGGAAGGAGCTTGTGTAGAGTGGGTGGGCTGGGGACATGGCGTGGGAAGTCTCACTCCCCTAGGGAAGGACATCAGCGTCTCCAAGAGGGCATAGTTGAAAAGGTCTGTTCATGATGATAACATCAATACATGTATGAAAAACTAAAGATAATTACTATGCTTTATAATGCAGTCACCTAAGCAGGTGTGAAAACGCAGAAATAGGTGCTCTGGCTTTACCAGAGGATGGTGTGTGACTCCCAGGGGGGGCTAGGTCTCAGCCTCAGGCAGCAGGGGTGAGGGGTTCATGCCTGTCGGGGGGAAGGTGGGGTACCAAGGCTCTCTTTTGTCCAGGGGTTACGCACTCAGAGGTTTCCAGAGACAAGTGCCCTGAAGGAGCCAAGCATGCTGTGAAGTAAGTGTGGGAACTGGCAGCAGACTCCAGCCCAAAGGGAGCTTCACGACCCAGACCAGCCATGAGTTTCTGGCACAAATGGCGCCCCCGTGTGGCTAGACCTTTGGCTTTTTCAAGAGAACTTAGAATCCAGAATTTTATGTGAAATCTCCCGATTTTGAAAGGTCGGCTCACTAAGAGGGGCAATGGTTAGAATGATAGATCTGTCTGCAAGCCAAGTAAATCTCATCTACAGGTCAGGGTTAACCCATAGGTCATCAGTTAGAGACCTCTGTTCCAGTCTGGCCCACCTGCAGAACAGATGTGAAAACTGAGGTTCAGAGACAGGACTGGAAAAATCTGAGGTAGCACAGCAAAGTCCAAACTCAAACACAAGACCCCCCCGTTCCCTTACTCTCTTTACTGTATCTAGCTACTACCTCCCTCTAGAGCTCTGTTTAAAGAGAAAAGATCTGAATTTTTCCATAACTTCACTATGACACTAACTACTATTAAACTGAATTTTCCAACTTCCTCATTTTACTTAGAAAGAGACAAATTCAGACATAAAGCAAGATGTGCTTTCCCTCCTATGCAGTGCAAGACTAGGAACAGAACCCAGGCCTCCTGTTTCCCTGATTTCACCAGTTCCTTAAGTACCCAAAGTACTCCCTGGGCAAGGGCTCTATTCTGCTTGCAGTAAATTGTTGAAATATTCCCTTCCTAAGCATCTCCAACAATCCAAATTATAGTCTCCAAACCAGCCCCATAGGCCACATCACCTTAAATCTTCTCTCCACGGGGGTCTGTCTCACCAGCTTGGCACATTGCTTCTCTCCTCTGATGAATGCTAAACACAGCTGCAGCAGGCACTGAGTGCCGCCCCCTCCCCCCAGCTGGGTCTGATTTGTCTGCTAATTGGAGCCAGGGCAAAGCTGGCATGATGCTGTCTGCCAGTGGGTTAGCAAGAAGTGTGGGAGGGTTAGTGTGGAACTTGCAGTCCAAGAGAACAGGCTCAGGTGTGCTGCTGATGAGCTGGTCAACATTGAGGCAGAGGTCATTTACTTCTCAAAGCCTCACTTTCCTCATCTGTAAAGTGGGAATCAAACCTGCCCCGTGGATTTTGCCAATGTCTATAGGTAGAGAAGGAACTAGAGCCTAAAGCAGGTCAAATCTGATGGTGCCATGCACTGGAGTAAAATCTTTAAACAGTCCCCATTGCCTACACGCCAAGTCCAAAGTCAGTTCAAGGCAATTACGATCTGGTGCCAGCACCCTTACCACCACCACACTGGACTCCCTTCCTCGCTTCTCTTGACAGGACTAGCTGACATTTGTTGAGCACCTGCTCTGTGAGGGTGCTGTGCTCAGCACCTTCCATTCACTGGCTCACATATTCCTTCCAACAGCCCTAGAAGAGAGGTACTCTTGTCTCCCAGTTTACAAGTGGGAAAAAGCAAGCCTCAGGATCTTAAAGAACAAGCCTGAAGCCCCCACTAGTGAGTGAAAGAATTGAGATTTGAACCAACTCTGACTCCAGTGATTGTGCTCTCAGCCGCTGCCCTGCACCCCCTCCGAGATTGCCCTGGGCCTCACCTGACTTCTTAGGCACTCTTTGGCACACAAGCTGCACACTTGCTTGCCTTCACCCCCTTGCTTCAGTGCTTCTCCTGCTTGGGAAACACTGCCAGGTAAACTCCTAGAGCATGGCCCAATTCCAGCACCCCCCGCCCATGCTCCACCCCCACCATGCAGGCAGGACATTCTCTCATCTCCCGGCTCTGTGGCCTGCTGTGTGGTGCTCTGAGATAACAGTTATCACCCTGCACACTTAACAAGCGTTGTCAATGCAGACAGGTTGCCATTCGTTTTAGTACTTTGCCCACTATTGTTGCAGGCTTGGTCACCTCAAATGCTGGCAACTAGAGAACAGGGGTCTGGTGCTACTCATCTTTATACTCCTGGGCCACCGCACAGCACCCAAAACCTTGTAAATGTTGTAGGAGAGAGGGAAGAAAGGGAAGAAAGGAGCAAAGGGATGGAGGGAAGTGGAGAGAAGGGAAAGGGAGGGAAGAGGAGGGAAGGGAGAGGTGGGAGGAGAGAGAGGAGGGTGGGAAAGGGGGGAGGGAGGGAGAAATAAATGCATTGATGCATTTAGTTAGTGAGTAGTGTAAGGCAGGCCAAATCCAGCAAGCGGCCTGTTTTTGTGCAATCCTTAGCTAAGAACAATTTTTACATTTTTAAAAGGTTGTAAAAAAAATTCAAAGAATATAGGACAGAGACCACATGTGTCTCAAAACCTAAAATATTTATTATCTGACCTTCTAAAGATAAAGTTTGCTGACCCCTGGTGTAAAGGGGATCCAGACTCCAAAGGCAAAGAATCTCAGATTGTGGGTAGGAAATCAGAAAATAACAACTCCTGAAACTTAAACCAATGAAATGAGATTGGCCACTTCCTGTGTTGTAAATCAGCAGAGCTGATTGGTGTGTGGCCCATAAGGCTGCGTTGGGGCCTTGCCTCTCTCTCAGTATAGGTTCTTGGGGGCCTGTCTAGGAGGAAGGCATAAATTTCAACAGTAGCTAATGGAAGATAAACTGGACTCTTGGAGCCACCACCTGCCTGTCATGAGGCAGCGTTGTAAAGACAGTCATTTTTAGGGACTGATCTAAGCAATATTGCAAGGGACAGAATGGAGAGTGGGGTATTTTGTCAGTGAGACCCCCAGCCTGTGGGAGTCCTGAGCAGTTTCCCCAAGTGTTCCAGGCCCCTTGGCTTTCTCTCCCTAGGAGGGCCTGAGGATGAGTCCTTAATGGGTCTGGCCATTAAGATCCTTATCGCCTTTGCTTGAATTCATAAAAGGGCCTTGTGATGATAATAGGACTTTGTACAGGAAAGAAGAGGCCATGTCCAGCTGGTGGGCTGAGCTAGTTTCTGCAGCATAGCAACCATGATAGATCCAAGTGCCTGCTATTAATTGTCAGGCACGGACTGAGGGGCTTCTTTATTTACATTATCTCAGAGATGGGATATCATTACCCCCATTTTACATATGAGAAAACGGAGGCCCAGGGAGATCAATGAGCTTATCCAAAGGCATATAGCTACAAAGTAGCAGAAAAAATAAGCCATTATTTGTTGGCTCCAAAGCCTGGTCCTTTTCATAAATGCTACATTATAATATGTGTGTGCTCTCTCTCTTACTCATACACACATAATTAGTGTGGATCAGGGATCTGGAATTAATATTTGCTAATCTGTGTGGGTAGGCCCTGGGAATCAGTCTCTCTTACTATCTCAGACACACACACACACATACATATACACACATACACACCCTGATGACTTAGTTCTTTGTCCAGCCTCGGTTCTATTTGTGACTTCTAGACCCCCTGCCCTGGGACCCTGTCCTAACCTCCAGACTGCATGGCTGGAACCCTTGATACTCATTTCCATTTCATCCAAAACCTGTTGATTGCATTATATGCAGAGATCAAGAAAAAACAACGCCTTTTTTCAAGGAGTTTGCAGTCTAGTGAAGGAAGTAGACGAGTAAAACACAGGTTAAGGAGTTGATGTCCTGAGTGGCAAGATCTCTTAGGCTTGATGCTGGGGAAGCCAGGCTGTGGACCTTGGGCTCCAAGAGAACTTCCCTTAGGTTACACAGGGGCTGGGAGGCCAATGTTGAAAAAATTCACAGAGTTCAAATAGGAAGGGATATGATTTTGAAAGATCCTCTGCATCAAATGGAGGATGAATTGGAAAGAGACAATACTGGATGCAAGATCAGTTGGGAATCTATAGATCTAGTAACAGATGGCAATGTTCAAACTGGAGAAAAATTAAAGGGATGGAGAGAAGATAATACAAGATAGTTGGAGAGTAAATCAACAGGTCTTAGTGGTCTATTAAAGGTGAGAGAGGAAGAAGAGAAAGGAGTCTGAGTTAACACTCTGACTAATTCTTGACAGCACTCCCTCTCCTCCGGGACACTGGACTCTCATGTCTGACACCCCAGGGACATGAGCTGTCCCCTCTACTACCCCAGCCACTGATTGGGTCTCACTCTTAATGCTCAGGCCCTTTGGAACTTCAGGGCCTCTGCTCCTCTGGAGTTACACATGCCCAGAGGCACTGCTGACATGTTCTGCCCACCATATGGAACTGCCTTGAGCTCTACCACTAAATCCAAATTTACCAACTCACATAGACATCCTCTGTTGAACTCCTTGATGCTGCTAGCACCAGCCTTGAGGCAGGCCCGTTTCCTTAACTCCATCCTTCCCAGGCCACCTCTTCACTTTGTCCACTGTCTGAACCATGAGGTCAGCTCCACTGCATCTTGCTGCAGTTCTCACCCATCCTAGCTATGGCACTACCAATTCCAGCCCCACCCCACCCCCTCCGCCATACCCAAAAGCTGGAAGAGAAGGCTAATATGGTAGAATCAAACTCTCTTGGCAGCTAGGAAGAACGGACTTGAACCAACCAACAAGAGTAAATTTAGCAGAGAGAAATGTCAAGGCCTACATATTGAACCCAAGAATCTGGCACAGGGAGAAGATGGGAAGACTGATGTGGAGTAAAGATAAAGAAAACATCTAGGGGAGAGGCTGATTAACTGGCCAGAAGCCAAGCAGTACCTTAGAGGGTGAGGAAGCAACTACATAAAAAAATACTAATACAATTTGAGATTAAATTAATAGAAGTCTAGTGCCCAGGCAAAGAAAAGTGTGCTCTGACTGGACTATTTAGAGCATAACTACTATATGGTGTTTAGTGTGGACACTGCCATATCAGTCTGTCTGAAGAACAGAAATGAAGTGGTGGGTATCTAGAAATGAATTCTGGAAGCCTTTTGGGGAGAAGGGATGGAAAGATGGCTGCAGAGCTGGTACTCCTTCATGCTAGCTGTGTCATTATTTTCTTTGCTCTCTAGTTGCCCAGTTCCTCGGGGATTTTTTCAAGGCTATGGATCAGCCTCTTGGAAAGCACACCTCTCTGAGCTCTAGCTCCACCTAATGGTACCAGGGCTGTTTCTGGTACATCTGAAATGTGGTCCCTCTTTGTCTCAAGCTTCCTGAGCTGACAGGTCAGTGTAGTGAGTCTGTTGTAATTTCTCTTCGCACTTCTCACTCTTCCTAGAATGTGGAGCTGGAAGGGTCCTTAAGGGCAAACCCTGTATTTTACAGATAAAGAAACTATGCACACCTGGTACATAGGTAGGCCAGAGACTCCAGTCTCTGGAAGTATACCTAAAAACTCCAGCATCACATATAGATTTGAATAGAAGGGACTGATGAACCATGTGCAGGGAGGACTTATTTGAGTCCAATTCTGTCACTCTCAGGAGCACAGAGTCCAAAATAAAGCCCACTGATAAGGCATCAGTCTCTGGGGCTATCCCCCCTTATATAGGACCTGGGTGTCTCCAGAGCCCTCAGGAGGCCCTCTGTGTGGAGTGATATGCACTTTGATGTTCTATGAGCTCCTTCTGAGGTTGCGTAAGCGTTACCTCTGGGATGACCTCCCGACTCTCTTTGAAGTCTCTTAGCCACTTGAACTCATTTGTCTTTACCTTTTCCCCCTTTTATTCAAGGTCTTTTTCCAGTCGTGTTGCCAGTTGGCGCTTGGTATTAATCCCTCGTTGCCAGGGAGGCCCATCCCCGGGAGTCATGTCCCATGTTGGGGGGAAGGTAATGAGTTCATATGCTGAATTTGGCTTAGAGAGAGCCACATTTGAGCAACAAGGAGGCTCTCAGGTGGCAATCCTTAGGCACCCCATAACAGTAAGCTAAGTTTCAGTTACAAGAGCAAAGACTCATAAGGATAGTTATCAATAACAAGGACTCATCAGTGGGCACATACCAGGTGTGTGTGGAATCTCGGTGGAGCTGCAACTCCTACCCTACAGCTCAATGGACTCATCCAAGTCACCTGGTGAGGAGATAACGATGGGCAATGGCCATCCCAGGGAATGGAGAGGGCCTGCATCTGCAGGCAGGATCACCCCACCCACCATATCCATGGGATATAAGCCCTCTCTCACTTGGAGGTGGAGTGGACATCACCATCCCAGTCCCCTCAGGACTGGGGGAAGAACTATGGACTAGAGTGGACTTAATGGTATTCTGTTGTACACATATGGTGATTCTAGCAATGGAAGAAATTATAACAGTGAGGTAGAGCCGGTGTCCACTGGACACTTTCGGGGCAGAGAGGGGATGTGCAGTTGAAATACAGGGGCTTTTTTGGGACTTGGGGGTTGTCCTGAGTGCCACTGTGGCGACGGATGTAGGCCATTTTAAATCAGCACACACCATTCAGGACTGTGTGGGAGAGAGTGTGGTCTACAATGTGAACTGTGGTCTATGGTTGATGGCAAGGCCCCAGGATGTGTAGGTCCATTGAGGGTGATGAGCCACACTTGTGGGAGATGTTTGTGTGGGATGTTGTGGGAGGTGTGGGAGGTGGGGAGCATGGGAACCCCTGTAGTTTCCGTGTAATATTTAGATAATCTAACCACCTTTAAAATATATATATAACATTTTTGTAAGCAAATGCACATATATGCATATATATTTATATATCATTTTACAAATATTGGTATGTATTGTGAAAAATTTGATTTTTACCCACAATAAAAAAAGAAAAAAAAAAAGAAACTATGGCTCAGAAAAGGTCTGTAGTTGTTGGCAGCAGAGCCAGGATTAGAACTCAGGTCAGCCCAGCAACCTTTTCAAACTGCCCTTTGGTCTCTTTCCTCCTACCCAACCACTTACTGACCTCCAAGCGGTTTTTTTTTTTTTTTAAAGAAGAAGGTTCTGTGTACCAGCAACAGAGCGTGGGAGATCAAGAGAACCCTGGACCCAGAGGCTCTGTCTTTTATCAGCAGGGTTGCCTTTGTTACAGAAGTGAAGTCAGCCAACATCTGGGCCAATTTCCCTGGGGAGCTCTGGTGCCCAGGGAAAACCTTGATCCATCCCCTCCCTCACTGCTGTCCATCAGAAGAAGCTAGGACTCAGCCAGAGTCAGCATAAGCTGAACACCTTCCCCCGCTCCCTTGGTGGCACCACAGCTTTGATTTCCAAGGCCTCAGTGCAGCTCTCCAAACTTCTGTGACTCTCCAAAGCTTTGCCCTTAATGATCCCACTTCTCTTTTCATCAAACCTTTAACCTCAAGAACCCAGAATTTTATCATCATCGTCATCATCACCATTTTCTCATCCCTTCACCCTCCCATGTGTACAGCACACTGCAGGGAATACACTTTATAAACCATTTGCACACCCCTTGTCTTACTTGACCTTCCCACTTACCCTGTGAGGTTACCCCTGGGGAAGCTGATGCCCAAGTTTCATGACTTGCTGAGCTCAAGCCAGGTCTGCTTGACTCACAAGGTGTTATTGGTTCTGCTTCCGCAGGAAAGCTGTATCTCAAACATGCCTTCCTTGAGCTACAAATTAAGTTCACAACAGAACTGAAATTTTCTGTTTTTACAATTAAAAGGTAAGAAAGAAACTCACTATAGATATACACAGAAACAAGATATTGATGTGTGAAACCTGGAACACAAGCAGACAGAAGGCCAATCCAGGGTTATTCTACTGTATGGCCAGAGAATGTAAAAGTCATAGAAGGAAATAAAGAAACAGTTGACTCTAACCCATCTTAAAGATGTTAATGCTGGGACCCAAGAAAAGGACTTGATTTCACAGAGGCACAGAGCTGTTTGATGGCATGGCTGGGATTCTAACGACTCTGTGGACTCCCACCATACTTGGAATTTGATCTACCCCAGACATTGACACTGAGTGTTCAGAAATCTGTCAGCCACCATCTGCTGTTGTCCTGGAAGCTCTGAAAGACCAGATAATTTCCCTTGCTTCATTCTGGAGTTTGGAAGCCATCTCTTCTCCCAGTTATAATACAGCTCTCCTGGACCTTCAAGTTGCTATGCAGTATGCACACGTGTACTCCTAGAGGTCCATGGAGAAATCGGGCATTAAATTGCCCCACATCTGCCCAGATCGCCAGGGTGCCTGGGATGTATTCTGTCTCCTCCAGGGCACTGGTGCCAAGTGCAGAGAAGAAAGAACTAATGCCCCGCTGCCTTTCTGGGCTGATATCCTACCTTAATCTTGCCACCCCATTTCTCAGAAATTAGGTCCCGTTTGCATTCTCTACCACACGCCCATTTTGTGGTTTCCCATCTCCAAATGTCATCTCCCTGTCTCTTGAAGTCACAGCTCACAGCCCTATCTGTGATGCACCCACCCCCACATCTAAATCTTAACAACAGAATGGACCTCACTGGATTGGCCACTCGTCCCTTTGGACTTCATCAGTGTCAGCCTCCACCCTAAGGATGTCTCTTCTGCCCTCATGTTCTCCATTCAGCCTACAAACAGGCAGAGCCACTGATAAAGGAACAGCAAGAAGCACCCAGTCCCAGCCTTTCCGAGGGCTGATTTCTCTGTCCCTGGCACTCAGAGCTTCCTCCCACCCTGTTCTTCCTGTCCCACTGCCTCATCTCAGCACCTCAACTACACAGAATAATCCAAAGTCTGGTCCTTAAAATAGAAATTCTGAAGAACATCAGCTTTTCAGGAACTCTTTAAAAAAGAAGAGAGGTGATGTTTCCTGGTCAAATGAATTTGGAAAGCACCAGATTAAACAGAGTTAAACAATATTCTTTCCTGCAGGAGTTCTCAGACCCACTAATATGTCAATATGCATTGTGACTGTCCAAGCAAATAATATTGAATACAGTGTTTCCCACACAGGTTTGACTCTCCCAAAAGACGAATGTTCTTTAGAAATACATTTTAGGAAACATTTGCTTAACTCTTTCCCGGACAGTAACGCTAGCAAGTTTTGACACTGCTACTTATTTGCAGCTTGGCTTCAGACAAGTCGCTTTCCCTATCTGGGCACCACTCTTTTCATCTCTAAAAAACAAACAAAAGCAAGGTGGTGATTGGGCAAGATGGTCACTGGGGGTCCCTCTGGCACTCCCTTTCTCCCACTCCCTCATCTGTATTTTCTGGCATGTCTGCCTCAGGTAATGGAGAGACTGTGGATTGAGAACAGCTTGCATCTAACAAGACCTGAGTACAATGGAACACAATGGATGACTTTGTGAGTGCCTGGGATGCTTTATAGATGTTGAAAATCGTTTTTGTTTAACTGGCATCACATGGCCATTAACAGTGATTATTAACTCAGAATCCCCGGGGACTGAGAGCAGCTTGTAGCTCAGTGACAGACAACACCCGCTGGGACTGCCAGGCAGAAGGAATTCCACTGAGCATCCCGGCACTGCCAGGAGCCTGTACAGATCAGGGGGCTGCCCTGAGGCATCTAAGACCCTGTTCTCACCCAGAACACCACTGTCGCCTCCTAAGCTCCATGTTGACACCAAAGCAACTAAACTGAAAGTGGACACGGGAGAATCAGAGAGCGTTGGGGAAGTTATTGAAGACATTCACAAGCTGTGTGGAATGCTACGCCAGGGAATTTTGAGGCCCCTTCCAGCTGAGCCTCTGGGATTCCTTTGAACTCCTTATGTGTGCAATAGACCGTTTTAGACCCAGAGAAGAAAACAAATATGAAAAAAGCAGACCCTACTGTTAAGTGGTATAATTTTTCAAATTATGTTCTAAGGAATACTGGTCCTTTAGATACTCTAGGATAAAGGTGTTTCATGATCAAATAAGTTTCAGAAATGCTGCACACACGTCCCCCAGTCCTTGGAAATTCTCAACCCACATCAATATGTAAAAAGCACTGAGAAATCTACGATAAACCTGCCTAACCAGTTAATCCATGGTTTCACAAATTTATTTGACCACGAAACTCTTTTTTCTGAACTCTTTCTAGCAGCCTATAGAATTATATTCCA
Organism: Tolypeutes matacus; assembly: GCA_026826555.1. Classification (NCBI taxonomy): domain Eukaryota; kingdom Metazoa; phylum Chordata; class Mammalia; order Cingulata; family Chlamyphoridae; genus Tolypeutes; species Tolypeutes matacus. The sequence continues at coordinate 19,577,049 of JAKSZT010054055.1, forward strand.
TACAACACTCTTTGGGAGAAGATGCTCTAGTTGACTCACAGTACATCAGGCCTGGAATGGACCCTAAGGGGGCATTTAAGCTAGGTTCCTTGCCTTCCTGATAAGGGGGCACCATTCTCTGGGCCATTGTGATTGATCTGGAGTGAGCCAATCAAAACTCTTCCCTGGAGCCTTTTGAACTGTCCCTAGATTCCTAATTGGGACTCTAAGGGTGTGATTCCAGAGTTGCTAGCTGTCAAGTTAGGATGTCATCTTGTGTTGACACAACATCACTGTCTGTGCTGTCATGGTGCTGTTACACCAGGAAACCCAAAGAAGGATGAGAGAGAGAAAAAAAAAAGAGAACATGTATTCTTAGCTATAGTTCCCAAGGTTTCTGGAACCGTTGTGAATCTTACTGCTCTTCCCTCAAATATTTATTATTTTTGCACAATCTCAGGCTTCCTGAGAAGGAAAGGATTTCCAAGAAATCCTTTTCTATTCCTTCTCCTTTTTCTTTTCTTGATTGAACTATTTATATCGGTCAGAACTCCTCTCACAACTTGAAGGAAATTTGACTCAAACTGGCTTAAGCCAAAAGTGAATTTGTTGGCTCCTGTAAGATAACAGTCTAGCAGATAGGGAGAGCTTCAGATGTGGCTGGATACAGGTCTGCTAACACCATCATCAGGGCGGCTTTCTTCCCACCTCTCAGCAATGCTTCCTCTCTGTGGCTTCCACTATCAGGAAATCTCTCCCCCACGTGGCAAAAATGGCAGCAGCTTCTTTAGCATCATGTGCCATCCAGCAGAAAGAGCCCAAATGCATTTTGAATGGCACCTACAAAAGTTGTAAACTTCACTTCAGTTGGGCCAGCTTAGGTCACATGCTCACCCCAGAACCAACCAATGTTGCCAGGGGGCTTGGCTGGGGCCCTAATCCTGTGCTTCAGCCTGGATCTGCGGTATAGTGAAGTTCCATCTATACCACAAGCACTGAGAGTAGAGGACTGAGTCCCCTCCACCCCTCCTCCCTCCCCAAGAGAAAAACCACCAGGGCTGTGGCTAGAAAGGGGTATGGATGCTGGAGAAACAAGCCACACTTGTCCATGATGCTATTTTGACTTGGGTTTCTAGCATTTGCAACCAAGAAAGGTCTAACCAGTATGCCTTGCCTTTCCCTCCTCACCCCCACTCCTACTCTTCCAGGCAGTTCTGGGAGCCTGGACCCAATAAAACCGTGCACTTGCTTTAGGTCATGATATCCCTTCTGCAAGGATACCTGCTCCTCACCTCCCTAACAAGCTCTGCACTTCCTCTAATAGCCTACCCAACGTGCCTCCTCCATAAGACCCTCCCCAGTTCCCAAGGCACGCTCCCACTCTTCCTCTCTGCTCCCACAGTGGTTGGAAGAGTCTCCATTGTAGCACTTTGCAGTCTATTATCCTCCATTGCCAAGGCCTGTGAGTCCCTCGAGGGCAGGCCCTGTGCCTTAAGCATCGCCCACCCTGGCCTCAGGGCCCTGCCCAGTCCTGGACCAGAGAAAGGGCTGTGAGTCTCCATCAAACAAGGCCGGCCCTCCCCACCCTTTCCCCTGGGCCTGCTTCTTTCCAGGTAAACACATATCCAATTCCCGCTTCCCTGCCCTTCCCTTCACCCAGGGCAGTGCTTGTAAACAGGCTTCACTGTCTTGTGAATGACAACAAGCATCTCTGGACATAGCACGTGACTCACCAAGAGCCTCCGCAACATACCCTGCCACTCAGCCTCCCACCCCTGGAAGCCACGCTCCGCACCGTGCTTGTTCCTGTCTTGTTCTGAACTGTTTTGATTTTCAGCTCTTTGGGGATGACATCACTGTCTGTGCTGCTCACGCTGTCTCAGAATCACAACCAGCTTGGCATTATTGTGCAACAGCTTCCTGTGGGAGTGTTCTCACTCCAGAGGGAGGGGAGCCCTGGTTACCTGAGCTTGGTGACAGGAATGCACACTGGCTTTGGAGCCAAAAGGCTGGGGTTCAAGCCCTGACTCTGACACCTAGTAAAGAGACTGTCAATACACTACTTAAGTTTTCTCATCTGAAAAATGGGGGCGATTCTTTTAGCACCCCAAAACACTGGAAGTACTGTGTAGACTGAAAGGCACTATGGCCACATCATTCTCTATCTCCCTTGGTATCATGCCACTTGCTCAATGAGAAATTCTTGTTAAACCTGTAAAGAACCTTCCTTGGCTATACCCAACCCACCATGATCATTCCCTTATTCCGCTAGGAAAGCTTATGGAGCTCCTTTAGTTCAGAGTTTGCGGAAGGCTCCTGTGGGGAGGACGGGAGCCTCTACGTGGTCTTATAGTGGTTTGTACCATGTAGTCATGTGGTCTTGGGCAAGTGACAGCCTCTCTGTCTGCAAACGGGAGCTGATGATCCTTCACTCCAGGGCTGTCGTGAGGCTGCTGAAGTGGGGTTTGCAAAGTGTGTTATGGGCGCTGCTCACCCCCTTTTCTTCACTCTCCTAGCCCTGTGGTGGAGCAGGCTCTTCGGAAGAAGGCAGGAAGAGCTTTCTTTGTGATGCTCCTGGTACTACAGGACACTAACGAATCACAGGAAAGTGTGTTTTCATGGATTCACTTGCCAGACCTATCCTCAGAATTCCTTCAGACTTCCCTCAGGGCTTGTGAAAAGGAGAAAAACAGAGTTGCATCAAGAAAATTTCTTCCTACTTATGCGTCCCAAGGTACATGGAGTAAGATAAAAGGGGGCAGCTAATTGGGCACAGCCCTTCAGGCCCTTTCTCCAAGTGCCCATCTGGGGGTGCATGGAGTGAGCGCCTCCCTGGATTCTTGACCAAGACCCTAGAAGGGTTCTTTCATTCATTCATGCAGTAAGTATTTATTGAGGGTCCCCTGTGAGCCAGACGGAGTGCTGGCCACGGAGGGTAAAATGGGGAACAAAGCCACGGTCCTGCTCTCAGGGAGCTTACAGCCTACTGGGAAAAACATGATAATACTCACAATAATTATACTCTTATCTGCAACTGCCCCCCTCCCCATCTCCTGCTCTGGATGCTGCTTAGTAGGCAAGTCAGGTGATGGTAATTCTGAGTCATGTCAAGTCTCTGAACCATAACATGCCATTTTTTCACTGGGTGAGTGTGTCTGTGCACCAGGCACCAGGGATAGGAACTGAGAATAAGACGAGTTTACTATCCTTATGCAGCCATGCAGTTCGCTGAGGGCAGTAGACGGCGCATGAGAGGTGCTCTGGTTGACGTAAGCACAAGGTTCTATGGAGTCACAGAGAAGGGGCAGCTGACCCAACCTGAGGGGAGACAAGGCTTCTTGGAAAAACTGACTATTAAAGGACAAGAATGCCCTCATCTTCACTAGTCTCCCAGAAGCATGCACCATCCTTGGACACTTCTTCCTTCTGGAAATATTCTCTTGGGGCCTCACTCTTCTGGTTTTCCAGCTGCTCTTCAGGCTTCTCTGCTGGCTCATTCTCTTCTATCAAAGCTTTTGAATGTCAGAGGACCTCAGCATGCATTCCTTTGCTCTCCTCTGTGCATTACCCCTAGGTCTCACCCATGGCTGGCATTTTTTATACATGTTAGTGTCTCAAATTTCTATTTCTAGTCTGTGCCTCTACACTTGGGTTCCAAACCCATATATCCAAATGAGGACTCAACATACTCCTGGAGACAACACAAAAGTACTTCACATTTACCATGTCCAAGCCCAAATACTTTGCTTCCCCCTTCACACCTGGCCCTACTCCACCATCCCTTCTTTATCACCAGCACCAATAGACATCTTATTTGACCCCTCCCTCTCCCTGATCCAGGCCATCTTCAAATCTTGTTGAGTTTATCTCCTAAATAGATTTTGAACCCATCTTTTTCTCTTCATATCTTCTTCCAACAGTCTGGTCTAAGCCATCACCCCCTCTCTCATGGACTATGTTCATAGCTTTCTACCCTCATCCTTTACTACCCTTCAGTCCAATCACCACAGTGCTGTCAGGGATGTCTTTATAAAGCCAATAGGATCAAGCCACGCATTAGCTCAAAGTTCTTCGGGGCTTGACCATTGCTCATAGGGTAGGACCACGGAGCTCATGTCTTCTTAGCTCTATCTACCTCTATGCTTCCATTTACGGTCTTTCTCTTCTCCATTCTCTACCCTCCGACATCTCACCATTCAGTTTCTTAAATGTTTCCTCCCTACTTAGGACCTTTGTACATACTATTCCTTATACCTGGAGTGTTCTTCCCTCCCGTCCAGTCCAGTTAGCTCATCCTTGACAGCTCTGCTCAGTTTCACTTTCTCAGGGATGGTTTTGCTCTCGGATCTCCAAGACTGGCCACCATTGCCTTGCTGTACACTCCCTTGGCCCCGGTGCTGCCCATGCTAACACTCACCACAGTTCACAAGAAGGCTTTTGTGTGCCTGGAGGTATTGCCCCCATTGTACTGTTAGCTTCATGAGGGCAGGGGCCAGGACCGTGTCACCACCAGCCCCAGGCACAGCAGCAGGCCTGGCACCTAGGAAGTGTCCATACATTTCTGTTGAGAGGACTGAAAAGGGCTAGGGCACTGCTGTCACCACCCAAGGCTTTCTAAAGACAGTAGAAAACAGGAACTCAAGATCAATGTGAGTTCCCAGAGAGCTATAACTCCACCTGGGGTAAGGGGGGTTGACTTTATTTAGTGATTGAGAACAATAGAGTCAAAATGGAAAAGACCTTATATCTGGTGTGTTGTTTCTTCCTTCTTCTTCTTTCTTGCTTTCCCGGGAAATGAGAGTATTGATGGAAGTTGGCCATGGCTCTTGGGAAAGGCAGGAGGCTTCTCCAAGCAGGACCAGGACCAATGATGCCTGCAGTCAGAGCTCTTCAGATCCGGGGCCAAGACAAGGCAGCAGGCTGGGGTCCATCCTGGGTACCCATCAGAAACCCTGGGAACAGTTTAGAACTTGGATATAGAGACAGGGCTGGGACTAGGGTGAGGCAAGTGGGGTACCCAGGGTGCAAAATGTAAGGAGTACTAACTCTCAGGTGTTGACCCTGCACTCGTATGACCCTGAGAGTGGTGTCTCCTTAAATGTAGCACACGGTGTACCTGCCTTGCCTCACCCTGGTCCCAGTCCTGTCTAGAGGTGCAGCCTTACTTCTGAAGCTGTTAATTCAGTCCTTCTTTCCAGGTGGTTTCAACGCACAGTCAGGTTTGGGAAGCACTTAGCTAGAAAACTCCCACGGGGCTGTGTGAAGAGAGATGCAGGAGCAAAGCAAGTCAGGGGCCTCCTGGACTAGTCAGGGAAATTTCCTGTGAATGGTCAGGATGATACCTCGACACAGGACATCATGGCATTTGCCATTTCCATGTCTAATCTGCAGAGCTAATGTGAGCTAAAAATAAACTAGAGGGAAAAAGTTTAATCCCAAGAAAACTGGGGTCAGAATGCTCAAAAGTGGGCAGTATGGACTGTCTGCCGCACGATGGTTTTGGTGAATCTGGCCAAGTCGAGCTTTAAGGCACCAGCCCTACTGCTCCCACCTCAGTGTCAACTGGCCACTCCAGTACAGTACCCAGTGGCTTTTCCCAACACGGGCACTGCGTGTACAGCCTTTGCAAGCTACTTCTCAGGCCCCAAGACCTTTCTGAATGGCAACTGCTCTTCTTTGTGCCGTTTCTATTTCCCAACACTGAGCTCAGCATACCTTATTTTATGACTTGCCAAAATATCTGCGTGCACAAGGTCTTGCTATCCTCCTTGCACAGAGTGAAAAATGAGGGTCTGAGAAGCATCTAATCCAAGCCTCATGGTCTGTAAGTGTCCTAGGATTATAAGGCCTGACTCCACACTGTGTTCTTAATCACTGTGCCAGCCTCTATACGTGATGGAAGAGTCAACAATTAATAGTCCCTCATCAGAAGCCACTATGATCCCAGGGATCAAAGAAAGCCTGACAGAACCAAAACCATCCTACTGATCCCCAAACCAAGCAGGCACCCCGCATACTGGCAGCACATCTCAGTATCAGAGGCCCTTTGCTTGGGCTCTGCCACTATGGTCTGGCTGGGGAGAGACTGCAGGGTGTCTGGTGAGTGTAGAGAGAGCTGGCTTGAGAATTAGGGAGCTGGTTCCCAGCCCCAGCTCTCCACTTCCTGGCCATGGGATCTCAGCAAACTTTTCCTTTCAGAGTCTTGGTTTCCCAAACTACAGAAACTTTAAAATGAGAAAATTGAATCAGGTAGCCCCTAAGAATCCTCCCATCTTAAGAGTAGCACCTTAGAATATAATAACTGCTGCAGCGGGCAGCCTGTGGCCAGCGGCCAGTGGCCGACAGTGGCCAGTGGTATTCTTGTTGATTAGGTGGTAAGCCCCAGTTCTGCAGCAGCTCATCTTCCTTGAGTTTAGTGGACTCTGAACGCAACTTTCCTGGAAACACTTCTCTAGCTGAGGCTCCAGCTAGAAAGTGGGAAGAATTCCATCTTGGGGAAAGATGGCAGTTTTCCAGCAAGGTGGGGAGACCCATCCAGAGCTCCTTACAGAGAGGGAGCTACAAGGAGAGCTTTACCAGAGCACTGCTTCTGGTAAAACTTGAAAAAGGACCATAGAAGTAGGAAGAAAATGAAAGGGAGCTGATGAGAGAAAGTACACATGAGAGTGGGGGAGAAAAATAGACAGACCAAAGGAGGCAAGAGACAGAGAGAGAATGAAAGAAAGATAGGAAAGGAAGTTACAGGAAAGAGGGAAAGCTATGGAGGCTGCTGAGGGTCGAAAAGTACCACAAATAGTGTCAGTTTCCTGATTATGATATTGCACTATGGTCATGCAAGATGTTACCACTGAGGGAAACTGGAATAAGGGCATAAGGATCTTTCTATTATTTCTTATAACTGCATGTGAATCTATAACTACCTCAAAATAAAAAAATTAAAAATAAAAAGCATCAGTGAAACATGTCTGCAGAGACCTTTCACGAGGAACGAGAAGTTCAAAGCAGGCCCTGCTGCTGTATGTGAATGCACATTCCAGGGTGAAAATGAAGCCCCGGGAGGAGCAAGCCCTGCTGCTATGGGCATGGTGGGGCCAGCACATGCCCCGGGGCCAGGAGAGCCAGAACTCCCTCCCCCTGGCTGGCCTGGGACCTGCACATGTTTCCCAGCATGTCCTAATGTGTATTTCTGCCTCTGATCTGTTGGCTTAAAGAAGTCAGTAGCACAAAAAAACAAACAAAACAAAACAAAACAAAAAAACAAAACAACAACAAAAAAATTTACATGTATCCATTACATTTAATTGAGAAATGTATATATTTATTCATCTGTGTTTACTTTTTAGTTTTTAATCGCTTATGTTTTCGATTATTAAATGTACAAAATAAAGTTAAAAAAAAAGAAAAAAAAAAGATCCTATTTCCAAAAAAAAAAAAAAAAAACAAAAAACAAGTCAGTAGCTACTAAATTAGCAGCTTGTTTCGTATTTCTATAACTGTCCATTTGGAAAACTGGGTCAACTGGAGCTCTGACTTAAAGAAGCCAAGGTTCCAGAGAGAATTCAGCTGCCTGGGGCAGGAAAGCCCTGCAGCTCACAGGGACGGCTGCGGCAGGACCCTTGACCCACTTGTGTGGAGGAGAGAAGAACATCAAGTAATTGTCTGGGCTGCTGACCCCCATTCCACAAACCAGCCAGGCTTTCCTGAAAGAGCTGACAATTGCTGAGGGGCGGCAGTGGCGGGGCAGGGGGCGTTCACTGCCACGTGTTGTAAAGTGGGTCACCGATGAGGCAGGTAAGCACCGGGGGTCCTCCGCCCCACCCCCCATCACCAATGTTGGACGTGAGCCCAAGGCCTAGACCCATGCTCCCAGGTTCCTTACACAGGGTGGTGTTTCCTTGAATGGGACAAAGAGAGGAAAGCTGTGCCCATTTGACAAGGGGGGAGCAACCTTAGCAAGGGAAGGAGAAAGGAGATGCAGAGGCTGGTTTTCTGAGTTTCTCTGCAGGAAGAATAATGTCAAGTTGCGGAGCAGCCCTTCCTAAGAAAGGACTGAAGAAAAGTTTATACTGACTTTACACACACTATCTCTCAGAAGCTTCACCTCATCTCTATGACATAGGATTCTCACTGCCCGTTTTATAGATGAAGAAACTGAGGCTAAATGAGTTGATAAATGTGCCAAAACCAGTAAATAGCAGACCCAGGACTCAACTCACAGCTTAACTTCAATGTCTTATGCTCAATTTCCACATCTGTAATATGGAAATAATAATAGCACTTGCCTCATAGAATTGCTGTGAAGATTAAATAAGTTACAAAATGGCTTAGGACCATGCCTGCTGCCTAATGCACACTTAATACATGCTAGCTTGTGTTATTGTCACATTATTGGTACTGCAACAAGGCCCCATTTTGGCAAGAGACCAAACACTAATGGCAATGAAGAGTGGTTAAAGGAGCTGAAGATATTTAGGCCAAAAAAAAAAGAGATTAGGATCTTAATCCTTAAATATATAAAAAGCTGTCATGAGAAAGACAGGTAAGACTTGCTCAGCTTAGGACCAATAGTAGAAAATACAGGGCATGAGGCTGAAGAGAGACATTTCTAGTGAATAAGTCCTTTAGAAACAGTTTTGAGTCCCCTCTTCCCTTTCCCCCTTAAGCAGAGAAGAGTGACCACTAGCAGAGATCCTCGCAGGGGAGTGAAGAGTCCCGAGGGGGCCCTCTAGCTCCTAGTTGCAAGCCAGGCTTCCAACAGAGGAACTTGTCCTCAGTAACTGGGAGAGACGAGATCAGCTGGCCAACAGCTCCAAAGCATGGGCGCCTGGCCTCTCAGAGTGTCTCAGCTTCTTCTACAGCCCAAATTACTATGTCAGATCAGCTCAATGAAAGGAATTGCATATGTTCCTAATGCCACAATTAAAGAAACTCATTGGCAAGCAGTGTTAAGCAAAAAGCCATTTTTAGAGTTTTTCCTTTTTTATTAGTCACTCTCCCATAGAAATAGTCTATGTGTGCAGTAAATCAGAAGCCAACATGTGGAAAGTTTCCGAGGAGCCAGAGGAGGTAGAAAACATGGCAATGAGTTGCAGGCAGGGACAAAAGCAAGGCTGCAGGCAGAGACTCATAAGTCCTCTTGACAAGCAGCCCTTGGGTCCCAGTGCCCAGCCTCGTGTTAGACCGGAGGGAAGGAAGCCTGTGATGGATTGCCCCCTTCCCCATTATCTGTGTGTGTTCTGGCCTGAGCCCCTCTTTGTTGTTCACTAACATCTATTCTAGATGCTCGATGTTCTTGTTGGTGTGGGAATTGCAAATGAGAGATGAGAGGAGAAACCGGAGGAAATAGAAAGAAATAGAACTATTGTGGCAGAGAGGAGTTGGCAGAAGAGGACTGGAGGAATGGAAGTATAAACAGAACCCAAGCCATAAAGGAAGAAAAATGAGGGGGCTGTGGGACTGGTCAAACAAGTGCTAACCTCTAGGGTTCAGTAGAGAGATTCTGTATCTAGGTAGTGCTATTGGTTGGCCAAGGGTCAGGCAGGCCAGTTCCTAAAACTGGGCCAAAACACCTTGTTTCCTCAAGAATTTTGACCATCCCTGGTGGTAATGGCAGATGATTTGAACTAAAACTCCATGTGGGAATTTTTCCTAAAAAATAATTCAACAGAAATACAAAGATCTTCAGTGCAGGTGGTCCAGGCAAGCACATATACCCAAACACTTAGGTTATGCTGTTAAAAATCCTCGGACCATCCAATGGAGTATCCCTGTAACTATTAATAATTATAACCAGAAAGACTGTCCAGCAATATGAAAATATTTTTAAATGTTCTAAATCAAGGATTGGCAAACTTTCTGTAAAGGGCCAGATAGTAAATATGTTTGGCTTTGCAGGCTATATAACTCTTATGCAGTGCAAAAGCAGCCATAGACAGTAGTGAATTAGTGAATGAATGGGAGTGACTGTGTTACAATAAAATTTTATTTAAAAATAGGTAGTGGGACAGACTTGGCCCAAAGATTGTTCTAAATGACAAAAGCAAAACACAAAATTGTGTATTCATTCTGACTACTACTGTATAAAATATAAATGCAAATGGACTGGGAAGAAATCTGCAAACCTGTAGTGGGTTTTTGAGATAGGATAGTGGATTAGAGGTGATACCAGGACTCTCTGGTTACCTGAGCATTACTCAGGACCAACACAGCCATTCCAAGGAATGGGCGTGGAGGGGTCTAAATTCCCATTTTCCACATGGTACAGCCCTGGGGCCCTTAAATGAATGCTTCGTGAGTATGTGAACACTTGGTCAAAAGCTAGACCTGGGAACCAGTTTTGTCTGCAGGTGGAGTAAATCCAGTTTTAACTGAAGTTTGGGTCCGAAGCTTTGTCCAGTTTGTCTGAAGAGTTGCCCTGGCCTGGCACCACCTGATGTCCTGGAGACTGAGTGGTGGGGACACCGTGTGGCTCCAGCATCGGCGGCTAAGTCTGTCAGGGGCCAATGAGCTCACTCTGGCAGAGACTGAGGTGAAAACCACATGTTAAAAATAGTAGACTCCAATAGAGATTTCCAAGGAGATGATATGGGGTCGGAAGGCTGAAAGGGGGCAGAGCTCAAGGCGGCTCTATTCTGGTTGGGAGCAGTGGCTTTGGAGTCAGACAGACCTGACCTTGACTCCCAGCAACTCTGTTGACCAGCTATGGGTCTTTGGATTCAGGCTTTCACTCCCTTGGGCCTCAGTTTCCATGTCTATATAATGAGTATAATAATTCCTACTCCATAGGTTTCTTGTGAGGATTAAATGGGATCATCTGTATGGCTCACAGGAAGCCCTCAATAAATCATGGCTCTTAACTAAATTGGGACAGGGGTCTGGATCAGAGAGGTAGGGCAAGTCAAGAAGCCAAACCGAGAAGCCCATACCCAACAGTGGGACAGAAGCTGATCAGTCTAGATGGCCTCCTCACAGCACCCTATCTCTCGACTTTCGGGAGTACATGTGGTCTCTCCACTGAAGCTGGCAAGGCAGGGACTTTGTGGGCAGAAGGCTGATGTCACAGTGGCCAAGGAGATCATCTGATCAGGCAAGGGTCAAGGTTGAGATCCAGGTGTCTGGGTCAGACCAGCTGGAGGAGTTACCCAGACCAGCCAGAAGTGAAGAGTTGTCAGAACTGAGCAAGAGCCCATGTCAAAGAGGCAAACTCTGTTCAAGATTGCATCATCATGGGAGCAGAGCAAAGTGCAAGGACTGGGAAAAGACCAAAGCCAGAAGGCCCAGAACATTTGCTCTGAACAGTGCCGGGGTGCCCAGAACTCTTTCAGGGGCTGACCATCCCTGGGTGGGCAGGGCTGGCCTCAGATGAAGGCTCCAGAGTGTGGCTCGGTGTGAGTTTTAGGGATGTGGCGGGGTTATGAAAGAACTTTTTACAGAAGAATCTTACCAGATTTGATAGGAAGTGCCCCTGATGCTAATGCTGATAATAAAGGATATGAAGAGGGAAGTGGCTGTGGCTCAATCAGTAGGGCTCCCGTTTACCATATGGGAGGCCCCGGATTCGGTTCCCGGGGCCTCCTGGTGAAGGCAAACCCGCCCGCACGGCGTGGTTAGCTGACCCAGCGAGCACAAGCAGCAAGGGGGGGATAAATGAATAAATAAATAAAATCTTTAAAAAAAAAAAATAAAGGATATGAAGATTACATATATTTTTGTATACATTGGTCAATTGGCAGAGAAGAAACAGATTTCCAAGACTAGGAAATGGCAGGTGCAAAGGTATGGAGATGAAAAAGACAAAGAAGGAGCAGAAGAGACCGTTAGGAGGCTGGTCTCTCTCGAAAGGAGACCTCATGGGGAGCAGGACGGTGCTGTGAGAGGCAAACCAGGTGGGTAGTTAGGGACCGAGGCTCTACTACCTCTGCCTCTTATTTTAGATGGATGCCTAACTTTCTAACTGATAACTAAGCTTCCTAGGGAACTTTCTGGATGGCAGGCACTGTACTAAGCACTTAACATGCATTTGCACAACAATCCTATGGGGGAGCTATTACTATTATGCCCATTTTACAAACAAGGAGATTGAAGCTTAGCAAGATGAAGTTCCTCCTTGCACTAGGCCCTGTGGCTTATGGAGCACAAGCCCTCTGACTCCAGAGTCAGTGCTCCTAGCTCTACAGGCTAGGACAAATCCTGTCCCCTCTCTGAGTCTTGGTTTCATCAGTGTCAGTGGGGGACCCTCCTGCTCCAGCCTCCCAGTGAGCCTTGCTGGGGTGTAACAGAAGGTGATGATGGAGTGGTGATTGCTGGAGGACTTGGAATGCCAGCAGAGGACTCTGAATTTAACCTAATGGGCACAAGGAAACTACTGCAGGTTCTGGATTTTGTTTTCAAAGATTTTCTTTTCTGCTTCGCATGGAATGCTTAACTAGAAGTGACTTTCAAAAAAATCACATCAGATGATTTTTGTAAAATATCATAGGAGATAAGAAAAAAGAACCCCTTCACTAATTAGGGATGGTTTCAAAAGCTGACTTTTCTGAACCTGCATCTCTCTCTACCACCACACCCCTGCCCAGAGCAGATGTGACTCAGGGTTCCTCACCCCCAACCCTCAACAGCTGCCCTCAGTGAGCAGCGAAGCTCAGCACAGCCTCAGGCCTCATCTCTGTCCTCCCTCCTGACTTCCGAGCAGTGTGCCCAGGCCAGATTGTGGAAGAAAGCTGGCAGGCGAGGACGGAGGAACGGTGGCAGGCCCCGGTCCCCTCCTGGGTCACTTCTCAGGGCATGGAGGGTTCAGGGTCTGAGAGACCCACAGCTCAACCACAGCCCTTCAGGTGTTTGAGTTTCCTTAGACCCCATGGCATATCAGGACATCCCTCCAAGGCCAGGATATAAGGAGGCAGAAGCTGTCACCTTGCGGGAGCAGGTCTATTTCCCCCCAGTACTGTCCCTTCGGATTAATTCTCAACAAGGGCTGATGAAGCCTTCTGGCCCTTGCAGTAGGCCGTGAAAGCAACCCTTCCATTCTTTCATTCGACCAGCTTCTATTACCAGGACCCACTCACCAGGCGCTGGACCAGTCTCCAGGAAAGGATGTGAGTAGAGGCAGTTTGTTATGGTGAGTAGGTTTGTGCACTCGAAAGCCAGACTGCCAGGATTCAAAGCTGACTCTCCCACGGTTGCTGTGTGACCTTGTGCAAATTACTTGACTTCTCTGCAGCTTGATGACATCCACATTAAAACGAGGATCAGACAAGTAACCATGGCATAAGGCCATTAGAACACCACCCAGCTTGTGGAAGTGCTAATCACCTGTCAGAGTCATCTTTATTACATCTGGGGTGTCCAGCATCAGGCATGAGAGGCTGCAGGGGCCAATCGACAGATAGTCAGTCTGAGTCAGTGTGAGCTACAGCAAGTCAGGAAGGGCAAGAGGAGACAAGTGTCGTGCTGGTAGGAGAAGCAGTGAGCCACAGGCAAGGCAGTGAGCCAAGATACAGAGGCAGCAGCAGAGAGGAGTCTGGAATGGGAAGGAGCAGCTGGACACAGCAGGCTGGGCCAGAGCAGGGGCAGCTCTGGAGGTGACACTGGAAGACCAGGGTCTGTCACCAGGCATTTCTTAGCAGTCGAGAATTTGTAGGTTCTCTCAGGACTGGACAACTACTATGTGCCAGGCTCTGGGTCACACATTTCATGTTGTCTATTTTATTTAAACTCCGAAATATCCCCAAGTTTCTGAGATCTGTTGCTCACAGTCTGTCATCCAGTGGGCATTAGAAGCAAGTCCCTTGAAATGATGAGGACCCTGGAGAGGCAGCAAGGAAGGGGGCACTGCAGAGACCGGATCCCACCTCACTTCCTGATTTGCGGGGCTGGCAGAGGGTTCAGATAGATGTCTTGCTGGCTCTGAAGAAAGATGATTTGGCCTAGAGTAAAGCTTTGTGTAAAAATCATGTAATTTATTGGTTTGACGTCATTTGAAATTAGGTACTTGAAAAATATTGGAGGATGGGGCGTGCTAACTATGTACATTACTAAGTGGTAAAAAGCAAGTTACCTAACAGTGTGCACTGCATGAGCTTAACTCTTCTGCTCAGCCCCACTCTCCCCTTCTCACACCTGGCCCGGGAGGCAGCACCCTTGAATTCCAGCTTTGCTTCTGCCACCAGCAAGTGGCTTGACCCTGGGTCATAATTCATAATTGTGTCTCCTATCCACTTTATATAGGACTTTCACGATCATTACCTTCCCAGGGCCCTTGGTCCACTCAGGGTCAGTTAGAAAGAGCCTGATGATCTGATCCACTCTTAGCAATTTACAGTTTTAACCTTCTAGAACTGTGCTGTCCGCTATAGTAGCCACAAGCCACATGTGGCTGATTCAAATTGAGATGTGCTGTAAATGTAAAATATACACTGGATTTGGAAGGCTTAGTAAAAAAATAAGAATACAAAATATCTCGTTAATAGTTTTTGTATTGGTTACATGTTGAAATACTATTTCAGATATATAAGGTTAGTCAGATATATACACACACACACACACACATATATATATATATATAGTGTGTGTGGGGGGGTAAAAATCAAAATTTTCACAATACATACCAACATTTGCAAAATGATATATAAATAGATATGCATATATGTGCATTTGCTTACAAAAATGTTATTTATGTATATATATAAATATATTTTAAGAGGTGCTTAGATACCCAAAATATTACACGGAACCCACTGGGATTCCCATGTTGCCCACCTCCCACACCTCCCACCACATCCCACAAAAACTAACAATAGATCTTCCGTATGATCCAGCAATTCCACTGCTGGGTATATACCCAGAAGAACTGAAAGCAAAGACACAAACAGATATATGCACACCAATGTTCATAGTGGCATTGTTCACCATTGCCAAAAGTTGGAATCAGCCCCAGTGCCCATCAACAGACGAATAGATAAGCAAAATGTGGTACATACATACAATGGAATATTACTCAGCTGTAAGAAGGAATAAAGTGCTAACACATGGAATAACATGGATGAATCTTGAAGACCTTATGTTGAGTGAAGCAAGCCAGGCACTGAAGGATGAACAGAAGATTAGGCCTGTTCGGCATGCCCTGTTGTTGATCTAACAAATGACCAGAAACTTGGCTTAAAACAACATAAATTTCCATTAAGTCCGTGGGAGGTGGGGAACATGGGAATCCCTGTAATTTCTGTGTAAAATCTAGGTAATCTAAGCACCTTTTAAAATACATATATACATAAAAAAATAACATTTATGTAAGCAAATGCACATTATGCATATATATTTATATATCATTTTAGAAATATTGGTATGTATTGTGAAAATTTTGGTTTTTACCCACAATAAAAAAAAAATTAAAAATTTAAAAAATATATAAATTTAATCCTTTATGGTTCTGGAGGCCAGAAGTCCAAAATGAGTCTTCCAGGGCTAAAATCAAGGCATCAGCAAGGCTATTTTATGCTGGAGGCTCAAAGGGGAGAATCATTTTCTTGCCTCTTTCAGCTTCTCGTCTGTCTATGTTCCGTGGCTCGCGGCCCCGTCCTCCACCTTCTAAGCGTCTCCCGCAGTCTCTGCTTCCATCCTCAGTTGTCTTCTTCCCAAGCTCCTGCTTCCCTCTTACAAGGACCCTCGTGATTACACTGGGCCCACCCAGGTAACCAGGATACTCTCCCAATCTCAGTATCACCATTTGCCAAAGAAGGTGACACTCTCAGGTTCTGGGGACTCAGATGTGGATGTCTTGGAGGTCACTCCTGCGATTTCAGTCCAGCCTCCAATTCACAGGTGTTAAGATGGAGCCTGAATAGTCATTGAACTGTAGCACTGTGGATCGCAGCCCTGGAAAGGAGAGCGGAGAGATCAGTCTGCCTCCTGACTCCAGAGCAATAAAGTCCTATGATCCCAAATCTCGTGCAGATGAGGCTATGGAAGCCCGGAGAGGTTAAGCGATGTGGATGAGCTCACCCAGGCAGGGGAGAAGCTTCATGCCGCAGCTCTGCCTCCTTTCCTTCTTTGCAAACACAGCAATGCTCTGTGCCCTTGTCAGAGGACAGAGCCACCAGCAAAGACCGTCTTCAGGTCGACGGCCCTCCAGCTCCTTTGGAAGCAGCCCAGATGTGCAGCTCTATCAGGAGACACATAATGGCAAGACTCGGGCAAAACTGCAATCCAAGGGGCAGTGGAGGACTAATTAGAAGCAGATGGTGGGCTTGGTGGAGCCCACTCCTCACTTACAGCATGCCAGAGCCAGCGATGCTGGTTTTATTGAGCAGGGACAGGAAGGAAGCAACTTGGGCGGAGCCGGCAGAGGCAGCATGATCTGTTTTGCACAGGGACACCAGAGGCCCCGCTCAGCAGTGGTTTATTTCTCTGACAGGTCTTCCTTCAGCCTAAAGACTTCCCACCTGCTTCTGCTTCTTTGCCATCTCTCCACAGACTCCCGCCTCATTCATCTCTGTCCTTCCCATTCACTTATTTTTAGTCATGTCGGCAGATGATCTACTGTTCACTGGGGAAGTGAAGTCAAGAGAAGGAAAACATTGCATCCTAAGAAACAAGGAGATTTTGTGGTAGTGTGTTCCCGCCATCTGCTCACTCAAAGTTCTCATTGCCAGGCCCATGGTGAGCAGGAGTGTCTGAGGGGAGGCTGGCAAGCAACCCTCCTGGGGCCCGGGGTCTCAGATCTGGAGATCAGCCACCCTCGGCCAATCTGTAAGAGGTTGCTCTGTCATTTGGGGCTGAGGGTGGGACTAGAGTGAGGAAACAGGGCGGAGGACAGGAACACATCCAGGATTGAGACTCCGTCCTGGATCTAGTCTCTATCACCTGTGTGATCTTGGGCCAGTCGCTTTAACTCCAAACCTGTTTCCTTGTCTGCAGACTGGAGCGAGCAGTGGTTTGTTCCCACCTTACAGTACTATTGCGAGTACCAAATAGGAAAATGAATGTGAAGATACATTGTAAACTGTAAAATTCATAAATTGAAGGAATATTATTAACAGAAATCAGCACAAAACTGGGAAATGAAAATTGACCCAAGCATAAGACCTCAACTGCAGAAGGTCTGAAACAGTTAGGGTTTAGTGAGGGTCCACAGGCCAAGTCAGGTGTCAGGAGCAAAGTAATATAGGGTCAAATCACCACAGGGGTCAGCATGTGCAAAGGTCTGGAGGCATGAGAATGTGATATGACCTTTAGTGGGGCTGGATCATACAGTGCCTGAGATCCAGCTGCAGGGCAGGCTGGGTCCCAACAACCACATGAGAAAAGTTTGGATGTCATCCAGAGGACAAGAGAGCATCACCAAGGGTTCCAGGGCAGTGATGTGATCCAATCGGTACTGGAGAGAGCTCTCTGGCTAGGGCAGAGAGTGGATTAGAGGAGGGAAGGCTGGGGGTGGAGAGACCAGACCAGTGGGCACCTTGAGAGGACAGCTGAGGGTGGATCACGGAAGTCAGGAGAAGAAAGGAGAAGTCAGCGGTGACAACCACTGACAAGAGGACAAGTACACAGAGACACAGAAAGTATGCTCTGTACTTGGCAAAAATGAGGTCATCAGGGGCAATGACCGCACAGCTCTGTGATGAAAGTGAGAGCCACTGTGTGTACACTTGGGATAGACTGTACAAGGCATGGGAGTGTATGACACAGTGAACCATGCAGTGGAAGATGGACTGTGGTTAACAGTACAAACATGAGAGTGTTCTCTCATGAACTATAACAAATGGGCAGTACTAATACATGCTGTTATTACATACAGGGTGTGTATGGAAGAATATACCAAATGTAAGCTAGAGACCACAGTTAGTGGTAGTAGTCTGATGATCTTCCATAACCTGTAACAACTGTTCCACAACGATGAAAGGTGTTGGTGGAGGGGTGATGTGTGGGAATTCTGCACATTATACATGATTGTTTTGTAAGCTCACAACTTCTCTAATAATAAAAAAATTTAATTAAAAAAGGAGGTCATCGGGGGAGCACACTTTCTTTAAAAGGATGAAGCCAAGTGGTGGGGACCACACAGTGAATGGGAGGGGATGGAGTGGTGGAAGGGCTCAGGCAGCTTGGTCAAGAGCATGCTGGATAGGGAAAGCATGACTTGGAGCTGTTGCTATAGAAAAAGATGAAGTCAGGAGTTCTGGTTGCAGTTTTGTTTTGTTTGTGTATTAAATGATGAAAAAGCCTTAAGCAGGCTTAAATGCCAGTGCAATGAATCAACAGAGAAGCAGAGGTTGAAGGCAGAGAGGAGAGAAATCAGTCAACTGATATTCTCAAACACCATTCTGGGCCCAGTACTGTCTTGGTTACAGGGGACACAGCAAAAGACAAAGATTTGCAGACCCAACCTTCCTGTGAATGGATAATCGATGGAGGAAACTCCTCATGGAGGGATAAAATGTTGAGAGTCAGAACACAAGTGAAGGATAAGCCATTGACAAAGGGGAAGGAGGAGAAGATCAGCTGAGATACAGGTTAATTTGTAGGAGTTGTGCCAGGCAGTTGAGGGAGTTCCTTTCCGATGTCCTTTCATTTCTCTGAGAAGTAGGAAGTAAGGTCACCTGTTGAGAATGAGGTGTGGGGGTCATGAAGGGGAAGTTTGGGGGAGCATAATGAAGACTTAAAATAGCATGAGAGAAAGAGATGGCCAGGGCAGCCCAGAACTTCTAGGCAGCATTTCTGGCTTAGTAGGAATCGGAAACCATAAACTCACAAAGGGACACACATGCAGGAGAGGAAAAGATTTCAATTTGTGCAAGATTGGAACAGGTACAAGGGAGGTGAAGACATGGCAAGAAAATGCTGATGGTCGATGAACTCAGTTCCTAGGGGTCTTGTACTGCAAACTGGGTGGCTTGAAACAACAGAAATGTATTTTCTCACAGTTCTGGAGGCTTGAAGTCCAAAAGCAAGGTGTCAGCAGGGCCATGCTCCCTCTGATGGGTCTAGGGGAGAATCCGCGATCACCTCTTCCTAGTTCTTGGCAATGGCCAGTATCCTTGGTGCTCCTAGATTTGCAGGTGCATCTCTCCATTTTCTGCTTCCAACTTCACGCGACCATCTTCCCTCTTTGTGTGTCTCTTCTTCTCTTAGCACACTCGTCATATTGATGATGGCCTACCCTAATTCAGTAAGACCTCCTCTTAGCTTGATTACATCTGCGAAGACTCCATTTACAAATAAGGTCCCATTCACAGATACAATTCAACCCCTAACAGTTGATATTATGGACTGGTGAAGTCTAGGCCAGAAAGGGGAGGAGTTAAAACCAGGTGACAGAGAATAGTAGAGAGGCCAGGGACTGAGGCTCACGAAGAGGTCAAAGAGCAATCTTAGAGGGAGAATGGCGTGTGGCGCCAGGAGGGAAAAGAAGGAAGCTACACTGGGAGGGTTGAATGGAAAATGTAGAGGTGGAGACTTTCCTGGCGATGGCCAGATCCAAGGCATGCCCATTGGTGTAACTGACTGAAGTGAGACTGAGGGAAGTCTTTTGAGATGAGGTTACTAAAGTCTTTCATGAAAATTCCTGGATTTGGGATAGGAGAGCAAGACTGAATCAGATGCCTAAACTTTCCATAAGACATGACCAGAAAGGGAAAGCGGTGGTCAGTGGTCACTCCTTCTGATTGCACGTAAGAAAAACCCACTTTCCCACCAGGTCTTAAAAGGTATGCCCTGTGCCCAGCCTCCCTCTCCAACCTCATCCCCTGCTTTGTCGCTTCCTCATTACTCTGCTCTGCCACCTCATGGACCCTTTTTCAGTTTGTGAAGCCTCCTTGCTCCCCCTTATTCCTTCGGGCCTCCACACGTTCTGCTCCTCTACATTCTCCACCCTACTTTCTTTTCATGCCTGGCTCCTTCCTATCCTTCAGGTCTCAATTGGACTTGCTCAGAGAAGACTTCTTTGTGCCTCCACCCTGTCTAAATCAGGTGTCTGTATTACTATTACTGTTCTTTTTCTTTATAGCACTATCACAATTTATACTTATTTCTTTGTCTATTTAATGCCTGTCTCCTCCAAGACAGAACACTCCACTTGGCCAGGATCCAGGGTATTTTTGTCCGTCTTATATCCCTAGCTCCTAGCAGAGTGCCTGCTACAAAATGGCACCTTGTAAATATTCGTTGAGTGAATTTTAAAACAGAAGGTGGCGTATGCCTCAAAGGATTGATATTGTATTGTGCATGGGTGGATTAATGGTCTGGAAATGGCTTGGGGAGGAAGAGGGACACTTCAAGACCCTTGAGACTTCTGGGGTGTGGAAGCAAGATCATTCTCCACGTGAAACAGGGACTTCAGGGAAGAGACACTGTTACCCAGGACAAGGAAGCAAAGGGGACATTGATGAGGAGGTTGAGGACCTAGAGATGTTTACCGGGGTCTAGGGGGCCCAGGATGAGCCTGGTTGGGGGGAAGGAACACAGAGCCTTGTTAGGATGAAAGCTCCAAAGAGTGGACTCTGGCCCCTCTAAAGGGCCAGTCACAGCCTGATGGAGCATGGATTCTAGGCATCCTACTCCATCCAGAAGGGCAAGCCAGCTGTAGCATGGGTAATGCCTAGGACGTGGAGGGCCTTGAGCTTCTGGGAAGCATCCTAGAAGAGCCCAGCAGTAAAGAACTCCACCATCCAGTGGTCCTTTCACTCCCTCCAACACCCAAGAATGCAGCAAAGAAACTTAATTGAACACATTTATCTTCAACTACCAGCTGCCAAACAATGTGTTTCTAAGTAACTAAAGTAAAAAAAAAAAAAAATACTGTAAACCATCCCTAGAGAATGGGCAACACAGAGCCAGAAAAGCAAACCCAGAATATTACTGTTCCCAAAGCATGACCAAATCCTATCATTCAGGCTCTTTTCTTTTCAATTTCTCTTTCCCTTAACAAATTTGGAAATTACCTAAAAGGTAGTTTATTTAATATAATTTTTTAAAATTAGAGAAGTTATAGGTTTACAAAAAATCATGCAGAAAACACAGAGCAAAATATGGTTTTAAAAACACCTGGTTGTATTTTTAAATGTGAACAGGAACCAATCCATGTACTTCCTAAAAGTATTACCTTGAAATGTAACCTGACCATGACATTGTTCTTCTGATGAAGCCAATATTTCACTTGTGGTTCAGGAACAAGCTGCAGAAGAATTCTGCTTAGCAGAAGCCATGTAGAAACACTGCTTAGGAACCTAAGATCCTAATACTGATTTTTTTCCCAAACTGATTGTATGATCCTGGGCAAACCAAGTTTCCTCTCTGGTTCTGCTTCCCCATCAGAAAACAAAGTAGTAGGACTAGGTGGCTTCAAGGCCCCTTCTGGCTCACACAAGCTGGGATTTTCTGAAATCCAGCAAAAGTCCCTTTTCTGGAAATATTCCAGGAGTCAGCCTGGCTTTTGAAACAGCTGACCCTGGCAGGCCAATCTAATTCCCTCCTCTGGAGAACTGACAGACACTGAGCAGATGAGATGCACAGCCTCTGAGATCAGCTGGAAGGCTTTCCATCAGTCCCATATGATACATACATTCATGAGTAGAGCAAAACATCTTCAGCTTCAGCCATGGGGGAGACTGTGTTACTTTTGGAGACCAAGAGCAGTAGCCCATATTTGGGGATGGATTGAAGTGGCAAATGAAGGGATAAAATTTACACTTCACTTACCCAGATGCCCCTTACATCCTACCAGCCTCTGGCTTCCCCATTAAGGAGACAAGAACAATTTACCTCTAAGGGCATCAAGACTTCTCATCTGCCAAGGGACCAGCTACCAGATGTCCCCACTCTTTTATCTTTCTGCAGTCTCAGAAATGAGAAAAGGAATCTCACATTTCCAACAACCTTAGCCTAAAACTCTATCTCCCTTGAGTATAGCTCTCCACCATTCACGCTGCCTGCCACAGGGATGCTGCCCATGTGTCAAGCTGGCATACCCGTGTAGAAAAGGTTTTATACGAGCTCAAGGATTTTTTTTTTTTTTATTGCAGCACTGGTGATAGGAAAAAAAAAAAAGGAAAGCAATATAAAATGCCCAACAATAGGGAAAATGGATAAATAAGTCATGATATATTCATACAGTGGAATGTGATTTATCAGCTAAAATGAGTGAACTAAATCTGCGTACGTCAACAAAGATGTAACGCAAAAGCGTCATGTTGATTATCAGTGTGGTGGTGGTGGCAAGTCATTCTTAAGGTTCCTGGGACTAAGAGGAGAAACCCTCCTGGCATGCTGTATCACAGGTTCTCTTGTTAGGTCCCTGTTAGAATGACTTCTGTGGAACTAGCAAAGTGTTCTGGGTCACTACTTAAACATCTGGGGTGGAGTCTAAAGTCAAAGCTCTTCTAGGATTAGGTGATGTTTGGTGATGGAGCCATGCTTTTATGTATATGGGGGACAAAGCTACGCAGTAACATCCTCGCTTTCCGTCTTTCCCATCACTGAAAGGTAGTATCTATGTAAGTCTAGGAGATTTTTAAAATAGCATAATGATGCTAGACAGGGGAAAGGGCTCAAAACTATAAGAGATATGGTAGTGTTTATGGGCAGCTGCAAGAGATCATCAGATGGCAAGAATTCATATGGGGAAAGTAAGAAGAGACCCCCCAGGTGAGAGGGTGAAGGCTACAGCACCCTCCTTTTGCTCTTTTTTCTGATAAGGCTGCCTTCCACCCCCAACATAATTATAGGGAGGTGAGAAGCCACACTGTTGTACTGAGAAGGTCAGGAGCTGCAAGGGAACTTGGAAGTTACTGTAATTTTTGGTACTTATGAAATCTTTGAGAAAACTCTCTTCTTAACTCAAGTGTGACAGACATCTTTGCTTGCCATCCACCATTTGAGGGAAACTGTCTGCTAATATAATCTCCTAATACTATGTCCAACCAACAAAGCCAAACCAACAAGACACCCATATAATACAATAGCAATTACCTATATATTTAAAGCAGAGATATTGAGGGAAAGTATGAAAACACGGTTGAGTAGGACACTTATGGACTTCAAAATAGCATTACAAGGATGGGAAGAAATGCAATAGATACTTCAATTATATCTGCGATGTTTTATTTCTTTTTTAAAAAGATCTGAAGCAAATGTGGCAAAATTTCGATGTGTATTAAATAAAGGTGTTGTATACATGGGTGTCTGATTTTTATTCTCTATACCTTTCTGAATGTCTAAGTAGGTCATGATCTTTTTAAGGTCAGCTTAAGTGTTAGCCAGGCAAAGATGAGGGGGACAGTGCCTCAGGTTGATGAGGAAGTGGAGGTGGGAGATGGCAGTTTCAAAGGCTCAGGAAGAGAGAGTATTGGGCATTTATGGAAAAACAAACTTCTTCGTATTGATGCAACTTTGAATGGGGGTGGAAGAGGAGTCAGGGAGAGAGAAACGAGAAATGATGGTAGAGAGGCAGGAAAGGGGTGGGTCATGCAAAGCTTTGCCAGATATAGCAAAGAATTTGGACTCTACCCTGAAGGCAATAGGAAGCCCTTGACTTTTCCAACTGGGGAGCAAGCCAGTCAGATGTGAGTGTTAAGCAGATCACTGCTACCACAGAAGCATGGGTGGAGATGTACCACCCAGGAGGCAGGGTGATCAGCAACAGCCCTGCGAATTTGGAGATGAGGTAGAATGTGTGAAATGGAAAGGAGTGGTGAGAATTCATCACTTCCTTCTCAGGCTCCCTAGCTCTTTATTCTCACCACTAACTGTTCTAGCATCACATCCTCTTTGAATTAATTATACCTGCATATGCTGGATGTCATGCATTTGCCCCTCTAGACTCACACTCTCCTTCTCCACCTTGCTCTCTGCCCTGGGAGGCTGGCCTCTGCAGACCAAATCTGTAGACTCTTTTACCCTCGAGCTTCTGATCAGTTGAACCAATGGGACGACCCAAAGAAGGTCAGAGGGAGGGAGAAGCAGTTAGGCTTCCTCCCTGTGGGTTACCTTGGGCTGGCTATGATCCTTGAAGGTCACAGCTCTTCTCCAAGTGACCTTCATAATTGTCTCCCTTTAGGTGCCAGGATCAGTGCCTTCCCTTCCCCCTTGGACCTGGGGCTGGTGACAACCTTGCTGATGCTGGTTCTACCCATTCCTTCATAATTAGTCCCTTTGTCAACAGAACCTTGAATTATCTTAATCTGAGTGTGCCATCTGCTTCTTGTTGGGACCCCGTCTGATAGAAAGCAACTGGTGCCCATTAACCTTCAAACAACTCAAGAGCAAGAGAGAGGTCTGATTAAATCTTTTAATGCCAGGTGCCTGGATAGAGCTGGCACATTGTAGGTGACTAAAATATAATTGATAAATGAAGTAAAAAAAAAAATGGTATTAACGAATGAGTGAATGAAATGAACACGAAGGGGGCACATAACAGGGCTTGGGCTCTTTGGAGCAAAGAAAGAGGCAGAAGATTTGAAGAAAGGAGATAAGATCTAACATTTCTGGAATATCTGAAGTGTGGCAAGGACGGTGCCAGGTTCTTCAGGTATTTCTCTTATTTTGCGTCCCACAACACTATGAAGGCTTCCCTCCCAGGAAGGAAACTAGAAGTTCAGAGAGGTTGAGTAGCTATTCAGCACAGCGTTCTGGTGTTCCTTCCACTTTTCCACACCATGGTCAAATTTGATCTACTTCCTGATTCAGCCTGCAAGCTCTTCATTCATTACATGTCCAGATGCCCCACATGGGGCTCAGCCCTGCCTGCTGTTCCCCCAAACCTCTGCCCCCTAGATTGTCATTTTTCAGTGCAGCAGGGTACCTTGTCTGGGCTATCATTCAAGGCAGGGTACCTGGGGTCTGATCTTCATTCATTCTGCATACTTCATCTCAGGCATAAATGCCACTGGCATTATTACAGTGGTGGGCAGGCAGGATGTTTATCCACCCAATGCTTTTCAAGCCAATTAGGCGGATTTAGTGCTTGGATGAAGGCTTCTGAAACCAGCACTCTGGACTGGAGAAAGAACCAAATAAATGGATATTATGCCAGAATACCCCATACCAGTCATGCCCCAGGGTCTCCCTGCTGGAATCAGATCCTTCCTGCTCAAGAAATTAGCCTCTTTTCCTCTAGAGCCTGATCAGAGCCAGCAGGAGCCTAAGTAAACAGGGCAGCAAGAAGGTGGCTATTAATTATTGCATGCCCATGGGTTAGATGCTGTGCCCCAGGCTGGCTCAATTGTTCTTCACTGCAATCCTACAAAGAAGGAATTATTATTATTCTCATTTTATATTTATATAAAACCTGGGTTCAGAAAGTTATCATAACTAAGCCAAGATCACACAGCTTTGAAGCCAGCATGAGAAGCCAGGACTGGAACCCAGGGCTCCTGGACTCCAAAGCCCCAGCCTGTCTCTAGGCCATCCCACACCTCACCAAACCAGGCTCCTGTCCTTTACCAGAATGGCCTCCAAGTCCAGCCTCCTTATTGGCCCCTGTAAATACCATGTTTCTTTGTTTCTGTCCTTCTCCAGGCAATTTCTCATGCCAGTTATGACCACCAGCCCTAAGCAAATGTGGAGTAATCATTCCATTACCAAAAACACACTCATATTTACTGTCACTCCTTTGGGTTAAGACATTAAAGGACCCAATTAATAGGCAAGAATCGGGCAAGGTCAAAAGGAGATTAGCTTTGCAGCTCACTCACACAGACCTGGTTTCGAATCCCAATCCTTCCACTTATTGGCAGTATAAATTAGGTATGTACATCCTCTGTAAACTGGTGCAGTAATACCTATTTTCTAGGGCTGTTTTGAAGTTTAAAAAGATAACTTGCACAAAGTGTCTGGTGCATGGTAGGTGTTCAACAAGTGATACTACTTAATAGTCACTGGTTCAAATTCCTGGGTTGCAATTTCAGCCCTGTAATACCTTAAGCAAGTTATTTACTTTCTCTAACCTTCAGTTTCCTCATCTATAAAATGGTAATACTATCACCTAGTTAATGGACTTCTTGGGATGATTTTGTTAAATTAAATAATGCATTTACATTATTTAACACAGTGCTTGATATATAGAAAATATTCAATAGAAATTTGTTGATGAATGTAAATAATTAGCTTTATCAAAATCTTCACGGTGGTTTTCTAAGCAATGTGCTACATTTGCATCCTCCCAACCAGCTTACATTTCTTGTGTTGTATACAGATATTGTTATCCCCTCAAAGCCTAACCACTCATGTGAGAAAGACGATAGAAACAAGCTTCCTTGTTTCCTTTATCCAAAAATGAACACTCGCTCTTCTGTACTTTCATTGTACTTGGTACCTCTCTAGCAGCACATAGTTTTGTAGGTATAGCTATTTGTGGTTTGTGTTTGTTTTCTCCGTCAATAACTGTGAAAAATTTGAGTACAGGTGGTCAAATCTAATTTATGTATTCATTTACAGCATCTCACCTAGCACAGAGGTTCTTTGTTCCTAGCAAAGTCTTGATTTGAAAAGAAGAAGAAAAAAGAGGAGGAGGAGGAGAATGGGGGAGAAGGGGGAGGAAAAAAGAAAAGGTGGAAAAACTTGAAAATAAAAAAATAAAAAAATGTATATATAATTGAATTGAATTGTGCTTGGATATTGCTTCTGAAAGGTAAATCTGGTGCAATTGAGACTTTTCCCCAGGGTAAAAAGAGGAGAACCAGCCAAGAGCCTCCAAATTAAGGAGAACCCACAATATAAGTCCTGTTTGCAGAGTTTCTAAAAGGCAGGTGTCATCTGTCAGCAGCTAACTCGCTCCAATCACTAAATCCCAGCACTGGCCAGCTAGCTCAACAATCCGGTCCAGGAAATTTCCCTTAACAAAAAAAGGGCTCTGAAGAGCTGTCTCACACTAATGATCACGAACTACTCCTGTGAGTGAGACTTTTTTAAAAAGTGAGTCTGATCAAAAACATGTAAAGTACAATTGTGACCCGAAGTCATTGTACAAATCTTTCCCGAGTGAGTGTTGGAGGGAAGACGTGCAGGACACGCTCAGCTGCTGGACTGAGCCAGTAGGCCTGGCAAGGACCAAGTCATCCTATCCCAGAGGTGGACCAGCCAGAGCTGACTCCGAAGGGACAGGTAAAATAGACCCACAACATATCCCAGAAAAATTCCTGGGCAGGGGTAGGATGCACAAGATTCAGTAGAGTTATGTGTAGAAGCAGGAATGTAGCCGAGAAGAGGACCAGAGGGGAACCAGGGCCCGGTAGGTGCTCTGAAGCCCCTGTGTGTCCTTATTTCACCTCAGCAGGCAAGAAATTGCATGGGGATTGGGTGAGTATGGGGTCTTAAAGGTGCATTTCCTGAATATGGGTAGCTCTTAAGACTGGGTCCCACTAAACAAGCAAACACCAAAGGGCCAGGGCATGGTTTTGAGTCTTGCTACTCAGGATGTGAAGCATCAGCTTCATCCAGGAATGTGTAGAAATGCAGAGTCTCAGGCCTCCCCCTAGACCCACTGAATCAGAATCTTTGAGGAAGGGGCGCTAGAATCTGTGTTTTAACAAGATCGCCAGCGGATTCATAAGCACACTAAAGCTTGAGGCTGGTTTGGGGCATTGGTTCTTAAGCAAGAATGCTCGTCAGCATCACCTGGGGTGGGGGACAGAGCCTTCCAATGTGCAGGTGCTCCCAGGCCCGTCTCCCAGTTCTCCTGAAACAGAGTCTAAAAGCGAGCTGGTCATCAGCAAATTATCTAAATGACCCCGTTCAGATGTGCAATCTTGGACAGGAAGCATCCATTTAGGGCGTTATAAATTTGTTTAAGACCCAAACCCACAGTTTATGCTTTCCTGACTGGATCTGCTATTATCCTCAATTATAACTCTCCTACATGTCCTTGCTCAGCCACCAGCTGTGCTGTGACTCCTTTACTGACCTCTCTAGTCAAAAGCAATTGTTCCCAGCTCTGAGTCCCTGCAGCTGCTCCATGCATATACCCACTTTTGCTCTTATTCCTTTCTGCCTTGTAGTTTGCATTATACCTGGCGGTGCATTTGTCTCTCGGGCTAGATGTTAGCTCCCCACCCTCGTCCCCCAAAGCCCAAGCTGACATTCTAGTCATTTTTGTTTCCCTACGGCACTTAGCACTGTGCATGGTATATTGCAGGTACACAAAACCTTAGCTACTGTGTTAAAAATAGTGAAAAATCCAAATTCTCCACTCTCCATCTTCAAAGTTATGAAGACAATAGGGAGATACCGTATTTCCTCTTCCAAGGCGAAGTAAGGGCTTTCTTGTCTACTTTTAAATACACCAAATCCTTCAACTACCCCTGAAAGGAAGTATGGATACTATTATTATCATCCTGTTGTTTGTGGGATGCTGAGCCTTAGTTCAAGGACACAGCTAGTAGGTGAGAACCTAGAGTCCACAGCCTCGACACTCCCCCACCCCAATCTCTAAACCAAGATCATTGTGTCTGCTGTTCTCTCTGCTGCCTCCAGAGAGGCCATTCAAAGATTATTCAGGAGGTCAGTTTCTTTCCTGTATTCCCAAAGGTCAGGGCTGGGGTACATCCCATGGTGAGGTATCCAGGTGCTGGTGTGCCAGGAAACCTGCAGGCCTTAAGCCTAGGCCCAGCTGCATGGGTCTGGTCAGCACCGCTGCCCATTGCCCAAGGTCCTGATGGTCTCAGCTCTTTGCTTGGCCTGGATCCCTGCCCTGAACTACAACCTACCTGGCCAGGCCCTTAGCCTGTGCCTTGTCTCCCCCCCACCCCCCGCCCCCAGCCTGTGTCCCCTGAGGCTGGACCCTGCTTCCTTGACCATGGTCTGGCTCTCGGCCATCTGGACTATCCATAAGCACCTATCTCTGAGCATCTCCCCTGCTGAGAGCTTCTTTCTGCCAGGTCCTGCCCACTGCTCAGACCCTCCTGGGTTAGCAATACCAGATGGCATCCGGCCAGCTTTCCACGCCCATCTGGGCACTGAGATTGACTGTTGGCTACCTCCTTCTCTGGAGTCCAGGCCTCCCTCCAGCCTCTTTGCCCGCATTATCCTGGTCTCCTTCCCTTATTCACCAACTTGTCACTTAAGCCCATCATGCTGCAGTCTCCATTCTGCAGTGCCCAAGTTTCTAGCAGACTCCCAGTTCTGCCATTGGCAATGTCCTGAGCAAAAGTCAAGGGCCACTCACTCTCCCAGTTCAGGCAGCGGATTTGCAATCAGAAGTGGATTTGGGACCCGACTCTGACACTTACAGGCCATTTGACCTAGAAAAATTGCTTAATGTTTTTGATACTTGGTTTCTTTATCTGTTAAAATGGGGAGAATATATGTCTATATATATACATATTTTACTTCATAAAGTTGTTGTGAGGATTAAATGAGATGATAGATGTAAAATTACATTATAATTGTAAAGCACCCTAGAAAAGCTTATCACAATATTACTATTTTTTATTAGTGTTCTGAGACAGAGGGAGAAAAAATGTTTCTGTTTAGTAAACTCTATTCAAGAATGTAGAAAAAATAATTAACCACATTAAAAAAAAAAATACAAAGAAAAAAAAAAAGAATGTAGGAGAGTATGCAATATGGCTTGGTTCTTTAAAAGAACTTAGGGGAAGCGGTTGTGGCTCAATCAGTAGGGCTCCCGTTTACCATATGGGAGGCCCCGGGTTCGGTTCCCGGGGCCTCCTGGTAAAGGCAAGCCTGCCCGCACGGCGTGGTTGGCTGACCCAGCGAGCACAAGCAGCAAGGGAGGGATAAATGAATAAATAAATAAATAATAAAAAAATTAAAAAATAAAATAAATAAATAAATAAAAGAACTTAGTGTTTTATGCTTGAAGGAGCTAACTTCAGTGCCTGGAAAATTAACCCATTTGGGAATCTTCATTCTTGGATAAATTAGTTGTTACTATATTTTGCCATCTGGAATATAGAGGGGTAAACAAGAAGTGGTCTGGACGTTATATTGTATACCATTGCCTTCCCAACCACCACCACCATCTCCCTCTTCAGTTGTTCTTTAGTCATTGATTAATTCATTCATTTGTCCAACAATATTGGGGAAACTCAGAAGCAGCCTTGGCTGGGGAGTAGAGAGGAAGGTAGAGGATGGAGCCCCTAGCTACTTATAACCTCCTCTGGGTCTCTCTGGCACAGCCTCTTTATCCCTAACAAATAGAGAGCCATATCCTTGATGCATCTGTATTCCTGGACAGGACTTGCCAAGTTCTTTGGTCAAGTCTCCTCACCTTTTGGGCTATTTGACCTACCCAAGACGGTTTGTGATTTTCTCACCTTTACAATCTTTTGGGAAGACACCCCTCATGTTACTAAAGTCCATATATTTCATCACTTTGATAATACATCCTGAATTTGCCCCTATTTTTTAAAACCTTCTTTTAAAAATACACTCTAGTTAGCCCAAGGAATCCATGCCCTGTGGAAGTCTCCATTCCAGAATCCCAGGGCCCTGTTGTGCAACAGTTCTTCCATAAGTCTGACTATATTCTTTCTGGCCTTAGCTTGAGGATACTTGTTTCCTTGGACCATCACAGTCTTTAAGACGTGGCAAGAAGAATACTCAGGTGTAGAACCTTCCTGGACACATCCCACTTAAGGCAGGTGCAACACAATGGGACTGACAGAGGGAAGGAGTCTGGGCAGGGAGTCAGGAGGTTGGGCTCTGGTCCTGCCTCGGCCACCACTTCCTGTGTGGCTGGACCTTAATCTCTTCCCTTCGCTGGGTTCCAGGTCATTCACATCAAATGAGAGGATCAGACCTTTCCAACTCTGGAGTTCATGAGTCTACTTACCATGAAAGTCCACCCTGAAATGCTGCCTGTTTGTTCATTTCACTACCTTTCCTGAAGTGACTTAAGAATTTACATTTTCAGCCTGAGGAGCAATTTTCCTGTTGAACAATTATGAAAATTCAACATTTGGGAAAAGCACTATACACCAGCCTGGTGTATTATTGCTATAACAGTCCCCTGTGCTCCTAATAAAAAACAGCCAGGGGAGGCTGGAAACCAGCATGAAATATGGCCCACTTGTTTTCTTAATAGCCTGCTTCCCAAAGTTATCCAGGAACTGTCACCTCAGAGTGGAGCATTGCATAAAGAATAGGGTAATTTCCTGTCTTTTATCCTAGTGTCTCAGGCCCTAGACATTATTTTAATGGAATTCCATTGTATTTTAGTATTCAAATGGACTTGAAGGCAAACAAAACATTTAAAGGAAGAAGTTTCAACCTAAGCAGAAAAAAGTGCCTCATTAATACTTGTAAACTATGAAAAGTCATGAGTCAGGGAATCTGCTGATTCAGGGGGGCTCTCAAGACTGTGAGATTTGTCAAAATGCTGGGGGGGGGTGTGGTGTCTGAAGAGTCAGTGTAAAATTCCAGGTAATGGACCCAGTAGGAGAGACAATTTCCAAAGTTCTTGCTTTCTAATGCTATTAAAAAAAAAAAAAAAATGAAAACAAAACAAAAAAGCAGCAGGAAGGATGGAAGGAAGGGAGGGAGGAAGAGAGAAAAAGAAGTTAAGAATCATCTAAGGAGCCTGGAGTCAGTGAGTGCCTTTTAAATGAAACTTCATACTCTACAGTCTTCACCCTAACATCAGAAGCAAGTAGCCTCCTAATTTGATTCAAATACTATACTATCCAAATAGCTGCTACTCCCCAACTGGACCTGGAGCTAGTGAGAGACTTCATATTAGGACCTGGCCTGAAATGATGAGAGCCTCACCTGAAATACCAGAAGCCACTGAGCAAGCAGAGTCAAACTTGTCAAAATCCAAATAAAAGAGAAAGAAAAGTCACGTCTCACTGAATCAAAAGCAAGCTTCAGAGCTAGGAATCTTGGAATTGGAAAAATAAGAGGAAGCACATGTGGATCAAATGTCACCAGGTAATGGGACAGTTTATGGCACACCTAGGGTAAGGTATGTGAAGGCCAGGAATGGAATGCCAGATGCATCAAGAATTTCAATACTGGAATGTTTTACAATTTGGCGTTCAGATGCCTTTAAGAAAGGTCTGTTACCAGTATGTCAAGCATGCTGTCTGAGAATATATGTTATAAACCTTTACCAAGCCCTTTTTATGCACCAGGTGTTGTGCTGATATGAAGATATATAATTCACCTTGAAGGGGAGAGAGGCAAGTTTGCAAGTACTGACTGTACAGTGTGAGCAACAGTATCATCAAGGCATGCACTGGGGCGATGAGAACATGCGGGAGAGAAATACTGACCAGGCTGGGGGCTCTGGGCCACCCAGGGCTTAGGACAAAATCAAAGGAGAGCAGGCATCTGAGTCTATCCCTGGTTCCACATATGCGTTTCCATGTATCCTGCATTTTTTTTCTCTTCCTATCCTTAAGGGCTGACACTCATGTAGACAAATTTTATGGAGTATGGAATCCCCCAGAAACTCTAAACTTACCTGTCCTATTGTCTGTTGATATTTTCTTAGGGAGAAATAGCCAACTGTCTTCTATATCACTTATTGACAGCACCTGGGGAAATATTGGAGGGTAGCAAAGGCATCTCTTTGTCCTTGGCACTCCTAATTTGCCAATAGTTAGCTCAAAGAGTAATTTTTTTGGAGGTAGAATTGGTCATATGTGTGGGCAGAAGAAGAAGGAAAAATGATCATGATGTATTAAGACAGTTGTGTAGCTCCAGCTATAAAGGATGCTGGAAACTCCCTTTGGGAGAAGATGGCAACAGGAAACTGGACAGTAACCAGTGCAGCTAGATACCAGATCAAACTTCAGACCAATGAGCTGATTTAAATTTTTTTAAAGATTTATTTATTTATTTACTTTTTATCCATTTTAAACCCCCCTCCCATCCCCTTTTTTTCTGTTTTTGTGTCCATTCATTGGATAATTCTCTGTGTCTGTTTCCTGCCCTCTCCTCTCATCCTTCTCCTTTTGTCTTCACCGGGATTCAATCCTGGGAACCTCCGATGTGGGAAAGAGGCGTTCTGTCACCTGTGCCACCTCAGTTCCTGGTTTTACGGCATGTCTTGTCTTGGCTCTCCCGTGTCTTTCTCCTGTTATGTCATCATCTTGCTGCATGGTTCGGCAGGGTCTGGGGGCTCATCCGCTCTCAGAGCCTGACAGCTCACCCACTCACAGGGTCTGACGGCGTGCCCGCACACCTTCTATATTTTTTCTTTATTTTACCGGGAGGTCCTGGGGATCGAACCCAGGTCACCCCATATGGGAAACGGACGCCCAACCATTTGCGCCACATCCGCCCCCTAGGCTGATTTAATTTTGACAGGAGGATTGAGATGATGGCACAGACTGGGTCCAATGACAGAGTCTAGAAAAATGAACCAATTATAGATGCAAATAGGAAAGACCAAGGATCTGGGGTTCTAATTCAAGGGAACTGAGTGGAATAGAACTTCTAGACTACTGGGTCTTAGGAAATCTCAAAAATAAGGACAGAAGTCTATCTTTGAATTGTAGAAGTTCAAGATGATATGTAATGCTACTAAGAGCAGAGGCAAGCCGGGAAGAGGGTGGCAGGAAGTAGGTAGGAGGTACAGATTGCCCAAATCACTGCCTGAAAAACAGACCTAGGCTTCCATTACTGACCCCCTTCCCTTTAGATTACTAACCTCCAAGGAACCAGCAGAGAGTAGAGACTTAGCAGAAGGACTAATAGGGAACACTGGCCATACATGATGGGAGTATTCATTGTAGCTTTAACTTTCAATGAATCCAGGGTTTGATTTGCCTCCAGAGACTCCAGAATATCAAAGCAGGGTGACCACTAACTCTTTACAGATTATACCTACCAAAGGGGAGAGAGCATTTTATTATCTTATCAGGCTGTACTTCTTTGGTAGAGCTGACCCTGCAAGTGGTTAGTTATTTAGTAAAAGCATAGTTTAAGCTGTTATAATAAAGAGGCACCCAAACACAGTGGCTATAGTGAGAGATAAGTAAGAGGTCTGGGGCTGGTTGGTGCCCCTGCTCCATAGAGTCATCCAGGGATCTCATTTCTTTCTATCTTATGGCTTTGTCATTCCCTAGGGTATTAGCCACATAATCAGAGCTAGACCCCTTCATTGTATCCATGTTCCAACCCAAGGAGAGTGGAGAAGAGGAAGTAGAGGGCAAGCTACATTTTTAAAGACTGCACAGTTCTCTTCCTCTCTTACCCTATTAACTAAAATTTAGTCACGTGTCTACACCTAGATGTGAGAAAGGCTAGGAAATGAGTCCTCGGCTATGTGCCCAGGTAAAACCTGGTAGGTTCTATTACCAGAATGAAGGAAGAGAGAACAGATAGTGAGAAATAATTAGCAGTATCTGCCACAGTGATTCTCAGAGGTAAATTTCACTTGTCACCTTGGCTAGAAAGTTTTTTCTGACTCTAAAAGCCTGGCTCTTCTTCTGTGCTCCTATGACACACCATTATTAATGCTGTTAAAATGTTTACCTAAAAGTACTAAAATAAATTGTTTTTCTCTCTTACACTAAAGGGTGACCTGCAAGGGCAGAAAATATGCATTTTTCATCCTTGTATCCCCATTGCCTTACATAGTGGCACATGTAGGTACTCGATAAAGTTTTGTTGGATGAATGGATGAATCGATCAATAGATTATTCAATTGATGAATGAATGGAACTGGGGCATAACTGGTGCAGGCAGGGAACTGGAGGTTTCCTTATGTGATTTATAAAACCCACCCTCTAATTTATAGTCCTGTGTATGTCTTTATTCAAACAGATAAACCAGTAACTGCTTGATGTGGAGGGGAAAGATAGGAGACAGAAGGGCTGAAGTATGTGTTATCCATATCCACACCCATATATAATATGCTCCTTCTTGTGTATTCAATAGTAGATGCTAGAGAATGCTGAGCATTTGGGGGGAAAAAAACCTGGGTTATCAGTCTGCTCTCAAGGGTATAATGCTGTTGACAAATTCCCCACTTCTTGCCAATGCAAGTCCCTTTTCATCACTCTCTTAGTGCCCCTGATCATGCCAGGCAGAACCAGCGTTGACTGAAGAGGTGGGTCATAGCACGTAGAACTTGGCAACAAGAAGAAGCAGTGCCCTTGGGAATATCAAGTAGTGAGAATTCTGAATGTGGAATTGGGGGAGTATTTTTTATATGGTTAAGGACTGTACCTGGAAAGTGGAATTGGCAGGAAGATGAAGAGGAGCAGTGGGAACCATACCATAACTCCTCACAGTCCCTGGGACCTGGGCAAAACCAGTGTGGCACAGCCTGCATGAGATTTGAAAACTCAGATCTAAACCTGAGCAAGAGTTAAGTACCAGTTCCCCAAAAATCTGACGCCACTGAGTGCTTCCTCGGGCTGTGAACCTTGCATTTGGGACTGTCCTGGAAGAATAGGTGCTGAAGGGCAGGTGAAAGTGGGTTGGTTAAGTTCTAATATAGTTCTCTGGAGATGTATGATACAGAAACCAGACTGTCAGGTTTGGAGGAGGGAGCAAAACGATTTAATAATGCAACAGACAATTATCATTTGGGCAAAGGAAATGGAATTGAGCAAAGCTGAGAAAGCTCTGGGCAATGAAATTGGCTGGATGGTTGATAGATCCTGGTGGGAAGAGTCATTGGCTCTGTTTTGGAAAATTATAGCGACATAGAATACTAGAGTTGCAGGGGATTTGAGAAGTCTGATGTTAGATTAAATCCTGCTTTTCCCATTTACTGCTTCTATAACCTTAGGCAAATGACTTAACCTCTGCATGCCTCAGTTTCCTTATCTGTAAAATGGAGTTAATAACAATAGCCCCTTCATAGAGTTGTTCTGAAGCTGAACCTTGTAAAGTTGGTACCTGGCATATATTCTCCATAAACATTAGCTATTGCGATTACATGGTATCTGTGATGTTGAAACATAAACAAATACCTTTGTGGATTAGACCAAATGAGCTGTCTTTGGCACTTGGTTTCCCCATTTTTTGGGTTGATGGAATTATCGATTCCAAAACTTTCTTTTGCATCTACGAGAAAAACTGGCCCAAAGTGAAACAAAATTAATTGACTTATGTAATTGAAGAATCCAGAAGTGCTTCTGGCTTCCCTTGTGTGATTCACATTGTCATCAGGGAGCCAGCCCTGACTATCTCCATTCTGGCCTCCTTTACCTGCCAACTTCACCTTCCGGATGCCTGTCCTCAAGGAAGCCCTTTGGCTGCACCAATGCCAACCCTCTTAGCCTCACAGCACCTCATCCAGAGGAAGGAAGAGGGGTCCTGTTCCACCAGCTCCTGCACTTAAGAATGGTAGACTATCACCCCCACTCCCACCCCCACCCTGGCACCTGTGTATCATTTGCCCAAACTGTGTCACGTGCCCAGGGAGAGGATATATTATTGATCAACTCAAGCCGGTCCAGGACCACCCCTCAAATTGAGAGTGGGGTCAATACCCAAAGCTAATGATAGGGGAGAGATCATTCCTCTAAAGCAAATTTGGATGTTACAGGCAGAATTAAGGGGAAAATAGATGTGTCAGAGGCAAGCACAAAGTGTCCACTATAGTGTGTGAGATACTAAGCTGTGCGGTCAACCACAGAAATCTGAGGAAAACCCGGTATTATAGTGAAAGGCCTGTTATTTGTTATTTGTTTGCTTGTTTTCTGTTGTTTAATCACTTCTCAGTCCCCAGAAGCTATGTCAGTCATGAAGAACGTAACCACAAACCAAGAACTAAATGAGCTTGGTACTACCCAACACCCTTACCACCCTGAAGAAGAGAAGCTCCCCTCCTACAGAGATAGTCCCTTCCCAGCAACCAGCACCACAGGGCAGCCCCGACCAGAAGCGGCCAAGGGAAGCCGACTTGAGGGACAAGCCCGAGGGCCAGCTGCTGTGACAAAGCCACCAGCCCCACTGGGATCTGACATTCTCCCCTGCACAGACGCAGGGCAGATAGACACAAGGTGGCTCTGGCCCCCACAGAACAACTTATTATGTAGAAATATGGATTCAAACACCCCTCATTTCCTGCAAGGAGGGATATTGCTTGGAGCCAATCTCCTTTTATCTCTCCTTGCCTGGATGCTTTCAGCTTCTCACCCCTGCTCCAGCAATGAGCCTCTCATTTCGCGGAGCAACTCGCATTTCCCTTCAGAAGATAAAACTAAGACAAAGAAAGGAAACATATTTAGCTCTAATGATGTGCGCGGTTTCATTTTTCTGTTTGAATCTATCGCTGTTTAATGAGCTAAATATCTACTGGATGAATTAGATACACTGATCCTATGCGTGTTTCCTGGGAGGCAGCCTCAGACACAGCTCTTGGCAACCACACAATCTGCCCGCCAAACACACCAGATACGCAATGAGAACAAAGAGTGAGAGGGGCAGGGACAGGTAGCAGGCGATGAATCACTCCCTGATGACCCTGCAGGCCAGAGACTTAGCAAAGGTAAAGCAGTATCTTGATCAACATGCCTGCATAATGGTAGAAGCCCCTAAGTCTGGAGAAAAAAACAAAACAGTGGGAAAGCTAAGGTAATGCGTGCACTGGGATTGACAGGTTGTCTTTGTAGCACTATGGGAAGAGGCCTGCTGTTGGTCTCTGCTGAGAATACGGAGGCTATCCTGTGAGGAGGCCATTGGTCTTGCTAATGTTATCTGCTCCAAGTAGGCTCAGCTGGACGGGGCCCCTGTCCAGCACAGAGCAGCTCCCCTGAATTATTCTAGTTCCTCATTTTATTGGGAAAGGAACACTCTAAAACTATTGTGCTCTTACAGTCTTTACCAAGGGTCCCATATGGAATTGAACCATTCTATACTGGAAGGGATCTTAGAAGTAATATTATTCAACTCCCTCATTAAGGAGAAAGGTTTTGGGGCTCAGAAGGGAAATTCACATGGTTAATCAGTAGTTGAACCATGGCTCAGAGTAAGTGCTTTTTTCTACCAGGTACTATCCTAAAAGCTTTATATGCATTTTTCTATTCAAGTTTTCCAACAACCTCATTTGGTATAGGAAGAAACTGAGGCTCTGACGTGTGAACTAGCTGCCCAGTGTTACAGCCAGGAAGCGGCAGGGCCAGGATTCAAACCCAGGGGGCCAATTTCAGAGTCCACTATGGTTTTGCCCTTCAATAGAATGCAAGTCTCCAGGCTCCCAGGTTAAAGCCCTAGGCTCCCATGTGGCAAAGCTCCAAAAAATCAATATGAAAAACATCGTTCCCTATAGATCCTGGAATAGCTTACTTAAACTGACAAAAGCAAACAAGTAACATGACACCCTCCAGCCTTTACACTGCATCTCACCAGTTCAGCCTCCAAAGATCCCCCCTCCTCCACCAATCTACTCTGACCTCTCCTTTAGTCTGAGGCTCTCCCCAAAAACCCTCTCCCCCCACCATACCACCCAGCCTCTTGTTCCCCAGCCACACCCAGATCTTTGGGGCCTCTTTGTATTTGTCAGGCTGATCCCTCCATCCAGAATTCCAGTCTGCTCTACCCCTTGCCATTGAGCTCCTACTCATCCTTTAAGCGCCAGCCCCAAAGACCCCTCAGCTATGAAGACTTCGGCAAACAGCCTGATCAGAATCGAGGTGCCCCCACCCCCCTTCCTCATGGCACTTTGCCTCTCTCTCCCAGCATTTATTGGACTCTTTCCTCTGATACCCTTGATAACAGAAAGGCCATGCCATGTAGTGATTGGGTACAAGGTCTTTGACAACAATCAGACTAACTCCGCTACCGGCTAGCGGTGGGGCATTGGGAAAATTGCTTAACTCTCTGAGCCTCCTTTTCCTCACCTAGTAATAATCTTACTTACCTCAAAGGGTTCCCCCAGAAATTAAATGAGATTTAATTCCTTTAGCCAGGCTCTGTCTTGTGGTAAGCTCTTCACAGGTCTTGGCTGTTATTGTTGAGGTGTTGCCTCCACCACCATCATCATCGTCATCATCATCATCGTCATACTGGTCTATAGGTATTTGCCATAGACTGTAAGCTCCTGGAGGGCAGGGACTTGATCTAGCTCATCTCTGTGCCTGGTCTCTAGTAAGGGCTTAATAAATGGAGGAAGAAGTGAATTGTTGAAGTAGCTGTTCAAGTTGCGATTTATTATTTTGTCTCCAGTGAAAAATCGTTTTGAAATCATTTGCCTAGTTGTTCATCACCCAGTTTTGTTTTGAACTTTTTAAGTTTGGTGTTTCTCCCTAGCAGAACATACATTCAATAACAGTAGTCCTTAAAAGTCCTTAAAGAATACTTAAATCAGGCGTGTGCCTCTCGAAGTTCACAGGATGCTCTGGATGTGCATTCACATATTTTTTTTTAAAAAGGTCAAGTTTACAAAGGAAAGAAAGTAACATTTATCAAACATTTAAGAATAGCTAACATATACTGAGCACTTACTTCTTGCGAGAACTCGTGCTAAGTGCTACATGCGTTTGTATTCTTAATCCTCACAACCAATCTGAAGTAGGTGCTCCTTCTTCCCACCCCACAGTTAAGGAAGCTGAAGCTTAAAGAGGTTAGTTAACTTGCCTGGGATTACAGCTGCTATGCGGGGAGTGTAGGCTTCCAGCCCCGGGCAGTCTGAGGGCCCAGCCCACGCGCTCACCCACTGTACTCTTCTGACTACCCTACAAAGTGTCTGGCCAGTCTGAACATTTACTACTCCAGGTGACACTGAGTATTGTTTACTATCACCCCCAGCCCCATTTTACAGATGGGGAAATCCATTTGCCCATATCACAAAGCCGAGCAAGGCTAGAGCTGGGTTTTGAAAGTAGGGTTGTCTGACCCCACCTGAAGCCCCATCCTGTTTTCTATGATCTGCAGAGCCGGGAACTAAAAGCCAGACATTTCCTGATGCTCAGTCTGGCTCTCTTTCCTGTCTTCCCATACAGCCTCTAAGCCATCCCTCCAGCAGCCGTAACCTGCGAAATATCTGGCAGGTGCCCTGCCCACGGAACAGTTAAGAGAGATGGAATCATTCCTGATAGACACATCTCCACACGATGAAAACCCGGCCCAGAAAAGAAATGCCATCAGGAAGATGTATCAGTAGTCACTACCCTGTGCCTGGTGCAGCCTTGAATTATCACTGAAGGATGATCTCCGAGAGTTGTCATTATGAACAGATTTTGTGAGCTTGGAATAGACTGGGGAGAGGGGGAGAGTGCATGGCAGCAAATAGCAGCGTCTTGGGGGCTGGAAGGGAGAGAGAGAAGGTGGGTCTAAGGGGTCCTGGGGACTGACCTGTTCACAGGCCTCAGAAGACAGTAAAAGGGGGAGGGCATAGAACATTAAGGAAAGCAGAAGGCCCTGATGTGGGAAGTGCTGCCAGCCTCAGCAAAGCTTGGGAAATCAGTCTGCAAAATGAAAGCAGCAGAGAAGAGCACCAAAAAATAACCTTGAAGGTAATAGATGAGGCAGGGAAGAAAAATCAATTCAAGGAAAACATATTAAGTGCAGAAAAACTAAATGAGAGCTGGGGGTTAAGGGCAGCGGTGGTTGGGATGGAGAGAGCAGCAGCCTGGGAACCTGCAGGGCTGACTCCAGGTCAGGTGAGCCTCGAAGAGCTCTGTGACTCTGGGCGGGGCACCTCACCTGTCTAAGCTGCTCCTCCTAAAAGTGACAGTCAGACAACACGACCTGTAATGCCTCCTCCGATTCTGACAGTTTGTGATAAAGGATTGTATAAAAGCTTAGCTTCATGTAGACGGTCCTAACCAACTGGGTGAAAGCAGGTACATTTAGTGAGTCCTTCAGATATTTCCAGATATCTCGGTGTTTGTGAAATATAAACGAAACCCCATCTGCCTGAGTTCCACTGCTTTTCAGTGTTTTGAAGGGCTCTGAAATTGATGAGCAAAACTCATAGGCATTATTTAAATGACGAGACTATTTAAAAGGCGTTCAGACAACACACATTTGAACATGGTCATGTTGCGTGTCCAGCAGCACACACTAGAGTATCTGTGTGCAACAGATGGCCCCTCCTCGAGGAGGGTTAATGAGTTAGAAAGATATGCCGGTACCTCTTGCGCACCCAAGACCTGTGAATATTGCAGCTTTAATGTGTGGCCTAAGGTTTTTTAAAAGAGGGCAGAGTACTGCTTCCATTTCCCAAAGGTTATTTATCTACAGACCTTAGCTATCAAGAACACAACCTAGAGCTAGCAAACAGAGCACTAGAGAAAGCAAACATGGCAGGAGGGAATTTAGATGTGTTGGGTGCCCATGGAGAGTCTGGCATCTTTCGCACGCATCTCAAGGTGGGCCTGCCTGCACCAACACGTCTGTCTGGGGTAAACGAGCCCGGCTTCGCAGCTGTTCCCGAGCTGAGCCTTGGTGTGGCCTCTTCTCAGCCTACTCTCAGCCCTGCTGCCGGTTGCCACATGGAACCAGCCCTGAACCTTGTCCTTCTCACGAGCCGCTGCCATCCCTGCACAGTCACAGTCGGTAGTGAATTTGGGGCCGGCCACACTGCCTTTCCTGTCCCTTTAGTCCCCACAACACCAGCATATAAGGTAGGAGAGCAGTATCGGGTCCTACAAAGGTTGGCGGCAGCTCAGAGGACTTTTACCATGAGAGCGGGGAAGTGTTTGAAACTGTATCTCAGCATATGGTCACATTAAGTCTTGTACTTGTTCATAGCAGATTTATGTGTGTCAGCCAGCAACCGGAAATAGCACAAACATCCACCGTCAGGCATGTGGATGAACAAACTGTGGTACATCCATACAGAATAAAAGAATGAATTATTGATACACACAACATGGATGGACCTCGAAATAATTATGCGTTGGAGGTGTTGTAAATAAAAATTATTATACCAAGTGGAAGAAGTCATGCCAAAAGAAATATGTGCTGTTGGATTCCATTTCCATAAAATTCTAGAAAATGCAAACTAATCTATAGTGACAGAAAGCAGATCAGTGATTGGCTGGGGGTGGTATGAGGTGGGGGAGGGGAGGGACGGAGTGCAAAGGAGAGGAAGGAAACTTTCGGGGATGATGGATGCTACCTTGATTGTGCTGTTGGCTTCACAGGTATATAC
Organism: Tolypeutes matacus; assembly: GCA_026826555.1. Lineage (NCBI taxonomy): Eukaryota > Metazoa > Chordata > Mammalia > Cingulata > Chlamyphoridae > Tolypeutes > Tolypeutes matacus. Next base: position 19,619,038 of record JAKSZT010054055.1, read on the forward strand.
ATGTGTGAAAACACATCAAATTGCACATTTTAAATATGTGCTGTTTGTTATAAGTCAATTATAACTCCAAACCATTTTTTTAAACACTGCACATATCCTGTGATTGTTCTCATAGACCAAGGGGAAAAATACGAAAATTTAAAACCTTCATGGGGAGTTGGAAGTGCCCTTGTGGGTGCACACCAAGACCTCCTTTTCTCTGAGAGCATCTCCTGCTTCCCATCCTCACGGGGGTCTCCCCGTCCCTTTTTCACAAATGCATCCCCCACCCATAAGGAATTCCCAGCCCTCGAAGCCATCTTTGGAACGGGAATGTTTCCCAAAGTAAGAGATACTGTTAGGAAATTAAGACCATAGACTCAGAGTATGAAATAAGCCTTTTTATTTACTGAAAACTACTTTGCAAGAAGGAAGAAGGGGAGCATTCCCCATCCACAGGCTGGGCTGGGAAACCTCCATTCCCCAGTCCTCCATGACATCCAAATCTGCAGGCTTTCTTTTATATATGAGAATAATCTAAGATAGCCCAAACCAATACATGCACACAGACTCTGAGAAGTGAAGAGGAGGAAGAGAAGACCTCGTGATACTCAGGAGGGCAAGGGCAGGCAAAGCTCATCGTCATACTTTCACAGCCTTCAGAGAGGCCACTTGAAAGGGTGCTGGGAATGTTCATTTGAAAGGAGCCGTGATGCTTGTGCAGGAAGACACGAAGGCCCTGTCTGTTCATGAGACCTTCTTTGCCTTTCTTGCTCTAAACATTGTCATGCATTGCTGTCTTCCTTGGAAGAGCTTCATTAATAAAGAGCCCGAAATAACACCACGATGGCTTTGGCAGAAAAGTCTGGATTGGGTTCTGACATAGCCAACCTGGGCTTATTACAGTCTTCCCACTCGTGTACTCTGCAGATAAGCTTCCCGGTTTTTCCTTGTTGTCTAAAGACTCACACACATGTGCGCATGCACACACACACACACACACTACCCACTCCCAAGGAAAGCATCAATTCTCAGATGCAGTAGCTTTTACGTTCTAACTCCATCATCATTGGTACAGCTGTCCCAGCCAAATTAGGGATCACACATGGCATTGTTATGCAGAGCAATGGAATGTCCTCTTCGTACCCTTCTGTTTTCAGACTATACTCTGGGCCCAGGAAACACATAGGACCATCTACCCACTAATGATTGTCTTTCAGCTGCTACTCACAGGCTGTGACATTCAAGCTTTCTGTTTCCTTGTACTTTGAACAGACCCACTTCTTGGGGGGAAGTGGCAACATGAGGAGGCATGAAACTCCTGAGCAAGCTACCAGGCAGAGAGATAATGGGAGGAAGAATGGGGCTATCTTAGTTAGAACTCACAACAGTCATTTGAGATAGATATTGATGCCTCCATTTTACGGATTAGGAAACTGAGGCTCAGGGAGGCCAAACGACCTGCCCTAGGTTTACAACCAGGACCAGAGCCGATATCAAGGTCTGCATGCTATCTAAATAAGTTCAGATTCTTTCCTTTCATCTCGCTCCTTTGAAACAGGTAGATTGTACAAAAATCTGAATATGAATATGCAAATACATGCCTCAGGTGTGCTTTCAGAACTTTTGTGCTTTTAGCTTACCTCCAGCTCCTCTTGGTTATCTGGGTTTTCATTTCACAACAGATTAAAATCTTTTCACTGGGAGAAATGCATTCATTTCATTCATCAATTCATTCATCTAACAAAAGTTTATTGAATAAAAGGGTTTTTGAGCACCTGCTATGTAACTGTCACTGACTTGGTTCTGAGGATACAGCAGTGACTGATACTATCAGAGTTCCCACCCTGAGGCTTCTAATCTAGGCACGGGGGGAGTGGTAGTATGCAAAGGTCACACAAATTACTCTATGAGCGTAGCTTTGAAAAACACTAAGAAGGACAGTCACAGAATGCTATGGGGTGTGGAACAGAAGGCCTAGCCTGGTCTGAATGTTATGAAAGAGGCTGAGGACACAAACTTCTAAACCATTGAGGATAAGATGGTGACGATTTTAAGCAAGGATATTGTATTAATTAGCCAAAGGGGTGCTAACATGAAATACCAAAAAATGGGTTGGTCTTTATAAAGGGTATTTATTTGGGGTAGAAGTCCACAGATACCAGGCCATAAAGCGTTAAGTTTCTTCTCTCACCACAGTCCATTGCCACGTGTTAGAGCAAGACAGCTGCCGGCATTTGCCAGGGTTCAGGCTTCTGGGGTTCCTCACTTCCCGGGGCTGCATTTCTCTCCGGGCTTAGCTCTTCTGGTTCCTCCACAAGGTCAGCTGTAGACTATCAGGTGAACGGCTCACTTCTCTTCTCCTGGGATCTTCTTTCCAACATCAAAACTCCATCATCAGAACTGCTTCTCAAAAACTGCTTCTACTCTGTTCTTTGCCTTGCCTTTTATATTCGATTCCCTACCCACCAAGGGGTGGGACTCAACGCCCTACTGACGTGGCCCAGTCAACGCCCTAATCATACCCAGATTAACAGATCAGTTTACAAGCATGATCCAATTATATTTTTGGAATTCATAATTACATCAAATTCCCCAATGGTTACAGATGTGATACAATTGGATGTGTTTTAAAGTTATAACTCTGGCTAGCTAAAGAAAAATGAATTAAAGAGGGGGCAGGAGAGGTGTAGTTAGAAAGCTATTGGAATAGTCTGAAAAAGGAATGTTGGTAGCTAATGGCAGCATAAATGGAGGAACTTTCTTAAAAGATAGAACTAACAGGACTTGATAGTTCTTTAATGGGGGGAGGGGGCAGGGAGGAGGCTGGAGGTATCTGGAACAACTTCCAGGCTGCCTGAGATAATATGGAAAAAGAGCTGATTTCAGGGAGGAGGGGTTAGGGAATATCAAGCTTTCATTTTCATATGGCAAGAAGTTAACAATTGTTGAATCTTGGGGAAAGGTGTTTGAGTGTTCACTGTACTATTCCAGCAAATTTTCTGACGGCTTTGCAAAATAGAAAGTTGAAAAACTAATTCAGTTTGGGGCATTTTAACTCTAAGACCCCTATGATGAGACAGCTAAGAGGTGGCAGGATAGCGATTAGATATATGGATATGGAGCTCCAACAAGAAGTCTGTTTGAAAGTCACTGGCATACAGATACATAAAAACTGTTAAAGCTGATGGGATTGCCCAGGGACACAGACTGTGGGGGAAGGTACATTATACTAACAAGTATTTCTAAATCCATACACAATATGCCCCAGAGAAGGGAAAAGTAACGAAGGCAGTCTCTTTCTGGACATCTCTTTTTAGAAGCAGAGAAAACTCTCCCAGAATTCCTGAGATTCCCCTCGTATGTCCATTGGCCACAACTGGGTCACATGACCACCCTGAAACAAATCGGTAGAAAACAATAACGGAATAGCCATGACTGGTTTAAACAAGTCAAGATTTACTTCGAGGATACGGTCACCACCCATGAGAGCTGTTATAATTGAATTAACTCAGAGTTCATTAGCAAGAAAGGGAGGAATAAAATGTATTTTAGAAAAGAAATCAGCAGTGTCTGTATATTATCATTTTTTAAAATGTTCTTTCCTCACTTAATGTCATAAACCTTTTCTGCATATCTATATAGTGTACCCAAATATAATTTCTAGGACCTTCAAATGATTATTTAGTTGTTCACCACAATTTATTAAACTAGCCCCTGATTTTGGATATTTCAGCTGTTTTTAAGTTTGTGTTTGTTACGACAATGCTGTAATAAAAGTTATTTTGTGAGTTTTTTCATACAGCTTTGGAACTCAGGTGTGAAATTTCTGTTCAAAGGACAAGAAGGTCTGTCCTATGTTCTCTCTAATAGAAAGCTTTTCATTAGAATGAGCAACGATGATTTAAAAGTGTGGCTTTCAGGAGCCTAGCACACTAATTCATATGAAGCACTGTATTCCCCTTTGTATTTGATGGGGGCAGTTTCTTTGAAAACACAGTTGTGTTAAGGGAACTGCAAAAGGGATGCTAAACGGGAATCAGGTTCCTTGAGATACCTTGTCTAGGAATATGCTGCCTAGAAGTCAAGGAGCATATGGGTGAATAAGATAGCTCGATCATGGGAAGCAGCTGTGGCTCAATCAGTGGGGCTCCCGTTTGCCATGTGGGAGGCCCCGGGTTCGGTTCCCGGGGCCTCCTGGTGGGGGCAGGCCCGCCCGCACGGCATGGTTGGCTGACCCGGCGAGCACAGGCAGCAGGGGGTGGATAAATGAATAAATAAATAAAATCTTAAAAAAAAAAAAAAAAAAAAAAAAAGATAGCTCTATCAAGGAGCTGCCTAGAAGGAGAATGGAGATTCACAGGAAGGATGGCATTCTTGTAGCCCATGAGACTGCAGATCATGACTACCTGTGATAGTTTGAAGCTGGGTGGATCCCAGAAGATCATGTCCTTAGAGCAAATCCATTCCTGGGCATGTAAACCTATTGTAGGTGGGACCTTTTAATTAAACTACTTCAGTTAAGTGCCTTTGATTAGATTGTGTGACCCAGGATGGGTCTTACTCCAATAAGACTAGAGTCCTTTATAAATGGAGGAATAAAAAGCTGCAGAGACAGAGAAGCATCCAGAAGTTGAAATCATCAAACCTGGGAGACAGAAAAGCCACAAATGGTGCAGCCAGAAGCAGAAAGCAATGAGGCCTGGAGGAGGAGAGACAAGCAGGCCCTGCTATGGCCTGACCTCCCACAGCTGCAGCTTGGTGAGAAAGCTTCTCTGATGATGCCTTGATTTGGACATTTTCATAGCCTCAGAACTTTACGCTTTTAACATAATAAATTCCCATTGTAAAAGCCAACCCATTTCTGGGACACTGCTCGCAGCAGCTTTTAGCAAACTAAAACACTGCCGTAGAGTAGGCCTTTGTCCCACGCTAGCAAGAATTTCTAAGGATAGAGGAGAGGAGGAAGGGCAGATGGTTCTAGTGACATCATGATGAGCAGAGTCAATTATAGCCATGAAGCCATCAGGCTCTTCCTCATCTGGATACATTGTGATTTGGCACAGATGTTCTCTAACACAGTGATAATTTGGTTGTATTATCCTCAACCTTAATGAGCCTAGGCAGGAAGGTTGCCAGACAAGAGGCAAGGGAGGTACAGGAAAGAAATAGTGATATTTTGTTCATAAAATACTTTCCTACCCATCATTTCACTTAATCCACCAGATCATACTAGTAGGTAGATGTAATTGCTCCATTTTACAGGCATGAAAACGGAAGTCCTGAGAGGTGATATGACTTGCTCATGACCATGCTGTGACTGAGAGGCAGAGCCAAGAATCGACCCAGGTCTCCTGACATGTGCTGTCTGGACTACATTCAATGGTTGCTCTCCAGAGGATTCATTCATTCCACAATGATTTATTGCAATCTAGTCCATTCTGGGATGCAAAACATGGTCCTTGCCTGAAGTAGTTGTCCATGGCTGCTGTAACAAATTACCACAAACTTGGTGGCATCAAATAACAGAAATTTATTCTCTCATAGTTCTGGAGTCCAGAAATTTGAAATCAGTTTCACTGACACAAAATCAAGGTGTGCGTAGGGCCCCACCCCTTCCTAGGCTCTTCTTACCCCTCCCAGCTTCTGGTAGCTGCTGGCACTCCTTGGCTTATGGCTGCATCATTCCATTCTGTGCCTCCATTTTCACATCAGCTTCTCTTCTGTCTCTATCATGTGAGGACACTTCTGATGGCATTAGGGCCAACATGGATAATCCAAGAGTAATCTCATCACAAGGTCTTTAACTTAATCATATCTGCAAAAACTTTACAATATAAAGTAATATTCACAGGTTTAGAGGTTTAGGACACGACATCCTTGAAGCCACCATTCAGCCCTCAAGTATTCACAGTCTAATGGGGGAAACAGCAGCACAGACAAACAATTACAATGTAATGGATCACCTGCTATAGTGCAGGTGCATTTTAGGAGGACGTGTGCTACACAAGGGCTTCCCAGAGAAAGTTACATTTGAGCTGAGACACAAAAGATGAGTAGAAATGTGCCAGGTAGACCAGTGAGGTGGGGCAGGTGAGTCAAATCAGACCTTTTCAGGTGTGAGGGGCATGCATGGAGTTTTATTTACATGAAGAGTCCTTCTGATGTGACCATTTACACATGTGATTACATTCAAATTGTGAAAGAGCCAGGGGAAAAGAGCACTTCAAAACAAAATTATAATGGCTTCCCATCTCCTGAGAGTCAATGAAAAAAGGGGATGGTCAGAAGAGAGGAAGTGGAATTCAATACCCATGCTTACTTTTAACAGGGCAACTTCTGTTGCAACAGATGTCCTTCTCCATGTGCTTCAAGTGGGGTCTCCACTGTTCCTAATTTGCTACTGATGGGCAACTTGCTCAGGCATCAGGCAGCTCACTGGTGCACATCAGCAAAGGTGATGGGAACTTGAGGAATCCTCACGTTACAGGACAACAGAGGAGACATTTAGGCCTAATATAGACTCTTCATTTCTTACCAGGTTCCACCCCCATTTCTGGCCCTAATACTGGTCTATTTTCTCCCATGCTGAGGTAGGCTGCACAAGGGAGCAGGGACCACAGCTCATTTGATAGGTAATTCAACTGCAGACAGTGAGGGATAGAAGATGTGGCCTTTGTTCCCTGAACCAGAAGAGGACAATCTTCCATACTGAGAAGATTGGCCAGGAGATTACATGTGACTTTAGCACTGCAGTCTAGCATCTGTGGAGATGGTGCCCTTCCACACAGAGATTTCTGACTTCAGCTGGCCAGAGACCCTCTCCTCAAGTTTGGTCAACTGCCTGAAGATACACACTTTCTTGTTATGGAATTTAGCCATGGTGGCTGGAAATCCCAGGCTCTGAATTATTTAAAACTCAAAGTGTTACAATTATTAATAAATTCTCACCCAAATTTGTTTCATGTCGACCACTGAATCATCCCTGCGGTTTTAATAGAGTTTACCACGTTCAGACTCTTGAAAGGAAAATATATAATTCAATAACTCAAAAGATCAAGCCTCAAGGTGATCGTCCTCTCCACCAGGGATGCCTTGGGAAGAAAAGTGGCCCTCATACTATTCATTTGCCATTGGCCAGCAGGCCTACATATACAGAGAGTTTCCCTTTCTTATACTTCTCTCATCTCATCTTTCTCAGCAACCCCAATGAGTCAAGGAAAAGCACTTAAGAAAATGCTATGTCACAGATTCGGACCCATGAAAGGCATAAGGTGGCATTCAGCTCACCTGAAGAGTGGATCCAAGCAAGGGGTTCAGTAGGTCTAACTGGGTGTTCTGCAAACATCAAAATGAACAGCATTTGTACAGTACTATGTAGTTTGCAACATGCGTTCACATACAGTAATTTTGTTTGAACAACAACCCCAAATGATAGGGTGGGCCACCTGACTGCCATTTTACAGTGAACCTGTGACCAGAGAGGCCAGATAGTTTGCCCTGTGTGCCCCAGCTGGTATGCAGCAGAGCCCAGCTTGAACCCATATCTTCTGATTATAAATATGATGCTTTATACACATTAGCATGCCTCAAAGGGTTTGGCTACTGTAGTTTTAATTCAGAACAAGGGTTGGCAAACTTTTTCTGTAAAGGGCCAGATAGTAAATATTTTAGGCCTTGTGGGCCATATGGTCTCTGTCATAATTACTCAATGCTGTCCTTACAAAGAGAAAGCAGCCACAGACAATATTTAAACAAATGTGTGTGGCTGAGTCTCAATAAAAATGTATTTACAAAAACAGGTGGTGAGCCAGATTTGGGTTATGGGCTGTAATTTGTCAACTCCCGATTTAAAATATTAGAACCAAATTTTTACGTGAAAGTCAGATCTGGGCTAGAGGCCTGCAACTTTGACCCCCAGATGATGCTGAGATGATGGTCATTTCCGTGTCCCAGTGACGTATGCTCCCTCCCTGTGGTGTGGGCAGTGCATTCTCATCCCTACCTGCCCACTCCTCAGAAGACTGGAGTTCCAAATCAGCAGGGAGGCTGAGTGGAAATACTCATGGAAACAGTGGCTGGTAGGTTGTCAGCCTTAAGGTGGTAGCAAGGTAGGTTTTTTTAAGACTTTTTTAATTCTTTATTTTCCAATAGACTGCATTCTGCTCTTGCCCCCACCTCTGTGGCCCACTTCCACTCCTCACTATCTTCACCACTCTTGAACTCCCACCTCCTTTCAGTCCCTCTTGTGTCCCAACTCACACCTTCCTTAGCATCATTTCTAACCCTTATTCTTTCAAAAGAGGTTATACTCCTTGGCTTCCAGATGCCCAATGGCACCTTTAAAGCAAGGAGAAGCCTAGCTGACAGGCCACACACCTGGCATCTTAGAAACACTAAAGGGGACTTCTACCTGTAGAGGAGTGAAGAAGTTGGCAAATCTTCTCTACAAAAACAAACAAACAAACAACAACAACAAAAAAAACCTATAAAACTAGACAAAATTATAAGATGAAATTTAAAAAAACATCATTTCAGGGCTCTGGAAATTGACCAAAGGCAAATGACAAATTGAGTATAGTTTATTTTTCCAGGTAAGACCTTCAGATAAGAACAATGGGAGTCTGGGGCATTCTGGCCGGCCATGAAAACCAGCAGCTTCACTGCCAGAGGGGGTTCAAGTGATTTGGAGTGGAAGGCAAAAGCACATGCCCAGCAGTGAAAGGGGAAGCCTGCCGTTCTCCTAGCCTCAGGTTTCAATCCCAGGTGAGGAGAGAAGCAGACCAGAGATGCAGCCAAAAATGTATTGACGAGATCCTGGAAATGAGAGCCATAGAGAGGCTTGATAAGCTCTCCACTCATCTCTGCCAAACTGGAAGGCTGTTCAAACATGTAAGGAAGACCCGAGAGGGCCTGGCAGAAAGTGAAAGCCAGGAAGAATTGAGAACTGCTTAAACTCTGAATGCATCGCCAACTCACACGCAGATCCGTCAGCAGGAGGTGCAGGTCTTATTGTTTGAGCAAAAGCTAAACACTAAGCTACCACTAAACTAGGTAGACCCGGGGGCAGACTCCAGGAAGCTAGGCAAATAATTAAAAATGAGACATTTTTAAAAGCTGAGCACAGACATAAGCAGCTGCACAGGCAGACTCTGCAGACCAAGTCTAGGCAAATGGACACAAAAGATCAAAACTGACTCAAAAAGGAATGAAAGTTTGTTCTTGTATCAATGTCAAAAAAAAGTTACTGTTTTAAAATAGGGGTTATGGAAAAAAGATACTGATAGTTAGTGGTGAAGATATTCTCTCAATCTGTAACAAATGTTCCACAACAATGTAATATGTTGGGGAAGGGGTGTTATATGGGAATTCTGCACATTGTGTGTGATTGTTTTCTAAGTTCACAACTTCTCTAACAGTAATTATAGGTATATATTTACACTGGGAAAAAAAAGGGACAAACAAGCAGGACGAAAGGTTGACAATAGTTGAAACTGGGTGGATGCCCACACTGCTTCACATTCTCTTGACTTTTGAATCTATTAGGAAACTTTCTTAATAAAAATTCTCAAATGTTTTTAAAAAAGGAATGAAAAATCTGAATAGGCCTCTAGCAAGTAAAGAAATTAAATTAATAATGAAAAATATTCACACACACAAACAAAGCTCAGGCACAAATGGCTTCATTGATGAATTCTATCATATTTTTTAAGAAGAAATAATACCAATACTATATAAACTCTTTCAGGAAATAGAGGAATACCAGAAGAAAAAAAAGCCAAGATGTCCACTATCATTACTCTTATTCAACATTGTTCTAGAAGTTCTAGCCAGGGCAATTATGCAAGAAAAAGAAATTAAGGACATATAAATTGGAAAGGAAGATGACATGATCTTATATGTAGAAAATCCCATGGGATGCATTTACAAAAAATCTACCAGAACTAATAAGCATGTTTAGCAGGATACAAGATCAATATTTTTAAAAGTCTATTTTATGTCTATATGTTACTATTGAATGATCCAAAAAAGTTAAGAAAATAATTTTTAAAATACTAGAGAATAAATTTAACAAAGTAAATGCAAAGCTTATTAACTGAAACTATAAAATATTACTAAGAGAAAGTAAAGACCTAATTAAAAGGAAATAGTCCGTGTTCATGGACTGGAAGACTCGATATCCTCAATATCCTCTTCAACTCAATATATCTGAGTTGATATAGAATCAACTCAATACCAATGAAAATCTCATCAAGTTTTTTTTTTTTTTTTAAGGAAATCAACAATTTGATTCTAAAATTTATATGGAAATTTAAAGGATATAGAATAGCCAAAACAATTTTGAATAAAAAGAATGAAGTTTGGAGACTTAAACTACCACATTTCAAAACATATTATAGGGGTCGGATGTGGCTCAACTGGTTGGGCGTCCGTCTCCCATATGGAGGGACCCAGGTTCGATCCCTGGGACCTCCCGGTAAAAAAAAAAAAAAAACAACAACAAAAAAAAAACACATATTATAAAGCTACAGAAATCAAGAAAGTGTTGTATTAGCATAAGAATAGACATATAGATCAAAGAACAGAATTAAGAGTCCAGAAATAATTCATTAGTGGTCAACTGGTTTTTGACAATGGTAACAAGACAATTCATTGGAGAAAGGATGGCTATCAATATACAAAACAACAAACTTAGATCCTTACAGCCCACCACACACAAAAATGGACTCAAAATGGACCATAAATATAAATGCAAGAACTAAAATTATAAAACTCCTAGATGAAAATATGGGAGAAATTATTTGTGACCTTGTATTGTACAAAGATTTCTTAGATATGCCACCAAAAATATGATCCATAAAAGAAAAAAAAAAGGATAAATTTTTAAAACTTGCTCTTCAAAAGATATCATTAAGAAAAGAAAAAGATAAGCCACAGACTAGGAGAAAATATTTGAAAGTATATATATATATATATATATATATATGATAAAAGGACTTGTATCCAGAATGTGGAAAGAAGTTGTATAACTCAATAAGAAAACAAACAACCAGTATTTTAAAATGGGCATAACATTTGAATAGACATCTCACCAAAGAAAATACATGAATGACTAATGAGCACATGAAAAGATATTTAACATTATTAGTCATTAGGGAAATGCAAATTGAAGCCACAATGAGATCCCACTACATATTCACTAGGATGGCTACAGTAAAAAATGTGAACAGTTGAAAAGGTTGACAAAAATGTGGAGAAATTGGAATCTTCATACACTACTGGTAGGAATGTAAAATGATGCAGTCTCTTTAGAAAACAGTCTGGCAACTTCTCAAAGAGTTACCAGATGACTTGGCAATTTTACACTGAGTTACATACCCAAGAAAAATGAAAACATATGTCCACACAAAGACTTGTACATGAATGTTCATAGAAGGATTGTTCTTAATAGCCAAAATGTAAAAATCATCCACAGGTCCAATACCTGTTGAATGGAAAAATAAAATGTGGTATAACCATGCAATGGAATACTATTTGGAAATAAAAAGGGCCAAACTACTCATGCATGCTACATCATGGGTGAACCTCAAAAACATTATGTTAATTGAAGGAAACCAGATCCAAGAGACTACATATGGTATGATTCCATTTCCAGAAAAGGCAAATCTATAGAAACAGAAAGCAGATCAGTGGTTGCCTGGAGCTGGGAGGGTAGATTGACTATAAACAGGCACAAGGGGACTTTTAATGGAAATGCTCTAACCTGGATGTGATGATAGTTGCACAAGTCTGTGGATTTACCAAAAATCATTGAATTGTACATTTCAAGGAGTGAGTTTTAGGGTATGTAAATTATACCTCAAAAAAATCTGTTAAAAATTAAAAAGACTAAAGCCTTCCAAAATTCTGTTATACTGTCATGCTTCAAGTTGTGTTCTGCCTCAATTGCCTTTACCAGTTTTTACCTTTGACTCTCATCTATGCTCCCATCTCTGGAATTCAGTGCCCTCTGCCTTGTCTTTGCCTCCCACACTGCTCCTGCCAAGGGTAGCCTCTTGAATCTCCTTTCATGTGTCTATAGAATTTTCTCCCGAATATGTTCACCAATGTGCAGAGGTCTTCAGTTCTGTGCTCCTCAGTTCTGGGCTCTTGATTTTTCTCATATCTCCTCTGTCTGATTTCACATGACCCATTGTGAAAGCCTCTCCTTGATTTTAATATGCCAAAAACCCTATTCACATAAAACATTGATGAGTATGGAGTATACTTTAAGTACCATGAGTAGCAGAGGAAGCAAGGAATAGAAAGGAGAATTTATACGGCAGCATGTAAGACAGTTTTATATAGAATACTAGATATCCCTATTCTTACTAGGCCCTTAAGCCACTCTCAGGGAATTTCCACAGATCCTTCGCCTCATGGTTTCAATTTCATACCCACTCTTCTCTCTTATTCCAGCCTTCTCTCTACTTCTCCCCAGGTCCAAAGTATATTCCTCTTCTTCCCTTGTAAAGCTCAGTTTAGCTGTCTTCTCTGAGACGTAGTTTCATGCCTCCTTTTACTCCCAGTTATTTATCATGACATTGTCTCTGACCATGGTATCAGCCAAGCTTCTAAATTGAAAGTTACAAAAACAACTCCAAATGATTTAAGCAGAGAAGGCATTTGCTGAAAAGATATTGGGTAGCTCAAAGAAATGCCAAGAAGGCAATAGAACTACTCTCAGAAAAGAAATGGGAACCCAGGTAGCTGTGTAGTGTAGCCCAAATCATAGAACCAAACCAGTGGTCTTCTGCCACCCCTAAACACAAGACACAGAAGCTCACTCTATCTTTCCTACCACTGTTGACCCTAGAAACAGGACGTCTCTATCCCCTGCCACTACTGCTGCGAGCATTTGTCACCATCATGGCTTTTTTGCAGCAGTGTTTCTGATTGGGTGGCCTAGGTCATGTGCCTGCTTCCTTGCCAAAAGGAGCCTGGGAAAATAAGTAACTGGCCTTTTCAGCTTTTATGGTGAAAGATAGTCTCTTCTTCTCACCAAAAGTCATACCACAGAGAAGTCTCCAAACTTAGAAAGGGGATTCAGATGCTGAGCAGCCCCAAAATAGCAAACACTGCTTTTATGACTAATTTGAAGAATTACTTAGATAAATGGGTAGTCCAATGTGCTCAACAAAATACTGATTTTCTGTGCACAGGCTCTATCTTATTATGTGAAGATCCAAGCTTATGAAGAACAGTTGGGAGCTGGGGCTGGAGAGTAGGAAACGATGGACATTCTCCAACTCCTCTTTGCTTTATTTTTCATATCATGGCCCTCCCAACTGTAGATCCCCTTTGTGTAACTATGTCCTGTTTGCCCATGGGCTGGTACAAACATTTCACAGCCCACATTTCCTTCCCTCTTGTGAAGCAATTACAGTTCTGTAAACAATTGCTTCAAAGGAAACTTGGGGCTGAACCCTTCTTTAAAGGAAAAAATCTTTTTTTGTGATGGAAATAGCATAATAACCCTGAAACTTTGCATATCGGATGTTCTTAAAGTGGAATTCACCTAACAATATTTAGCCAGTGATATAAATATACAACTATCAGTGCTATTTTCTAGGGCTCTGTTTGATCCCAGAGGGCTTCTGGTTAGAACAAAACAAAAATGTTAAGTACAAGGAGCCCTCTACTCTGGGCCAAGTTCTATTTTTTACTCAGCTCAGTCTTGGCAGTCTAAGAAAATCATGTAGGTTACTCTCATGGCCTCTACCTTTTCATTGAATAATTTCTTCCAGTGACTAAAGGCCAGGGGGAACCTGCAGTTGGGAGCCCATATTATGTCCAACATCCATTTCTCCAAGACAGAATTTGAGCCTGGAGGGCTTAATGCTCATTGTGGCCTGGCAGATTTTTTTGTTTGTTTTGTTTTTGGCATTCATATATGGTAGAGTTTTTAAAACCTTTTACTTTAAAATAAAGCAGATATGGAAGAACTATACAAAGTAAATACAATGTTTGAAGAAATTATTTTAAGTCAAATACTTCTATAACCACCACCCAGATCAAGAAATAGAACTTTGCCAACAACCCTAAAAGCCCCTTCCATGTGGCCCTTTCTAATCACAACCTCCTCCATCCAGGCAAATTATGTCCTGACTCTTATAGTGAACAACTTTTGTGCATCTATAGATATTATACTTTAGTCTTGTACATTTAAAAACATTGTTTGTATTTTAAGAGAAAGTAAATTAAATCCTGGTTCAGGAGATGGGGCTGGAGCAAATATTAAGCTGAGACAATGAAGGGGAGGGTTATCTATGGGCTGTGAAAAGAAAGAGTAGGATCTGGATCTGGAATAGGGTTGGGTCATTCTGCCCAATGCATCCCTTTTGTATACAGCCTGGTGAGCAGCTACTTAAAGAGGTCACTGCTTACCAGGTATCTTTGGCCCACCCCCTTAAGCCATAGTCTCCAGGAAAATATTTAGACCCATAGGAGTGGCTGCAATTCCCTGACAAGCTTCTTGTTCTTACATGCATACATTGTACCTGCTGTTCCTCTTATACTGACTGCCCCCCATCTTTGCCTGAGCAACAGAACAGCTCAGATGTCACCTCCTCCAAACCCTTCCTGTGCTGAGTGAGGTGCCTCGTCTGTGCCCCTGAGTGAAGCACTCACCCACTGTATATGTTTCTTTGTCTCTGTTTAGCTAAAAGCTCCTTGAGAACAGAAAGAGAGTTTTTATTGAATTCTATATCTCCAATACCTAGCATGTAGCACATGCTCCAAAAAATTTCTATAAATGCTTCTGGAATCATAGATACACAGATCCAAGTTGGTATTAGTGTCCATTCATAGGAAATTCACAAAGATCAGCCAACCCACCCCTGACATGCAATGCTGAGAGAGGCTGGGCCAACTCACATCTGACTATCTCATCAACCTCTTTCATCTGCTAGGAATTTCTTTATGATCATTTTAATTATTTTATTGTAGGTTTCATCAGGGAGATAACATTAGGGAGAGCAAAGAGACACTTGGGATTCCTGAGTTATTGTTCAGAGATGAGAACAATAACCCATTAGTCATGGAAATCTGAGGACAGACAAAGGTGCTCAGAATCAGCTGTCATTATTGCTTATAGGCTTCAAAGAGAACATTCAGGCAGGAACGTGTTCTGAACAGAAAACATAATGGTGGGTGTGGGGGGAGCTGGAAGGCTATCCACCAGTGAAGAGCTCAGTGTCCTGGTCACTTTCATTCCGAAGGTGTAGGGCTGCTACGAGTGTTCATGGGTAAAAGATTCTGAGTGTAGAAAGTAGATTTACTTGCCTGGCTCTGGGCCCCTCTTCTCCCCTCAGCTAAGGCCACTTGATTCTCTTCTGTAGGCCTGTTTCCTTAGGGAAATGTAAGGATCCCATGGTCAGAAGCCCATGTGTCTCACTGGACACTGATACACCTGGCTCTCAGCCCACTTGGACACTTGGCTCTGACCTGCAAACAGGGATTTAGCCTTCTCTCATGATAGAACTCTCAGCTTAAATCAAGTTCTAGCTCTGGAAATTGAAGGCAAAGCAGTATTTAATACCTGCTTTGTTGACCTACCTTGTATCTACAGTGGTTCTCAATCCAACTGCACACTAGAGCCATCTGGGGGCTTTTCAACATACCAATGCCTGGACTTTACTCTAGACCAAATAAATCAGAATCTCTGGGAGTGGGACTTGAGCATCAATATTTTTCAAAGCTCCCCAGGCATATTAGTTTTCTATTGCTCCCTAACAAATTACCACAGAATTTCATGTCTTCAAAGAACAAACGTGTTGTTTCACAGTTTCTGTGGGTCAGGAGTCTAGGTGCGGCTTGGCTGGGGGGTCTGGCTCAGGATCATCTCAAGATGTCAGCTGGGGCTGGAAGGTTCTTTCACAGGCCTCAGGTACTTTCCACACAGCCCTCCCATAGGTCTGCTTGAGCACCCTCACAACATGGCCATTCAGGATGAGTAAAACCAGAGAGAGAGAGAATGCGCAAGGCAGAAGCCACAATGTCTTTTATAACCTAGCCTTGGAAGGTTCACTCCACTATTTCCACAATATTTCCTGTTGGTTACACTGAACAGTGCTATTCAGTGTGGGAAGGCCTCACAGGAGCTTGTGTACCAGGAGGTAAAGATCTTTGGCAGCCATTTTGGACACTGGCTACAATACCAGGTGTTTCTAAAGTGAAGCCAAGGTTGCGAATCACTGCTTCTAGTCCTTTGGCCACTGAGGCTCTGCCTTTGTCTTGCTTAGCTCAAAGGATACCTCTCTGGGACATTTCCCTTTTAATAGAGTTAAAGTTTTACCTCCTGGAATAACCAGCATTTTAGGTGCTGTTGAGGAATAGGGAGATGGGGAAGTTTCCAGACCCTCTAAAATACAATACTGCTTACAATGCCCTTTCACACCCTTCTCTCATTTGATTCTGAAGCAGGCAAGACTTACTAGTGTTTATTCTCTTCATACAACAGTCAGTGTGGTTTCAATCCTTTTAATTATAGTGAATACTTTTGTACACCGTTCTTCTAGTGGATTTGTATTTTGTTCTTCTCATGAATTATTCCCTTAGGGTGGATTCTGTAACATGAAAATACTTCAAATCTTTTCTTCCCCTGCACAGAGGTCCAAGTATTTTTGTGGTGGTTGTTGCTCCTCTCTTGTTGGTTACTTTATTTTTAGCATGTAACTCCAACCATCGCGCTGCTGCTCAAAATAGAGCGGTGGCCTCCCAACAACCGGGGGTTAAAGTCCCTAGCCTTCTCATGGATGGCAGGTTCCTGCATGGCTGGCCCATCCCCCTCACCCCCAGCAGGATGTCACTCCACTCTGTCCCTTGCTCACACATTCTGGCCACACGGCCTTACTTTCAGGCTACCTACATAGAAATCTAGTTCCCTTCACCGGGCCTCTGCTCTAACTCTTCCTCCAGACCTGACTCAGATAGCTTGTACTTACCTTTCAGGTATCAGATAAAAGTCCCTTCCTTAAAGAGGTCTTCCCTGATGCCCCAGCCAAAGTGTTCTCCAATAGCACCCTCTTATTTTCCTCCACAGCATTTCATTGCCATGTGCAGTAGTGTACTTATTTGTGTGATTACATGTTTACTTCCACTTCATGGGAAGCTTCATGAGAGCAAAAATCATATATTTTCTCTGCTACCCTCCTGCAACACCCCCCCCCCCCCACACACACACACCTAACACAGCACCTGGCACAGAAGAGGGCCTCACTGTATGCCTGTTGAATGAATGCCTGTGAATAGAAAGCTGAGGCTCAGAGACATTTAAAGATGTGCCCAAGGCCACACAAGCAAGTTAGCAAGATGCCTCCTTGGGCCCTGATGGCAGATGTGCCAAATTCAGAATCCCCACTCATACCTAGCATCCATCTGTTTCTGGAATCCCATAATGTAGAGAATGGTCCACAACATCCATGCTAAAGCTGGCTCTGAGATTGTAGGAGGCTGGGGGACACATGAACAATGGCAGTGAAGTCAGAGTTCTTGTCCTTGACTAGCTCCCACCATCTCCCAAGGCCCTGGGGTGTACTTTCCATCCCCTCAAACCACCTTTGTTGGTGCCATACCTGACCCTTTCTCCTAAGGACAAGCCAGGCTCTAAGTCTTCTTCCCACTCAACAGCTTTCTTGTTGCTGCAGAACCCATTAGCAGATCTCTGCAGATGTCCAGATAGAGGTTAGTTGGACTGCACATGACAGATCCCACCTAGGAGACATAGATACATTTTCACTTGGGACTCATGCACCTAAGCTTAGGAAAAAGCACCAACCATCTACTCCAGCATTCACACGTGCCTGCGTGTGCGCACACACACACACACACAGGCTCAGGCTCACTCAGCCTGAATTTCCTTTACCCTGAACACCTCTCACTCACCAGCGTGAGGGGGGACTCCATCATCGGATTAATCCCTGGGAGCCTCACCAGAATATCACACAGGCTGGAGTTGTAATCCAGGCAATTCCTAAATACCCTGACCATTGGTTATGAATACCTTGTAGATTATTTATGATTCGTATCAACCTTCCCTGGCCTTCATCTCTCCATGTCCAAATCTTATCAATCCTTCAAGGCTTGAATCCTACCTTCTCCATGAAACCCTCTCATTCACCCATCCCTCCTCTGAACACCCATAGCACTCTCACTTCACTCCTCCATGACACTTGAAACCAATTTTCTGCTTTTTAGTCAAATTGTTTTTGCACACATTTTAACAGCCCCTTTCCCCCAACTATTCTATATGTTTCACTGATTTATGCCTGCCTGTCTGTAAGCTCCAAAGACAACAAATCATGAGAGAAAAATCTGAGAACTGAGCTGGTTTTCCCCTTCCTCCTTTCCCTGCTTCCTTTCTTCTTTCCATAAGTATTTCTCAAGGACTCTATGTGTCCTGTAGCACCCCAGCAAGACAACACACAGAGCAGATGTGCCGTGACCCTCATGGAGTTTACAGGCTGATGGAGTTCTAATCCCTGCCCTTTAATTACAAGCTTTGTGACTTGGGAAGGTTGTTTAATCTCAAAGAGCCTCAGTTTCCTCATCTGCAATATTGGGTTTTATAATAATTATCACCTACGTGAGTTGTGAGAAGTACATGGAATAATATATATAAACTATCTGGCACTTGCTACATGCTTGATAGACGTCTATTTCCTTTCCCATATTCCTCATTTAGAGAAGGCTCTCATACATAAGAGTCAAGAGTATCGAAAGAGAGGGAGGAAGGAAGGAGGGAGGGAGGGAGGAAAGGAGAGAGAGAGAGAGAGAGAGAGAGAAAGAAAGAGAGAGAGAGAGAGAAAGAGAGAAAGAGAAAGAGATCAAAGTTGATCTGAGAACTGTCTTGTTTGCCAGCACTCACCTACCCTTTTTACTTTCATGTCTGAATTTTAAAAGAGGTGCTAATTGCAGCCTGGGAGAATCAGCTTCAGATAAGGACATTAGCTTCCAAAATTCTTTTCAAATTACTGCTCATGCAAATCCAATCACAGATCCAGGGCTGGGGACCTCCTCCAAGGACTAATTATACATTAAAAAAAAAAAAAAAACCACCCTTAAGTGATTTTCACAGTCCCTAAAAACTGTTGCCCCCAGTTCCCCACTGAACTTCTGCCCTTCATATATATAACCCTCTGGTTTCTCTCCTTCTTGGCTTCCCAGACAGTGGTGCAGACAAAAGGGCCATTTATAACAGCTTTTCTGACAGCTGGACATTATTTAATTACAACTTCTGGCAGCCGCATAGTGAGCTGGAGGCTATTTAAAGTCCTAGACGGCAGGAGGAGAAATGGAAAAACTTACAACCCTTGGGTGGGAAGGCCGTGGGGACCAAGGGTACCAGTGGCCAGGACAGACTCTCCAGCCTCCTGCTCTGAAGGAGCAGCCCTTGGAGCTTGATGTGTGGCTGCTGGAGTCTATGTGGGAGAGGAAGAAATGATGTCAGTCACCCGAGGCATCTCCTGAAGGACAGAGCCAGGAGGACCAAACTGAACAGAGTTACCATTTATCCAGGTCAGCCTCCAACATTTTACAGAGCAACAGACTGAGCAAAAGGAGAAAGGACTTGTCCAAGGCCACATGTTAACTGGTGCAACTCTGGGAAAGTGGTTAAGCTTCCCCTGTGCTTGAGCAAGACCTGCCCTGCTTTGTTTTCCATGCAACAGCCACACACCTGCCTAGGCATCTTGAAGGGCTGAGCTGCTGCATGTGTTATTTTGGGTGTGAACAGGAATGTGATCCTTCATGCCAATGTCTGGTCATCTGGTCAACTCCAGGAGAGTGATTGGTTTTCCATTTAGTAGTTACAGCCATAGTTTGTTGGACTTTAAATAGCTATAGCTGGGGTAAGGAAAGAGGAATTTTCCATGATGGGGCAGGGACTAAGGAAGACAAGTCTACTGTAGGGCACTATACCCCAAAGAAGAAGGAGCAAGAGGCCAATTGTGAATACAAACAGTAAAGACAATTATTATGATAGGGGCTCCATGTATTGAAGGCTGTTATCACCATCATTTTTTATCACTATTTCTACATCACCTTCATAATATTTCTATGACTATATCAACATGATTTTACAGATGAGGACATGGAAGCTCAGAGAAATTAATGAGCACCCAAAATTTCCCAGCCATTAGTAAGACCAAGATTCAAACCCAAATCTGTCTGATTCCAGAGCTTATTATCTTTCTCAACCCTAGCTGCACATTAGAACCCACCAGGCAACATTCAAGACCACTTAAATCAGAATATCTTAAGGTGGGTCCTGGAATCAGTATTTTTGGAAGGCACCCCAGGTGAATCTAATGTGTGGCCATAATTGAGAAGACCCTCTGGGATAGCACCACGTGTATACCTGAAGAGTGACCCACCCCCACTGCCCCCCCCCACTTCTAAAATCATCCCAGATGGCCACGGCAGGCCGCTGTTGGGTGGCCAGGGCTGCTTGCCACTCTGATGACCTCCATTGATCCTGTTCCTCCCTGTAGCTCAGGATTTTCCTGTTGACTTCACCTCCTGCTGACAGTCTTGGTTCCCACCAGTGTCCCAAGAGATCATGGCCCATGTGTGGCAACTCTGGCTGCTAATCTCAACAGCCCCTAACAGTGGGCTAACCTCGTCCTTGAAGGTGGAGTTACTCCTCAGGAATCAAACTCTGAGATGGAAATTGCTTGCAGGAAGTCTATTAAGGCATGCTCTGGAGATCAGCACCTGTGCAAGGAAGGGCTGAGGGGGGTCTGGGTGGCACACCCCAACATCCACTGCAGCCCTTCGCAGAGGCTGGGTTCTCCTCCCCAGAGAGTCAAAATGACTTGAATGGAGCACAGCATGGAGCGGCCTTGGACAAGGCTCTCATTTACTTTCCTCTTTAATATCATTACAACCTCTTGTTCGCTTGGGAACTTTGTTCAATTTCTCGCAGGGGTTCAGCTAAAAACAATTTGTGGGACTTGGCAGATCAGCATTCCCAGTCTGCCTTCAGCAAAAGTCTTTGCCTCAGCTGGCATGTCCCACTCACTCTCTCCCAGGGTGGAGCCTTGGGGAGGATACAGGAGCAGCTTTTCTCCCCCTTCCCTTCCTGACCATACAAACCTCTGGGAGCCAGTCACCAGCTCCAAAATGTCCTCATCATCTCAACCCCAGGAGCCACAGTGAAGTTGGGGAGTTAAAAACAGAACCTGCAAGGGCGGGCCATATTGTCATTAAAATGGCATGCACACAGAGGCAGCAGCTCATGGCAGGAAGCTATTCTCTCCATCTGGAGGCAGATCAGGGGAAGGCTGTCATGTAAGAAAGGCTTCAGAAAGAGCCTTAAATGCTGAAGCAAGATTTTGAAGAATGAGGAAAAGTTTGCCAAGCAGCTTTAGAAGGGAAGAACATGCCAGGTTGAGTCCTGTGCAGAGGCGGCCGGGGGAGGGGGGACGAGGGCTGCAGGAAGTCAGTAAGCAGTGCGTGCTCCTGGAGCACTAGCTGGGTGGTGCCGGATAGAGGCAGTGGACCCAGGAGAGAAGACCAGAACGGTAGACAAGGGCAGAAAATGAAGATCTTTGTAACCACGCAAAGGAACTTGGACCTTGCCCCAAAAGTAATGGCTCCCCCACTGAAGGGCTTTCGGGGTGAGCTGTCACATTTTTTTAATGCATGACATAATAAAGATGATTCTCTGTCCTGTTTTCCCCTGATCCATCTTTCACTCCCTGGTCCCGCCATAAACTCACAAAAATAAACCGCTCTTTTGCCCTCTGCTGCTTTGATTTCTCTTTGTCTCTCCCAAGTTGGTAAAGTTAAATAAATAATCCCACCTTGCTGCTCCAGTTCTCCCCACACCCACACCCACACACCTCTTGCTTTGATGGCTTGTTGGGGCTTCTTCTCTGAGAGGGCAAACGCACGAACACTGACTGTCACGCTGGAAGGGTCCTGGGAAGTCATCTACTCCCACCCCATCCCCCAGCCCCACTTTAAGGAGGAAGGCTCTGAAGCTTGCAGGGGAGAAATGTCTTTCCCAAGTGCACACCCATCATCAAGGGCATGGATGGGCTAGCCCAGTACTGTGCTCCGTATATCGGGTCAGCTCAGTATGTTTCTGTTCCAGGAAGAAAAGTCAGTCCTGAACAAAACTTTACAGTTGGGGCTTTGTCTTCCAAGTTCTCCCCTTCAAGACTCTTCTGGCTTGTCCCTTCTTCCCTGCTTTAGTCCTTCCTATACCCCCGGCACACAGAGCCTTCAGGAGACCACTTGGGAGCCCTACCACCTTTTCTCTCCCTGAGAAAGTCCTCTGCTTTTCTTTAGGACTGTTTGTTCCATAAATACTGTACTGTCCCATGTTCCTTTCCCTCTCTCCCATTAGTGCTGTCCAAGGAAAAGCAGACATTGCACTAAACCAAGAGCTAGAATATAGTGTCCCGACTCTGACCTCATGCAAACACCTTGATTTCCTCCTCTGTAACTAAAGTTCATTTTAAACACTCTTTAATGCCCCTTTTAGCTCTGGTATTCTAGGATTCTAATCCATCACAAGGATTCTAACTTCTCCGGTGGTGCACTGAAGCCAGCTGGTCCAAGCTCGAGAGAGCCAATTATGCATCTCTTTTGCCCACTCTCATTCCCTGTTGGTAGCTTGAAGTCAGCCATGGTGGGAGTATTTATACCATGGAAATTGGCAAATACTACAAATCCCAACTTTTTTGTTCTGGAGAGTTGGTTTTCTGGCACTCCACTGAATCCATCCTCTCATACCTCAATCAAGAGTAGGTATCTGCATTCTCACAAAGACTCCTGAAAATAAACGATGCCTTACCCCAAAGGAAAATATTTCTGGCACTACAGAAAGCAGATAGGGAGGAGGTACCTTTAGAATGACACAGCATGGTTTTTCATTTCTCCCTCCAGATCTTTGGTTCATGTTGTTCTCTCCACCTGGAATTCTGACCCCGTTCATCCTTCTTCAGGTCTCAAAATTCTATTACCAATCCTTTGCAAACCAACTTTATGAAATCTTTTCCAGTTCCCTAGTCAGGATTAATTTTCCTTCTTCTGATTTCTAGAATAAACTATGTGCTCACATTTCTCTCCTTTCTAGAATAAACCATGTGCTCACATTTCTCTCCCTAACTGGATAGTAGGTCCACTGAAGGAAAAAAAAAAAAAAAAAAAAGAACAGTGTCTTTCCACCTCCTCCCCCAAAGTGGGCTAGCACAGTACCCTGCAAACAATGGCCATTCAGTAACTATCTGGGGTAATGAGAAGCCCAGCATTTGGCAGATGTGCAGAGGCATGTGCCTCCTTTTTATTATGAAGTATTTTGTTGAAATATATAATATAGGCTTATGATAATGAATTTAAATGATGCAAAATGGTATACAAAGTTAACTAAGTCTCCCTCTTCCCCAGTCCTTTCTATCTCATCCTACCCCCAAGCCAAGGTAAGCAAGATTACTAGTTTTATGTGTACCCTTTCAGAAGGAGTCTAAACATATACATGTGCACATCTGTGTACGAATCTTATTTTGCACAAATAAAAACACCTTGTACTACACTTTTCCCTTTGTATGTCTCATAGATAGTTCATCTCAGTGCAACTATATTAACTCACTATTTTTCAAGGCTGCATGGTATTCTGTCCTATTGGTGGATCATATTTTCTGTAAGCAGTCCCTGCTGATAGAATTTAAGTTGCTTCCTGTCTTGAATATTGCCAATAACACTGCAATCAATATCATTGTGCTAACATATTTTCCCACATTTCCAAGTATATCTGTAGGAAAATATCTAAAAACAGAATTGCTAGATCAAAGAGTAGACATATTTTCCATTTTGATAGATATTCTCACATTTTCTTCTAAAATACAGAGAGACCTGAGGGCTTTTATCTCTCTGGCAGCCTTTATTTGATTCTTCATTCTGACCCATTGCTCACGTCCACCTTTTCTGGCCTTAGAGGCCACTGCCATTATTTTAACAATCACTCCACCAAACATCCAGAAGGTGACAGCATGGACTAGCTTTGTGCTTCAGGGCATGGGGTTGGGCAAATCACTCATGCTTCAGATGAACCAGTGCTTCAGTCTCGGTAGGCGTACCTTTTGACATTATTTCTTTGAGCACACCCAGTTCAATCTCTCTGAGCTGCCAGAGTTCCTCCCATCATTGCTCGTTTATCAATAGCGAGGATAGGAAGGAGACCCGGTGTAAATTTATCATTCATCCTAGCCACCCCTTCCAGGGCAGGGAGGAGAGAACCCAATGGGTACCAGCCATACTTCCCCACCTGTCTCTGGCAGGCAAGAGTAAGCCCTCTCTGGCTGTGATATCCTTGCCTTGTTTACAGAGTGAGCATCTTTATTCTCTAAGGGAGGTTTTCAGTTTAGCTCTGGATGTTACACTTTAAGACATGGGGAAACAAAAACCAAAGATGAGAATAAGGATTAGTATTATCCAGATTGTATTAAGCCAAGGACACAGGAGTTCCTGCATCCTATCTTCCTGATATCCCCTTGGCACTCTGGGGTTTCAACCTAGGACTTTGTTATAACTATCAGAATTTGTGTGTGCTGCTTCAGCATCCATCATACTCAGGCCGAGCCACTGGCCTCAACACTAACCTCTGGCCTAGTTAATAAGCAGCTTTCCATCCCTGGGGCATAAACTCCTCCCGAGCCCAAACCCATATCTGCGGCCACCACCCCCACCACACACACACACCTCATCCAAAGCCCAAAGCTGGTCCCAAATGATAAGCTAACCATCCCTACCCGCCTCGGACCCCCAATCCTTTTCCCTCTCACACACGTTTTCTTTAAACTAACCAATCCTTGACTCCCATGGGAAATCTACTGACCTCCACTCCTGGATCACAATAAAGGCACAAGCCCATGGGTCCCTCTCACTCTGCCTCTGTGCTCCCCACCCTCTGGTTGAGCCACCCCAGCCAATCACGCTTACCACTGACCCCTCATGACACCCCTATCTCACTGGGGCCTATGAGTAACAGCCTGTCTATTTTCATGCATTATGGCCTCAGTTTCCCATTGTGTCACACCTGACCTCCACGGACCCAAATTTAAAATCCAATCCAACGTAACTAATTCAAAACTGACATTATTCCCAAGGAAGAATGGCAAGATAAGCAAGGAAGAGCTTTTGTCATAGCTAGGAAAGTCCCCAGTTCCCCTGATGTAGGACATGTCTAGCTAGCCTTGCTGGAGCAAACACACACACACACACAATTACACGCACTGGAATTCTGATTCTAAGAAGTCTGGGTCAGCACAGTAGGCTCAGGCTTGACTGCCTGCAGGCATGGAGAGAGCATGGTTGAGCTGCCCTGTGGAGGCCAGCCTTCCTGGGCTTATTTTGGAGTGGCCAGCCAGCGTAGGGATGGGTACATACCCCACACGTGGTCAAGGAGTGCCCTGGATCCGGACCAAGTGAAGTGGCAAGCCTTCCCCTCCTGGCGGTGAGCTAGGAAGAAATGTGAGCCAAGGATGGAAAAGTTGGAAAAGTCATGGGCAGGCCCCCTCCTCAACAACCAGCTGGCTGCAGGGTTTTGACAGTGTCCTATGAAGCACGTGTCCCTGATCTCTCGTGCATTTAACTTTGTATCCCCAGTGCCTAGCATGAAAGAGCCCACTGAGAGATTTAATTTGGAGGAAAGACGTCTCTGAGAGGACAAAATTGCTTTCTTTCTGCTGAAGGGCATGATGGGGAAGAGAGAATGGTTGTGTTCTATGTGTTTCTAAGAATAATCTCGATTCAGTGGGAAGAAGCAATGGAGACAGATGTGCATTTAATAAAAGGAATGCATCCAGCAGACAGGTTATTCCAAATAGGAAATGATCTGCTTTGAGAAGTCATGATTTCCCCATCACTGGAAGCATTCAAATAGAGGGAGAAATGTTCTGGCAAAGATACAAGGATTAGTGCTTTGGCATGGGTGACTTTTAAGATTTCACAACTCCTGATTTGAATGAAATATTCTATAAAATGTCCCTTCCCACCTAGAAAAGTTGTGTTTTATGCCATAAAGCTTCCTATTACTTCAGTACCCTACTTGAGTTTGAGTGTGTTTTAAGTATATCAGTGGTAGCTAGGGTATTTGTGTGCCCCCAGTAAAGAGTTGTTCTCTATTCATGGAGTATCCACTCTGCAAGCAGAATGCAATTCTTTTTATATTTTCTTTCCTCCCTTTGGCAAAGTGGAACCTGAGATGAGCCATTAAGCCGCATGCTCGTTTAGAAGCTTGCTCACTGTCTAGCACAGGCGGAGAGGCAGCTGTGGCATATTGGTTAGATCCCAAATAAATATTTTATCTCTGGCCTCAGCAGAGATGGAGAAATGGGCCTTTCCGAGATGAGTGGGCTGTGGGGCTTCCTACTGGCAATGCCGACTTGTTTAGAGGAGAAGGGGGACCTGTCATTCACTCGGGTTGTCAATCTTGAAGCCTGCACCACTCCAAACCCAGGGCCCCTAGAGTCAGAATTTGACAAATGGCAAAATAAACTCAGCACACACAGATGAATGAGGGAGCCCCCAGCTATTAAAAAACCATTGCCATCTTCCTGCAGATCCACAGCCGCACCATCCTCAGCTCCGTGTGGGCTGGGCACTGGCAGGGCGCACAGACAGACACCTGCGGTAATTAGCAGCTCCTCCCAGACACCCCACCACCACCCCTGTGGGAGGCTGTCCTCCTGGGAGTCACGAGGCCCTCAGAATTAATCAGAGTAATCCAACCGCAAAGATGAAGGCCCATGGGCAGAGGCGGAGAAGACGGGTGATGCCAAGAGCTAGTTATCCGCTGGCAAGGACCCCAGAGTGCAAATGGAAACAAGAATAAGAGGAACTGTCGACTGCTATGACGAATGGCCAGAGCTTGGTCAATTTGTTCGGCAAGGGGGAGGACAATAAGAAAATGAATGTATTGTGCTTCTGTTAAGGCTTCCATTGCTAGATCCGTGTGGTTTTATCTTCTGTCTTGATTCCAGCCTCATCAAATGGGTGTATAAGTTAGCCCCAGTGTCACGATGTCTCAAAACTTGTGCATGACTCACACCAGGGAGCTGAGCTCAGCAGGCGCTCCATACTAGGTGCTCAAGTAAGGCAGAAGGCCTCCTGCCGGCTCATGGACAGCACGCCATGGAGGTTCTGCCTGATACAGTGGCGTGAACTGCGGTTCCCTGCCCTGAACATTACCTAGAGGTGGACTCGCACCACTGAGGAGATAATTGTCCTTATCTAACACAGCTCACCCCACAGGAGCCGCACGGCTTCCAGCGGGAACAGGAAGGAGCACAGGCTTCTCCTAAAAGACCCTGGGCTTTTGATCAACTCCCAGAAATATGTTCGACCTCAGGGTCATGGGGACAAAATGTGGTCAGAGTCCTTTTCTCTTTCACTGACTTCTCTCTTTCTCTCTCTGTTCTATTGGTCCTTATTTGAGTATCTGTCTTTCTGCCTCTCCCTCTTTCTTGGTCTTTCTCGGTCCCTGTCTCTGAGTTTCTCTCCAGAATGTTATATGATGTCCCAACAGCTCCCTCCCACAATTACTGGCTGCTTCAGGTCTGAGGTCAGTGAGCAGCAAGGGAGAAAGCTTGGAACATGTCAAACTAAATGACAATCTCTCTCTCTCTCTCTCTCTCTCTCTCTCTCTCTCTCTCTCTCTTTCAGAAGAACCTAAGCGTCCTCAAATGAAAGTACTAGAGGGCTGCAGAGATCTAGCCCAAACCCACCTTGTTTTAGCCAAGCCTCAGAGAACGTAAATGACTTGCCTAAAGTCACAGAGTAGATCAGTGCAGTTAAGGGAAAGCTGGGGCTCAACCCTAGGCCCCTAAAGGGTGGCCTGATCATTACCTGTGGGCGACACCTGGGAGCGACATACAAGAAGGGTATCTGGACCGGAGGTAGCCTGGTTGAGAAACCAAAGCTGCGTGCCCTGATTAATGGAAAGGAGAGGGAAAAGTGGAACATTGGAAAAAGGGGCCAGAGGAACGCTTTGGAATCTGTCTGATCTGCATATCCAGGGAACATTAAAAGACATCATTTTGAGGAGGAGAGTGGGGCCTAATGTTATATCAGTGGCAGAGCTAAATTAAAATTTAAAAGAGAAACGTGTCTGGCATTTTCAGTACAAATGGACTTTGTTAAGCCCCAGAGATTGTGTTCTCTCTCTCTCTCTCTCTCTCTCTCCCCAGCCCCCCACCCCAAGAGTCTTGGGAAGACCCCGGAGTGCCACACCCTCAGATTTATGATGCCTCAAGGGTGTGTGAGCCCAGGGGTAACTGAGGAAAGGCTAGCACTGGGGTAGCAGCCTCGCCACTCTCGGGAGCTCCTGGGTCAAGCTCAGACAGCAGCTGAGTGGGGAACAGGGAGACCGCGTCCCAGCCAGCCTGCTCAACGTCAGTTTACCCATGATGCCACTCCCCCTCCCCTCCCTTCCCTTCCTCATGGGCAGACCCACCCCTTCATCCTCCCTTCTGTCACCACATCCTCTTTTTCTACCCCTAGACCCTTTCAGAGCTGCTCCCTCGTTCTCCCCACTGCCACCTAGGGCACAACCTTCTCTTGGCTCCCTGTCTTTACCCACCCAGCCTCCAGTTTTAATAAACAAATATTTATTAAGTTAATAAATAAACAAATATTTATTAAGTGTACCTTCCATGTGTCCAGTCCTGGGCTAAGTGTTAGAGGACCAAGAAGGGCCAGGACTAGGGTGAGGCAAGTGAGGTACCCTGGAACCAAGTGGGAAGAAAATGGATGTGGTTTCTGCCATTTTAGGGAGAGATGGACAAGAATCAAGTGAACAAACACGTAAAACAAATTGTGCCGGTGCCTGGAAGGAACAGCATAGGGTGCTGGGAGAGTGTACAACAGGCGGGCCTGATCTGGGGGATCATGGAAGACTTCTTGAGGAAAAAAGAATGAGGGGGATCTAATGAGGCAAAGGGGAGAAGGATGAGAAGAGGAGTAGTGTATAAAAATCTGCAGCAGGAGGGAATGGACTGTATGACCATCCAAACCAGGTTGTTGGAAGAGTGGGCATGATAAGAAATGAGGTTGGGAAGGAGAAAGGGGGCAAGCAAGGCTTTGTTGGCCAAGACATGAAATAGAGAGACCAGCCAGGAAGATATTGGAGTAGCCCTGGTGAAAAATGGCTTGGACCAGAGTGGGAGCAATGGAGGGGACGATGACTGGGCAGATTAGAGAGATACTTTTCAGGGAAAATCTACTGTAGTCACTGTTGCAATCAGGACCAAGTTGGGGACATTTAAGAAAGCTTGTTGATTGATCGATGGTTATTCATTGGTGCTAATGGCTTTAATCAAGAGAAAAGATCTCAATAAAAACAAATGATTAGTCTTTATAATAGAAGTGTCAGTGGATCCTTTATAAATAAATTTGCTAATTCCTCTTCCCTGCTGAGCCAATCAGCTTGGGATGAGAACATTTATAACCTTAACCCCAGGTCAAAGCCCCTGCTTTGGGGGCCATGTCACACTTCACTTGTTAATGAGAAGCTTTGAAAAACAGCCCTCAGGGACTAGTCTGGTTCTCGCCTCTGCAGAGAACCATGCCCATTATCCCCAGTCCCTCAGAAGCCAAGTGTCTTTAAGGCACACCCCCTTGGGAGCAAGCAAGAATAAAGAGCAGCTTGCCCATAGTACCCTGGAACTCTGCTGGGAGCAGGGGCAGGTTCTCTTTGCATATCCCACCTCACCTTGCTTAGCCCTTAACTGTCTCTCAGACACACTGCCCCACAGCTCCAAATCTTGACCACCTGCCAGCCACATATAGCCCATTCTTTGCATCCAAATCCATGATTCCTTTGATCTGTCTGGTTTGGACCAAATGCAGGCCACCATTGTCCATCCCTCTCTACATTGCTCCCCTTGAACACCCTGAAGCAGAAAAGACAATCCAGGCTGCCTTCCTCTAGGCCTATCCTTATCCATCCCACCTCCAGAGATAGAGCCACATCCAACCCGAAGACCACACCAAAAGCAGAGAACCTGCACCTGAGTCTAATGGATATTTCCTAAGTGTCCTCAGCAAGACCAGGATTTGAATTCTGACTCTGCCTCTCCCTCAGTGTCTGACCTTGTGCAAACGATTTAACCCCTCTGGGTCTTCCTCTCTGCAAAGAAAGATTATGTCGACCTCAAGGATTGTTGTAGTGAGGGGACAGGAGGCCAATTGTGTGAAATACCTTGAACAGAGCCTCACCCACAGAAGGCTCTCCTCAGTTACCATGAGCTGCATGAAGGCAGATCAGAGTTATAATCCTTGCAGTCCTGGATATTGACTGCATGCTAAGAACCACATTGACTGGTACAGAGGGGGTGGGGCCTGAGCATTGGGCAGCCACACACTGAACTCCCTCCCCTTTCTTCTCAGCCTAGGAGAAAGCAATAGGACCTGGGAAGGCTGCAAAAATGACTCGGCCAAGGCTTGGGCTGAATGGATCAAAAACAAGCAAGAGGAGCCTGTGCCCAAATGCCACCTAGAGCTTTGTGTCTTCGTTCAACTTTAAGTCAACCATAGCACTCACAGATTTGGTGAAACCCTAACCAAACCACTTTGGACAGTTATAAGAGTGTGATCTCACTCATATACTGCACCCTAGAGCTGCTGAAGTCTTTTTACTTTTTATTTGACCTTCACAAGAATACTGCAATGTAAGGCAAGTACCATTATTCCATTTCACAAAGGAAGAAACTGAGCTTCCTCCCTAGTTCTTAAACCACTGAATCAGAATGAAACCAGAAGGTCAAACTGCTATCTGAAGCCCACCAGAGCAGATAGAGGTGTGGTTTGGCCCTAGGTTCTAGAAGATCCCATATGTTTTAGTCTCCTGGTTGTCAAAGAAAATACCTTGCATGGGGTTGGCTTAAACAAAGGGAATTTATTGGTTATGGTTTTGAGGATAGGAGAAGTCCAAAGTTAAGACATCATCAAGATTGTGGTGTTCTGGGGCTGGCTGCTGGTGATCCTTGGTCCTTCCTAGTTTTTTTCTGTCACATGATGATGTACATGGCAACCTCTCCTGGCTTCTTGGTTTTATTGATTTCCAGCTTCTGGCTGCTCCCTGTGGCTTCTTGCTCTCTGTAGCCTTCCCTATGAGGCCTTCGGTAACAGGATTAAGGCTCACCTGTGTTTGGCTGCACCGTAATTGAAGTAACCTCATTGAAAAGTCCTATTTATAATGGTTCACACCCACAGGGATAGACCAATTTTAAGAACATGTTTTTCTGGGGGTACATATCTCCAAGTTACCACACCTTGTTTCTTTCCTCATCCCTGCCAGCCTCTTTCTTTCCAAAATCAGCCCAGCAGGAAGGCTCACTTACCAAGTGAGGGAGGCCGCTTGAAAATTCTTATCCAATTACCAATTAATTAGCATTAGATTGACATAATGACATACTAGCTCTAGAAATCTGGCCCAAGTTGCACTGATATTCATTTGGGGGCTCACAATAGGAGAGGCTCCTTTTTATAACCTCAAAGTTTTTTCTAATCATTTGAGGACAAATGGTAACAATCATAGAATCCAAACTGGAAACAATAGGGTGGAAAATTGCTGTTCTAATGAGGACTGCCAAAGGACCACACATGCTAGTCCAGGCCAGTTGTCACCCTGGAAAAGCAGCCTGTACTCACTGTGCTCTGTAGCTTCAATTGACTCTGATCATTCACTCATCGTTCATTCATTTGTTCATTCACTCACTCATTTTTCACACACTCTTTTACCTATTCTAATTGTTATCCATTCTTGCATTTTTCTTATGCATTCATTTTCTTATTGCCCATTCACTTATTCACTCTTATGTTCCTTCATTTATTCACTCATGCATCCATTCATCCAACAAGTATTTTATGAGCATCTTCCATGTGCCAGACACTGTTCCATTAAGTATCTGCTGACATGACCTTCAGTGCTAGACATCACTGGCTAAAGATGAAGGAAACTCCTGCCCTTGAAGAGTTTACAAAGCCATCCTCAGCAAAGCGGGAGGTACTATCCTGAACACCTTTACATCTTCCACAAAGGTGATACAATAGTACAGACTTGGGGCCAGGGAGGCTCATCTGGAAGGAAGCTGAGTCAGAGAAGAGACTTGACTAAGAGGGTTCGAGATTGCCAAAAGGAAAGGGACAAATAAGGAAGAGAACGTGGACTAAAGCCCCATGATAAAAACAAGAACTGATCTGATGGGGACATGCCGGGGGCTAGAGATGAGTTGGGGACACAGGGTATGGGTGGCGCTTGTCTAGGGGACTTGTGTCTCAGGTGAGTCTGTCCTGGAAAAACAGAAGTTCTCAAACACTGACCTGCAGAATAATGTGCTGCTGAGCTAACCCAAACAGTTGGTTTTTTCCTTAACTCAGAGAAAAACAATAAGTTAAAGGATAGGACTCTCTCAATATGTCTTTCTTTCATATGTTTCTAAACCATGGCCTGGTATGAGAGGGTACCCAATTTAGCACTGAATGATGCATTCATTATTTTGAGTTACATGTTCCAGAGCTCCATGACGTATGGGTGTTGTGGCGTGCCTCACTTTTGCCCATCATTGCTGTAAAAAGAGAAGGAAGCAGCCTGTTAGGAGGAGCCTACAATGACCAGGTTTAGAAGTTCCTGTGTTTAGATCTGTCATCACTGCCCGTCTCAGCTCATGGGGTCAGCCTCCTGGGAGCTTCCACATAATCATTTTCGAAGCTGACTCCTAGGCTGACCATTTGCAAAGTTTTGTTCATCATCAATGGTTGTGAACCCTAAGTCCAAGCCATTGTAACTAAATGGAACATATGGTGCTCTGCTGAGTGAACTGGCCTGAGCTGGTTCGGACCGGTGCAGGCTGGTTGAGCTGGATGGACTGGACAGGTTTGGACAAATGAGTGGGTGGAACTGAGCCCAACAGTGCTAGAATAGAGCAAATTTGGCCAGAAGGTCACCCAAACTGGGCTAAGATCCTGGAGAATCAACTGTTCATGAAACCTGGCTCAAATCAACTGTTACCTGCACCCCTCCTCCCAGGCATAAGCCAGATAATCCAGCTCCCCCATCACCTCTTCCTCAAGATTCACCCTTTACCCAGAGCTTCAGAGAATACTGATTCCTCCTGCAAACTTTCGTGTCTAGCCACAATACCATTTGATCTGGGTGAATCAATGGGCTGTGGAGGGATGGGGGAATAGGATGATGGGGCACAAAGACAGTGGTTGAGAGAAGGTCACTGCTGACTTCAAACATCTCTTCCCGTCTCCCCAGTTCTGTACAAGCTCCTGACATTAGTGTTAGGTCTAGTTTGAGGGTTAGGCTTGGAGTTTTCATATACACTATGTCCCTTCCTAAGTCCCTTCCAAAGACTGGAAAGTAGGTGTCCACATAGGGTACCTGGCTCCTTGAAGACCAGCTCCAATCCCTGTGTTGATGCCTTGCTGCAGACTGTCCTCATGCACAATGGATAACTTCTGGAAATTTGAGACCAGAACATTCCACATATGCTTACCTCCCTGAGCTCTTTGAGCATTGCTTGGGCTTTTATCCTGCCCTCTGTCATCTGCAACTCTGTTTGCCTCCCTCTCCTCTCATATGATTTTACTACTCTGCTGACTTCCCCTCTGAAACATCAGGAAGCCTTTCTTGATTGTTCTGCAAAGATGGTTGTCTTCTCGGTGGCTTTGTGGATTCTGGACTCCTCCCCTCACCCTTTTCCCATTTTCACCCAAAAGATAGAAGATAAAGACATTGGTTACTCTGGTGGAGAGAGGAGAAAATAAAGGATGATTACTGTAGATATATGTTGGCACACATCTAATAAGTACTAAATGATTTTTTTTTATTTTATTATGGGTAAAAATCAAAATTCTCATAATACATACAAACATTTGCAAAATGATATATAAATATATATGCATATATGTGTATTTGCTTACAAAAATGTTGTTTATATATATATATATATATACATATATTTTAAGAGGTGCTTAGATTACCCAAAATATTACACAGAACCCACTGGGATTCCCATGTTGCCCACCTCCCACACCTCCCATCACATCCCACACAAACATCTCCCACAGTGTGGCCCACCACCCTCAATGAACTTAAAACACACACACACTGCTTGCGTTCACTGTCTGTTCTCTGTGTCCATTCACTGCGCATTCTACTGTTTCTGCTTGTCTTCTCTTCTCATCTTCTCTTTAGCAGGCAGCAGGAACCGATCCCTGGACCTTCCAAAAGGGGAGAGAGGCACTCAGTTGCTTGAGCCACCTCAGCTCCCTGGTTTGTTGTGTCTCTCACTGTCTCTCCTTTGTGTCTTTTTTTT
Organism: Tolypeutes matacus; assembly: GCA_026826555.1. Classification (NCBI taxonomy): domain Eukaryota; kingdom Metazoa; phylum Chordata; class Mammalia; order Cingulata; family Chlamyphoridae; genus Tolypeutes; species Tolypeutes matacus. The sequence goes on from JAKSZT010054055.1 coordinate 19,653,390, forward strand.
TGTTGCATCATCTTGTTGCGTCAGCTCTCCATGCAGCCCAGCTCGCCACACGGGCCAGCTCGCTTCCACCAGGAGACCCCGGGAACTGAACTCAGGACCCTCCATATGGTAGATGAGAGTCCAATCGCTTGAGCCACATCTGCTTCCCTATCCCACATTTTAAAGATGAATATACTGAGGTTCACATATGCCAGAGCCTTTTCAAATCCTGATCTGGCTTCTTTTCTTTATACTGTGCTAAAATATCTTGCACCTACCCACCACCCCTCACCAAAACTCAGCAGAGAAGAAATGGAGCCAGGTCTGCCTGTTTCCTTGTGTTTCCACCACTGCATCACATTGCCATGACATTTGTTGGGGAATGAGTATCAGTCAAAACAGAGAGGAAAAGCACAAATGAAACAAAGGTTGGTTATTGAATTAAACTATTTTCTTTCTCTCTTTTTTAAACATAATTCAGTCAAACTGATTTATGTGTTTAGACACAGCCAGTATCTCCTGCATGTTAAACTCTGCCCAGGATCTGAGCAAGAGAGGAAGTTCATGGGAAGCCATTCCCCACGGCTGCAAGGAGCACATGTCACTGTTCTCATGAGGGGTAGGAAATTTGCATGTCTTGAACTGATGAACTCTCGGTATGGTAACCACTGCTCTCCCACTCTGAACAGAAAGACTTGGGGAGTGACATCATCATGCAGATGTCCAGATGCCATCATGGGACCCTCTTTGCCCTGGCCTGGTGTTTGATCCAATATCTAAGCTGACCTGGCTGTGGACTATAGGGTTGCTACCAGGTCACACCAATCCCATCTTGGCTTCCAGAATTCCTTGGATCTGCTTGACTTGTAGATCCTGATGTTTTCCCATTAAATCCACTTAGAGTAAATCATTTATCTCATCTAATATTCCCCATCTGCAAGGGCCTGCAGTTCAAATTGTTTCTCTAATCAATTTCAGTACTAACTTTATTGAATTAATTTTTTATTAATGTGCACAAGAACCAATAGGACTTTTATTTTACCCCATCACTGGAAGAAAATATGCAATTGTTGAGAATTTTAGGAAATTTAGGCCTACACTTATTCAGAGCGATGCATCGTGGGACGATCTTCAGGCTGGCTCTGGGGATGGGAAGAAGAATATAATAGTTGAAGAGAGTCTTAATTAATCAGCGGCCATTAGACAAATGAACCAAGGTCGTCGTACCGTTAATAACAGTGGTTGTCACTATTTGAGTGTCTGCTGGCTCCAGCATAGCTCTGAGAGCTTCAGGGTAAAATAACAGTTATTAGAACACCCTCTGGAATCACAGTGTCTGGGTTCAAATCCCAGATTGGCCACTTATTACTGAGTGACATTAGGCATGAAATCTCTAAGCCTATTTCTTCATGGAGGTTATAATCCAGTGCCCAGCACGTAGCAAGTGCTCAGTAAAAATAAATGTTGGCTATTGCTACTGTGATTTCTTTTGCTCCTACCTGCCAAAGTAGGTATTGTTATCCACATTATACAAGTGAGACAGCTGAGGCTCAGAGAAATCAACTAACTGAATTAGGTTACATGGCCAGGAAATGGCAGAGCTGGGAACCCAGCTTGCCCAGACCTTGAACCTAACTCTGTCTAACTCAAAACCTAGTGTTCTTTCTATAACATTTCACTTTTCCTTTTCCCCTTTCTATTTGAGAGTGTTTAAGGGCCAAAACATGTCTATTAGTGCCTTCAATAATTTCAGCATCTCATGCAAATACAGCTTCGTGAGCAGTCCTTTGATTCTCCAGAATTCTCCAGGCCTTCATTATACTTTTCAACTCTGTACAGGTAGGATCATACATTGCACATCTTTATAGATTCCAAAGTCCTAGTGCAATACCCTTCACATAGCAGAATTCGGAAAATCAAAAGCTTGCATAGCCTGACTATGTGACTGGCTGTTCTAGATGTTTTACAAATATTAATACTCAAGGCAGCTCTCTGAGGAGGCTACTATTATTATTCCCATTTTAAGATGAAGAAATTGAAGCACAGAAAGGTTAAGAACTTGCCCCAAAACATACAGCTAATAAGAGGTAGAGTCAGGATTCAAAGTCTGCATTGTGTTATGTTCTATGTTTGATAGAACAAAAGAAAAAGCAGTCAGAACTTGACTTTGAGGAAAACTCGATCTTGTACTTTAATACTTGGCGGAGGCACCATTGTTTATAATTTCTGTCCCTCCCACATTGTAAAATGACAAGTCACCTTTAAAGAAGTAAAAGTATGCATCAGACCCAGCATCCTGCTCTTCCTGTGTCACCAAGTTTGTGGACTGATGTACAAGCTAGACCTATTTTCTGAAATGCCCTTCCACCTGGAAAATTCCCAATCATCCATCAAGCTTTTTCTACTGGGAAAGTGTCCCCCAATTTCTCTATTCTTACTGCAGGTAGTGTTAGGTGCTCCCTCCCTCTGCTACCATAGCACACAAAGAAACCCCCTGTCACAGATCTCTGTTTGCATTTGTTCCATGTCTGCCTCCTGCACTTAAGTGGAAGCTACATGAGGGCAGTAGAATAAGACCATATCTTACTCGGCAGTCCAACCCCAGTGCTTTGCATGACTCCTGGCCCACAGTGTGTGCTTAAGAAACATTGGAGGAAAGAATGAATGAGAGAGTGAGAGAGAGACCTGAAACTGGCCAGAGAGCAGTGGAGCAGTTGTATCAGAGATAAACTCATGCTTGCCATTCTGCTCCGACTTTAGCTCAGAGTGTCCTGGCAGTCAATACAAAAAGAGAAGCCACAATGGGTTCAGTAACTACCACTGTCAGATCAAATAAGCCATTCAAGTTATTCAGGATAGAAACTTTTTTGCTCTTGGCACTAAATTTGATGGGGAACTTACTACATTGGGTCTCATGGAAAGGACATTGAGTAATAAAATGGGCAAAATAATGGCTAGAAATGCCTACATAGTCTTCATGTGGCCATTTCATTCTTTGAGCTTTGATAAAACTGCAACTCAACATGCATTTGACAAGAGCTAAAGATCTGTCGGGTCAAGCCTGAGCTCTTAGATAAGGGTCTGGAGGGCTATTGATCAGACATTGAGCCATCTGCTTCAGATACTGCCCCTGCTTTCCTGAGGTAGACAGACTTTGAGAAGGTAAAAAGAAGCCGATCTGGAGTTTACACAGATTAATATGAGGCCCGGAGTTTATTGTCTACCTCTGCTCTTGCCCTGAAAGTATTGTTCAAGCCCTCACTTTTCATCCTGTCTTTCTATTTCACTCTATTTTTCTGAGAACTTTATTGAGATATAACTTACATAACATAAAATTCACTCGTTTAAAGTGTGCAACTCAATAATTTTTTGTAGATTTACAGTGTTGTGCAACCATCAGTGCACTCTAATTTTAGGACATTTACATTACTCCCAAAAGAGACCCCGTGCTCAATTTGCAATCGCTCCTGTTTCCACAAACCCACCCCACCCCACCCCACCCCAGGCAAGCACTAAACACCCATAAGTCTTTTATTCAATCACTTACACCCTTCCTTACTCAAACTTGACAACGCAGGCTCCTGAGGTCCTTTAAGCAAGAACATCACTCTGATTTTTATGGAAGTCAATATAAAAGAATGAAATTTGTTTTTGCTTAGCAAAAGACTTGACAAAACTGTAGCTTTACACTCAGCTAAGTGTAAACATTGGAGGAATGAATGAATGAGAAAGTAAGAGAGAGACCAACTGGCCAGAGAGCAAGGCAGCAGTTGTAGCAGAGACAATATTGTATAAGTAGACAATACTAATGAGACCCTGAGTCTCTCTAAAAGTTTTCATTATTCACTGACAGAGGAGGCTGTCTTTTTGATGGCCTAGTTGCAGCCCCACTGTGGGGTCTGAGCAAGTCACCTCCTCTCTCTGGGGCTCAGCTTCTTCACCTAAGAACTGTTCACCCTGATCATTGCCAAGGTTTCCACTAGCTTTGGGTTTACAGGATTCTATTAGGAATGGAAAGGGGAAGACAATAATGATGTAGGTCATTTTCTTCCTGACTTTCTCATTCAAAGGTCAGCAAATTGCATACCTGCCTCAGAGCTCATTCTCACATACTCAGGGGCTGATAGCCAATTCCACCAGATGAGGCTTTTCATGGAACAATAAAATACTTAAAAATACATTTTAATTTCCTTTGTTTAAAACATTTTTTTTACACAATAGAGATTGGCAGCTTTAACTTTAACTAAAGCATCATGTGGCAGATACACTTAAGGAAATTACTGTTGAATGAAAAGATAAATTCAACCCATCTAGATAGCTGATGGGGGAGATGGAAATGGAAAAGTGATTCCTTCTGACAGAGGGACAGAGTGATGTCATGGGGAGTGGAGGTGGTGAGCTGTATACCTCTCTCCCTTCTTTCAATTCCAAATCATCAGATTCTATATAGTGAGTTTATCTATATGAGGGGACACCTGTAGTCTGCTGAGGATGTTGAGAATGGTAACCAGAGAACTTCTCATAGACCCTGTCTGAGTCTACTCGTGAGCTCTGGGTGAACCCTGACCATGGGGGCTACTGGCAAGAATTAGGCTGCAAGGCTTCTGGTTGACCCAGATGTTGGTATAAAATGTTCCAGGGTTCCATTTCCCCCACAGAATATTCAAGCAAGTACCCCACACTAGCAGAGCCATCTTCCTCAAAACCCAGAAGACAGTTGCATCACCCTAATACCAAAGCCAGATAAAGATACATAAGAAAAAAACTACAGATCAATATCCTTTATGAATACGGATGCAAAAATCCTTAACAAAATACTAGCAAATGGAATCCAACAGCACATTAAAACAATTATACACCATGATCAAGTAGGACTTATCTCAAGTATGCAAGCATGGTTCAACATAAGAAAATCAATTAATGTAACACACAACACTAATAAAACAAGAAGAAAACCCACATGGCCATCTCAATTAACACAGAAAAGGCATTTGACAAAATCCAGCACCCTTCTTGATAAAAAAACACTCAGGAAATTAGGAATTTTAGCAATAGAAGGAAACCTCCTCAACATGTTAAAGAGCATATATGAAAAACCCACCACTAACATCCTACTCAATTGTGATAGGCTGAAAAGATTCCCAAGATCAAAAACAAGACAAGTATGCCCACTGTCACCACATTATTCAACATTGCCTAAAGCAATTAGGCAGGAAAAATAAATAAAAGTTATCTAAACTCTGAAGGAAGAAGTATATATTTCCCTATTTTCAGGTGACATGATCCTATATATTTAAAAAATCTTTAAAAATCCACAACAAAGCTCTTAGAGTTAATAAATTCAGTAGAGTAGTGGGGGACAAATTTCAGTAGTGTTTCTATACACTAGTAATGAACAAGATGAAGTGGAAATCAAGAAAAAAATTCATTTGCAACTAAAAGAATCAAATATCTAGGAATAATTTTAACCAAAGATATAAAGGACATACATGGAAAACTACAAAACATTACTGAAAGAAATAGAAGAAGACCTAAATAAATGGAAGGAATTTCATGTTCATGGATTAGAAGACTAAATTTTTTTTAATATAATAAACTTTATTTTTAAAGAGGTTTCAGATTACAGAAGAGTTATATCAAAAGTATAAGGAATTCCCAAGTACATCCCCTCCCCCTCCCACATTTTCTCCTATTAATAACCTCTTACAATTGTGTGGTACATTTGGTACAATTGATGAATAAATATTGAAGCATCGCTACTAACCAAGGCCTATAGTTTACACTGTGGTTTATACCTAATTCCAAAGCCCTAAAAATGCCCCATATTCCACCTATTATTCCCTCCCCCTCCTCTCAGAACCTCTGGTAACCACTATTTTTATAACAATGGTACATGTTCTTCCATTACTACAATATTAATACGTTTATTTGTCCATGGTTGCATTCCCCCCTTATGTTTGTTCATTCTTCAACCTTGAAGATTTGGGGAAGGTGATGCCCACTCTGCCTCAGAGAGAGAGGGGCTTAGATCTTACAGTGCAGATGGAAGGAACTGTTCTGCGTGCAGTTGTAGATACTCTCTGTTTTGGAAGATGGGGTTTGTCCATCACTATCACTTTGTTAGCTGTCCTGGACGAGTCTGATGATCTGGAGAGTAGGTGTTGGCGGCAACTCTTCTGAGATTCAGGGCTCAACCGACATTCGAACAGACTGAAGATTTAAGTCTCTGAGACCTGTATTTAATAGGTATAGTGCTAATTATAGTCTCAAATAAAGGGGTAGACGAATCATGTGTAGGGAAGTTATAAATGAGTCTAGCTGTATTACATTAAGGAAATAGGTTGTCATATATTTCAAGGTAAGGCCCACTAACAGGGTGCTGATTTCAAGGGACTGTGTGCCTTGCCCATAGTGTCTGGGTGGCTCTAGAGCCCTCAGGGGCACCCCTGTTTGAGGCTTTGTTCACAGCGACAGTTAGTGAGATCTGCCTGAGACATGCATTAAATGTAACCTCTGGAATGACCTTCCAACTCATTTTGAAATCTCTTAGCTATAAAAACTCTTTTCTGTTTGATGGTTCCCCTTTTGGTCAAGGTCTTTTTCCAAATGCATTACTAGTTGCTGCTTGGTATTAATCCCTTGGTGCCAGGGAGGCTTATCCCTGGGAGTCACGTCACATGCCGGGAGGAAGGTAGTGTGTTTATTTGCTGAGTTTGGCTTAGAGAGAGACCACATTTGAGTTACAAGGAGGTTTTCAGGAGGTAACTCTTAGGCAAAGTTATTATTAGGCTAAGTTTCAATTTTACAAGATAAGGTTCATAGTTGGATGCATTAACATTGAGGGCTTGACATATTGGACTGTTTTCTTTTTTTAGGCACTGCCTCTGTGCTTAAGATTAACAGATTCAATACAATTCCAATCAAAATTTTAAACAGACTTCTTTGCAATAATGGAAAAGCCAATCACTCATATTTATTATGGAATGGTGAGGGACCCCAAATAGCCAAAAACACTTTGAAAAAGAACAAAGTTAGAGGACTCACACGTCCTGACTTTAAAACTTAAAACCCAGCTACAGTAATCAAAACAGTATGCTACTAGTACAAAGACAGACATAAACTAATGGAATCAAACTGACAGTTCAGAAATAGACCCTCACATATGTGACCAATTGGTTTTTTTCTATGTATATTATCAATATAATCATATTTGTGGGTGTATTTTTTTTTGGACTTTAAAATTTTTTTTTTATTTGAGAAGTTGTTAGTTAACAAAATAATCATGCATACCATACAAGATTCCCATACTTCTCCCCACCACCACCACCTTACATTATTTCGACACATTTGTTAGAAATGACGAAAGAACATGGTTGTAACATTACTGCTATCTATAGTCCATAGCTTACACTTGGTGTATTTTTCCCACAAACCACCCTATTATTCACGCCATGTATTAGTATTGTATATTTGTAATAGTTTGTGGAAGAACTTTCTCATATTTGAACTATTAAGCACAATCCATCATTTCCCATGGGTTTTGCTGTGTTAGATGGTCCCCTGCCTTGTACAGGCCATCCAAAGTGTACACTCAGTGGCTCTCAGTTTCACCACAGAGTTGTGCTGTCATCAGCTCAGTCCATTTCAGAACATTTTCATTACTCCAAAAGGAAAAATTACATGTCCTCTTATACCCCCCATTATCCATTATTAACCCTTAGCATTAATATAGTATCTTCTTTGTCATTGCTGTAAAATATTATAATATTACTATTAACTAGTCTATACATCACATTAGTTATGTTTTTCTCATACATCTCCATATTCTTAACATTTTGTGATACAGGAACATTCTTGTATTTGTACTATTAACCACAATCATCAACCACTGAAATCACTATGTTTTACAGTCCCTAGATTATCCTTTAGCTTTCTTTCAGTGGACATTAGCCTCCCTAGACTACCCCCTTTTACCTACAACCACATTTATAAATCAGCAGTGTTGGTTATACTTACTATAATGTGTTACCATAAACTCTAACCATGTCCCCACATTTACAATCCCCCTTATTGAACATTCTACATACATTCAGCATCAGCTCCCCCTTCTCAACTCACATTCTACTTCCTAGTAACCTCTACTCTATAGATTAACTCCATGAGTCTACTCATCATATTTAGTGCATATTAGTGAGACCACACAATATTTGTCCTTTTATGTCTGGCTTATTTCATTCAACATAATGTCTTCTGTGTTGTCATATGCATCCCAAGTTCATATCTTCTCATAGCTGAATAGTATTCATCATATGTCTATACCACATTTTGTTTATCCATTCATCAGTTGGTGGACACTTAGGTTGTTTCCATCTTTTAGCAATTGTCAGTAATGTCACTATGAACACCAGTGTGCAAATGTCTGTTCATGTCCTTGCTTTCAGTTCTTCTGAATATATTCCTAGTAGTGGGATTTCTGGATCATATAGCAGTTCTGTATTTAGCTTCCTGAAGTACTGCCAGATTGTCCTCCACAAAAGATGCATGATTTTTTTTTTTCCTGAAGGACGGATACATGATTTTATATTCCCACCAACAGTGAAGGAGTGTTCCCATTTCTCCACATCTTCTCCAGCACTTGTCACTTTCCACATTTTTAATAATGACTATTCTGTAAGGCATGAAATAATATCTCATTGTAGTTTTGATCTGCGTTTCCCTAATAGCTAGTGATGTTGAGAATCTTTTCATGTGTTTTTTTGGCCCATTTGTATTTCTTCTTTGGACAAATTTCTGTTCAAGTCTTTTCCCATTTTTAAATTGGGTTGCTTGTCTATTTATCATTGACTTGTATGGTCTTTTTATATGACATGAAGATGAAACCGTTATTGGATATGTGATTTCTGAAAATTTTCTCCCAATAAGTAGGCTGCCTTTTTGTTTGTTTGTTTGTTTGTTTAAGGATTTATTTATTTACTTATTTACCTTTATCCACCACCACTCTCCGCCCCATATTTGTGTCCATTTTCTGGGCAACACTCTGTGTCCGTTTCCTGCCCTCTCTTCTCATCCTTCTCCTCCTGTCTTCACTGGGATTCGAAGATGTGGGAGAGAGGCATCCTGCTGCCTGCACCACCTTAGTTCCTGTTTTTTTGGTGCATCTCACCTTGGCTCTCCCTTGTGTCACTCTCCTGTTACATCATCATCTTGCTACATGGTTTGCAGGGCCTGACGGCGCACCCACGCCAGGGCCTGACAGCACACCCATGCATAGGGCCTGATGGCTCACTCGCGCGCCGGGGGGCTGTCTTTTAACCTTCTTAACAAAGTCATTTGAACCACAAAAGTGTTTAATTCTAAGGAGGTCCCATTCATCTATTCTTTTCTTTTGTTGCTTGAGCTTTGGGAGTGAGGTTTAAGAAACCACCACCTACCATGAGATCTTGATGATGTTTCCCTACATTTTTTTCTAGGAGTTTTATGGTTCTATCTTTTATATTTAGGTCCTTGATCCTTTCTGAGTTAAATTTTGTATAAACTTTGAGATAGTGGACCTTCTTCTTTCTTTTAGCTATGGATAACCAGTTCTCACAGCACCATTTTTTGAGTAGACTGTTCTGACCCAGCTGGGTGGTTTTGATAGCTTTGTAAAAAATCATTTGACTGTAGATGTGAAGGTCTATTTCTGAATTCTTGATTTAGTTCCATTGGTCAATCACGTATATGATCTACTGATTTTTTAGTAGGAGAAATAATTATATGATCAAATTATTTTAAAATCAGAATACAGATAGTTTTCAGTATAAATCACAGAAAAATTCTCAACTTACTTGATCAAAAGTTTTTTTAATGGCTGTTGGTCAGTGCAATAGCAAGAAACTTTAGTTCAAGTTTCACCAAATGCATTTATCAAACATTTGTTTTTGTTTTCTCTGCAAACAAATGATGTTACATTAACACACAGCATGTAACAAATTAATCTGTCTGGATATTTAAAAGCTATTGACACAAGCCAACCCTTTAACTAAAAGTTCAAACATATTTATCTCAAGATCTATCCCTAGTCTTGAGTCATCTACACTACAGCTTGAAAACAGAATAAGAATAAAACCAAACTTTATCTGTAAAGGCAATAAAAAATAATTGAGTTGTTTTTATACTAGAAGTTTCTTCCTTACTAATTTGGCACATTATCAATTCCTACATGCAATTGCATGGATAAGAGTGTTTTTACTTCCCTTGCTGGAGTATCAGTGTTAAGAATATCTGCTTCTTATAGTGTCAGGCTTTCATCTGTTAGCTTTTTGTTTGGAAATGAAGTCACAAAAATAAAATCAAAAGTTGCAAATTCAGGACGGGGCTGTACAATAAATTCTCCAACATCCAGGATCCTGTGTGTACTCTTGAATCTTTGTATCAAACAATTCCTATCTGCTTACCTGGTTTGAATTTTTGTTGTTGGCACTGAATCATCAATAAGGACAACTGTATTAACTACTGACTTCTCCACCTCTTCTGGGCAGGAAGGTGTGCTGACAATTTCAAGTATGAGGCTTCCAGGTTTTTGCCCTTCTCCACTAAGTTTTGAACCTCAATCTAGGTTTTATGTATTCTTGATCCTGATGATCCTCCGTATCCAAGTTCACTTGGCCACCATGAACCAGTAGCTGAAGCTCCAGGGGAATCTCTCTTTTGAAGTCTTCTGCCAGCAGTAAATTTAACTTTAAAAAATGTGTAATATAAATTGCTGAATGTCAGGGATACATGCAATGAGAGTCACCCCTCTCTTAACAGGCTCCAGATATTGAGCATTTGTTGGGTCATTGTAAGGTTTCAATTCTCCATCATCTAAACTGAAACTATTGATCCACAGTTTAAGCAAAACCTGAACATCTTACAGATTTTCTCCATAGATGTATTCAGACCACTTACAAAAGGAACTGCCCAATCTGTCGGCTCCACCTGTGAATGATTTAGGCTTGTCATTGCCTGAAGCTCTTGTGGTTTCATTCAAAGGGATGGCCCCATGTTCCCTGGCCTCTTTGAAGAGCCCATTCACAATTTTCCCAGAAGGTTGAACTATATGCAATCCACTATAATCATGTTCACTTGAATAGAAACTTTCAACATTATAGTTCATGAATAAGAGAACTCTGAGGTGGTGTTCTTGGGTTTTTAAAGAGTATAACTTTAGGTGTATCCGATTTGGAAGATTTGCATTTTGCTTCATCTTCATATAATCCTACCAAATCCAATTTATTTTTTGATATGTCATCACTTTGGTTGTTTTCAGGTTTATTGTCAAGTTCTTCACATTCCTATTAAATTCTGCAAAGCCCAGGTGCTCGGGGGCTATGGCCCAGAGGACGTCATCTACTTCCCTTCGCAGGCTCTGCGCCATTGCCCTCCGCCATCTCCCACCCGGTCCCCAATTGATTTTTGACAAAGGTACTCAGTACACTCAATGGAGAAAGGATAGCCTCTTCAAAAAATGATGCAGGGAGAATTGTATATCCATCTAGAAAAAAATGAAGATGGACCCTACCTCACACCATATACAAAATTATTTCAAAATGGATCAAAGTCCTAAGTAGAAGAACACAAACCATAAAACTTTGAGAAGAAATCATAAGGAAGCATCTTCAGGACCTTGTGTTTGGCAATGGTTTTTTTAGATTTTACAACAAAAGTATGAACAAGAAAAAGAAAAAGTAGGTAAATAGGACATCATTAAAATTACAAACTTTTGTGCATCAAAGGACTTTATTACGAAAGTAAAAAGACAACCTACTCATGGGTGAAAATATTTGGCAACCACATATCAGAGAAGGGTTTAATATCAAGAATTTATAAAGAAATCCTACAACTCAACAACAACAACAACAACAAAAAACAACCCAATTAAAAAATGGACAAAAGACTTGAATAGACATTTCTTCAAAGTACATATACAAATGGCCAATAAGCACATAAAAAGATGCTCAGCAACATTAGCAATTAGAGAAATGCAAATCAAAACCCAATAAGGTACCATTTCACATCTACTGGAATGGCTACTCTTTACAAAAGAAAAACAGAAAATAACAATTATCAAAGAGGATGTGGAGAAAAAAAACATTCATTTGTTGTTAGTGGGAATGTAAAATGGTGCAGCCACTATGGAAAACAGTTTAGAGATTCCTCAGAAATCTAAGTATAAAATTATCATATGATATGGCAAACCAACTTCTAGGAATACATCCAAAAGAATTAAAAGCAGGGGCTTGAACAAATATTTGCATACCAATATTCAAAGCAGCATCAGTCATAGTTGCCAAAAGATGGAAGCAACCCAAGTGTCCTCAACAGATGAATGGATAAGCAAAATGTGATATATCCACACACTGGAATGTTATTCAGCACAAAAATGAATGAAGTTTTGATACATGTGACAGTATGGATGAACTTTGAAGACATTATGTTGAAATAAGACAGACACAAAAGGACAAATATTGTTATGACCTCACTTATATGAAATAATTAGAATACGCAAATTCATAGAGTCAGAAACTAGAATACGGGTTACTAGGGCCTGGGGTGGGGTTAGAGAATGGGAAGTTAGTGCTTAATTAATACAGAGTTTCTGTTTGGGGTGATGGAAAAGTTTTCATAATGGCTGGTGGTGATGGCAGCAAAACACTGTGAATGTACACACTGAATTGTATATGTGAATGTGGTTAAAAAGAGTAATTTTGAGGGGTTGGGGCAAGATGGCGTCAGTTTAGGAGGGCACTCACTAACTCACTCTCTAAGGATGGCTGATTGGGGACAGGATCGTGTCTGAGGGGTCTGTGCTGGGGGCACATGGAGCAAGACCCTTGGAGACATCGATCTGGAGGGAGCTGGGTGGCAAGGTGGATTGCTTAGGAAAGATTTGTGAGTTTTCCCCTGCCTGTGGTAGTTGACACAGACGGCTGAGTCCCATCCTCAGGGAAAAAGGCTGGGACGAGCCGCAGCTCCCCCCGGCAACCCAGTGAGAGGGAGCATTCTCCGAGAGTGGGAGGGTTCTGGTGGAGGGTCGAGAGGGGTTTCCTTTCTGTGGATTTGGCTGCCTGGAACCCCTTGCAGCTTTGGGGAACAAAATAGCTGGCTTGAAGTGGCACCAGGCTGAGGGGAGTGGCGAATCTGCTGAGGAAGGTTGATCAACCTAGCTGCCCCCCATACACCCCAACTCCTGCTGGCAACCCGGTGATAGGGAGCATTCTCCGAGAGTGGGAGGGTTCTGACAGAAGGTAGACAGGGGTTTCCTTTCTGTGGGTTTGATTGCCCGGACCCCCTCATAGCTTTGGGAACAAATAAGCCAGCTTGAAGCGGCACCAGGCTGAAGGGAGAGGCGAATCTGCTGAGGAAGCCTGATTTACCTAACAGCCTGGTGATACTGATGCTTGGCTCCAGAAGGGACGGAGTCAGACAATTTTATCGTTCTGCACTGACAAACATCAAAGCTTCAGGTCCCCTGGGGAGGCCAGGAAGTGGGAAGTGCTTGATTAGTTTCCACGAGCTTATTTAGGGTCCCCTCAGTGAAGGGGGTGGTCTAGAAGAGGACTTCTTTTGGGTCCCTTATTTCACCAAAAAAAAAAAAAAGACAGTCACTTAAAAAAAAAAAAAAAGAAAATTTTTTCTAACTTAGTTTAATTGCTAAAATCTGCCTCAAAACCTGCAGATAGAACCTTGCAGGGCAATTGATTGATGAACACAAGCAGGCTGAGAGGTTCCACAAGGGCCCAAGAAGGAACACTATTCTTCCTTAGCTTTGTTTGACTGCTTAGTTGTGTGGTTGTTTGGTTTTTCTTTTTTATTTGTTGTCTCTTGCTTTTCCTTCCTCTTTCCTCCCCCACCCCCTTCTTTTTTCTTTTTCTTTCTTTCTTTTTTTTTTTTTAATTAGGTGCTGCTAGCTTGTCTCTTCTTTGCTGTGCTGCTTCTTCCGTGATTTCCCATTCTCTGTCTATATTGATTTTATCTCCCAACACGATCTCTTTTCCTTCCTTCATCTTTCTGCCTTCTACTTTTTGTTGTGGTTCTTACATGCCACCTTTTTTCATTAGCCACAATTTCAAGGGTGTCAATTTCTATTCTATCTATTCTGTTTTCTTCTTTTTTTATTGTTATTAACTTTTTCCTTTCAGCCCTTTCTTTACTCTTTCTCTCTCTCCTCATCATTCTGGCCTTCTAAATCATTATATATATTTTCCTCTATTTGGTTTCCCAGTCCATTGTAGATACTCCACTTTTTTTTCCTATTACTCTACACTGCCTACATGAGATAAATATGCATTTTACTAAGTCTTATATGGCCCCTCTTCTAACTTTTATCAATATTACTATTATCCTTCTTCCTTTCTCACATCTTTTGATTCCTCTGGCCCTAATCTTTTGCCTTCAAGGGAACATAGAAATAAGAAAGGAAATAAAATAAGAAGAACAAAGTGTCAAAGAGAAAACTTAACACAGACACAGAACCACCAGATAAATAAAACTCTAGAGCAGAGAGAGAAGTTAATCAACTGAATAACCCAGTCAAGATAAAATGATGACTAGAGGGCACCAAAAAAATTACAAAGCACACTGAGAAACAGGAAGACATGGATCAGTCCAATGAACAAACTAAAAACAAGGAAGAGATACAGAACATTGAACAACTAATCAAAGCTGTCCAAACAAATATCATGACCCACTTAATGAAGTAAAGGAAGAGATTAAGGATATTAAAAAGGCACTGGGAGAACATAATGAAGAAATTGTAAACATACATAGAAAGATTACGGATATGATGGTGATCAATGGCACAATCCAAGAAATAAAAAAGATGCTGGCTTCATATAACAGCAGATTTGAACAGGCAGAAGAAAGAATTAGTGATGTTGAAGACAATACATCTGAAATCAAACAGATAGTAAAACACATAGATAAAAAGATAGAAAAAATCCAGCAGGGACTCAGGGATTTAACCGACAACAAAAACCATACAAACATACGCATTATAGGCATCCCAGAAGGAGAAGAGAAGGGAAAGGGAACAGAAGGAGTGTTGAAGGAAATAATAGTTGAAAACTTCTCAACCCTATTGAGAGAGATGGATGTACATGTCCAGGAAGCACAGCGCACCCCAAACAGTATAAATCCCAACAGGCCAATTCCAAGACATATACTTGTCAAAATGTCCAATGCTCAAGACAAAGAGAAAATACTCAAGGCAGCAAGAGAAAAGAGAGCCATCACATACAAGGGAAGCACAATAAGATTAAGTGCTGATTCCTCATCTGAAACCATGGAGGCAAGAAGACAATGGTATGACATAGTCAAAGTACTAAAAGAAAAAAACTTCCAGCCATGAATCCTCTATCCAGCAAAACTGGCATTCAAAAATGATGGAGGGTTCAAAATATTCACAGATAAACAGAAATTAAGAGAGTATGCCAATAAGAAACGTGAACTTCAAGAAATACTAAAGGAGTTCTATAAGTTGAAAGGAAAAAAACAGGGGAGAGAGATTTGGAGCAGAGTGTAAGAACAACTAAAAAGACAAAAAGAGAAATAAAAACAATATATGACATACATTAACCCAAAGAAAATATGGCTGAAGTAAGAAATTCATTGAGAGTAATAACACTGAATGTTAATGGATTAAACTCACCAGTTAAGAGACACAGATTGGCAGAATGGATAAGGAAATATGATCCATCTATATGCTGTCTACAAGAAACCCACCTTCAGCCCAGGGATTCAAGGAGGCTGAAAGTGAATGGCTGGAAAACAATTTTACAAGCAAACAATAGCCAAAAAGGATAGCAGGAGTAGCTATCCTAATATCAGACAAAAAAACAAAACTATTGTAAGAGACAAAGATGGACACTATATATTAGTAAAAGGGGTAATCTCTCAAGAAGAGAGAACAATCATAAACATTTATGCACCTAATCGGGGTGCCTCAAAATACATGAAGCAAACACTGGAAAAACTAAGTGGAGAACTAAATGCCTCTACAATTATAGTGGGGGATTTTAATATACCATTATCACCATTAGATACAACATCTAGACAGAGAATCAATAAAGAAACAAAGACTCTGAATAATACATTAGAGGACCTGAACCTAATAGACATATACAGAACATTACAGCCAAATACAACAGGATTTACATTCTTCTCAAGTGCACATGGATCATACTCCAAGATAGACCACATACTAGGCCACAGAACAATTCTCAATGAATTCAGAAAGATTCAGATTATACAACATAATTTCTCTGACCACAATGGAATGAAATTGGAAATCATTAAGGGTCAGAGAAACAGATTAGGCACAAAGATATGGAAGTTAAACAACACACTCTTAGATAAACAGTAGGTCAAGGAGAAAATCTCAAAAGAAATCAGTAACCAGCTTGAAACTATTGAAAATGACAACACAACATATCAAAACCTATGGGATACAGCCAAAGCTGTCCTGAGATGGAAGTTCATAACCATAAATACATATATTAAAAAAGAAGAAAGAGCTAAAATTGAAGACCTAACTGCACACCAGGAGGAAGTGGAAAAACAACAACAAACTAAACCTAAAGGAAGTAGAAAGAAGCAAATAATAAAGATTAGAGCAGAACTAAATGAACTAGAGAATAAGAAACCACTAGAAAAAATAAACAAAACCAAAAGCTGGTTCTTTGAGAAGATCAATAAAATTGACAAACCCTTAGCCAGACTAACAAAGAAAAAGAGAGAACAGATGCAAATACACAAAATAAGGAATGAGCAAGGGGATATCACTACTGACCCCACAGAAATAAAGAGTATCATAAGAGGATACTTTGAAAATTTATATGCCAACAAGAATGATAATTTAGAGGAAATGGACAAATTTCCAGATACTCACAAACAGCCTACATTGACAAGAGAAGAAATTGATGAACTCAATAGTCCAATTACAAGTAAAGAGACAGACTCAGTCATCAAAAACCTCCCAACTAAGAAGAGCCCAGGACCAGATGGCTTCACAGCTGAATTCTACCAAACATTTTGGAAAGAGCTAACACCAATCCTGCTTAAGCTCTTCCAAAAAATAGAAGTAGAAGGAATGTTGCCTAACGCATTCTATGATGCCAACATTACCTTAATACCAAAGCCAAACAAAGATACCACAAGAAAGGAAAATTACAGACCAATTTCTCTAATGAACCTAGATGCTAAAATCCTCAACAAAATACTTGCTAATTGCATTTAACAACATATCAAAAGAATTATACACCATGACAAAGTTGGTTTCATCCCGGGTATGCAAGGATGGTTTAATATAAGAAAATCAATCAATGTAATACACTACATAAACAGATTGAAAGAAAAAAATCACATGATCATCTCTATAGATGCAGAAAAAGCATTTGACAAAATACAGCATCCTTTCCTGATAAAAACACTGTAAAAGATAGGAATAGAAGGAAACTTTCTGAATATGATAAAGGATATATATGAAAAACCCAAAGCTAACATCATCTTCAATGGTGAAATCCTAAAAGCCTTCCCTCTGAGTTTGGGAACAAGACAAGGATGCCCACTATCACCACTCCTATCTAACATTATCTTAGAAGTACTTGCTCAAGCACTGAGGCAAGAAAAAGATATAAAAGGCATCCAAATAGGAAAATAAGAAGTAAAAATTTCATTATTTGCAGACGACATGATCCTATGCATAGAAAGCTCTGAGAAATCTACAACAAAGCTTCTAGAACTTATAAAGGAGTTCAGTAATGTCACAGGCTATAAGATCAATGCTCAAAAATCAGTAGCATTTCTGTACACCAATAACAAGCAATCTGAGGGGGAAATCAAGAAAAAAAAATACGATTTACAATAGTAACTAAAAGAATCAAATACCTAGGAATAAATTTAACTAAAGATGCAAAGGACTTATATACAGAAAATTACACAACACTGCTAAAGGAAATCAAAGAAGACTTAAATAAATAGAAGAATATTCCTGTTCATGCATCAAAATGTCTATCCTACCCAAACTAATCTACAGATTTAATGCAATGCCAATAAAAATCAACACTGTATTTTTTAAGGAACTGGAAAAACTAACTACAAAATATATTTGGAAAGGCAACAGGCCCGGAATCACCAAAGATATACTGAAAAAGAAAAATGAAGTTGGAGGTATAACACTACCTGACTTTAAAACATACTACAAAGCTACAGTGCTCAAAACTGCATAGTATTGGCACAAGAATAGACATACTGACCAATGGAACCAAATTGAGAGTTCTGATATAGATCCTTGCATATACAGTCATCTGAAATTCAACAAGGCCACCAAACCCACTCAGTTGGGAGAGAATGGCCTCTTTAACAAGTGGTGCTTGGAGAACTGGATATCCATATTCAAAAGAATGAGAGAGTAACACCATCTCACACCTTATACCAAAATCAACTCAAGATGGATCAAAGATCTAAATATAAGAGCCAAAACCTTAAAGACCTTGGAAGATAATGTAGGGAAGCATCTACAGGACCTTGTAATAGGAAATTGTTTCATGAACTTCACACCCAAAGCACGAGCAGCAAAAGAATAGATAAATGGGATCTCCTCAAAATTAAAAACTTCTGCACCTTAAAGGATGTTATCAAGAAAATAAAAAGGCAGCCTTCCCAATGGGAGAAAATATTTGGCAACCATATATCTGATAGGAGCCTAATATCCTGCATATATATAAAGAAATCCTACACCTCGAAAATGAAAGGACAAACAAACCATTTTAAAAATGGGCAAGTGACCTGAAAAGACACTTCTCCAAGGAAGAAATACAAATGGCTAAAAAGCACATGAAAAAACTCTTGACATTGCTAGGTATTAGGGAAATGAAAATCAAAACTACAATGAGATGCCATCTTATACCCATTAGAATGGCGGCTATTAAAAAAACAGCAGAATATAAGTGTTGGAGAGGATGTGGAGGAATGGGAACCTTCATCCACTGCTGGTGGGATTCTGGAATGGTCCAGCCACTGTGGAGGACAGTTTGGCAGTTCCTCAGAAAACTAACAACAGATCTTCCGTATGGTCCATTGATTCCACTTCTGGGTATAAACCCGGAAGAATTAAAAGCAAAGACATGAACAGATATATGCACCCCAATGTTCATAGCGGCATTGTTCACAATTGCCAAAAGTTGGAATCAGTCCCGGTGCCCATCAACAGATGAATGGATAAACAAAATGTGGTACATACATACAATGGAATATTACTCAGCTGTAAGAAGGAATAAAGTGCTAACAAATGGAATAACATGGATGTATCTTGAAGACCTTATGCTGAGTGAAACAAGCCAGGCATTGAAGGATGAACAGTACATGACCTCACTGATTTGAATTGAGGAAAGTGAGCAGTCTCCGAGAACCACTGTCTGATAGATAGGTTAACAAGAGAGAGAAAGAGAAGAGAAGGTTGTGAGCCATCACCCATATGGACATAAGCTATGATAAAGTGATAGAGTATAGTTGCATATTGAAGGATAGGACAGGTGTGTAGTGATATTACTGGGTTTGGTGGTAGGGTCGACAGGTGGGTAGATTAGGAAGGGCAGGTTAGAATACCCAGGATACTGGGGGGAAAGATGGGAGAGGGACCAGGTGAACACGGGATTTGTGGGTATGAGGTTGAAAGAGCATTCACTCTTATGGCAATATGACAAGGTAGTGCCACTGGTTTAGGGTGTTGGTTGGGGGTGCATTCAGGATGGGGTGCATCTGGAGTAGGCTTCTGGGGAGTGTGTAAGTGTTCATCCTATCATAATGTGTTGTGTCGGTGAGTGGAGACCCACACGGTGGGTGGGAAAGAGATGAGCCCCCATCTTTGGGAAGACCGATTCACCCAGAAACAGACAGGTGGGCATCTCCTATGAGCAAGAGTGGATCCTAATAGGGGAGGACAATGAGCGTGTCAAGACCTCTTGTTGTATGTAACTATGAATCTTGCCATACAATGAGTCAAGACAGGCGGGTGTCATGTGCCCCTGGGGGGTGGGGAGGCAGGAACAGAATAGATCAAACGGGGTATTTAGTGATCAGGAGAAATGTTCTTCATTACCTTACAGTGATCGACAAAGGACATGGTAAATATCATCAAAAATTATTAAATTGTACCATCTAAATTGCAAACTATACTGTAAACCATTGACAATGTTTAGTAGCTATGTTTCACTATCTGTATAACAGTTATAATAATGCTACCATCCACATACAAAATGGTTTTAATATGGGGTGAGGAAAGGGGGAGGAGGTTGGGTATATGAGAGTCTCTAGTATTCTGTGTGTGACTTTGCTGTGACCTAAAACTGCTTTGAAAATTAAACAAAAATTTGGGAGACACTGGGGAGTGAGAGGGGGAAGGTGCCACGGTACAGACTGGACACCCGATAATGAAGTGATAAAAGAAAAAATGTTAAAAAAAAATTTTTTTTTAATTTTTTTGTTTTTTCCCATTTTTTAAATATCCCAATCCTTTAATAATACTTTATTTTTAGTGTTTTTTTTTTAAGTTTCCATGTATTTTATCTCTTACATTTAAAATTATTATTATTTAATTTTCCTATTATTTGTATTTGGCTATTATATGGCCTTCATCTTTAAGGAATGTTTGGATCACAGAAGGGTTACAATGGGGGTGGGAGAGGATCATTGGTGGGGGATGTCAGGGATGAGGGTTTCATGGGGGGAAGTTCACCTGAATATACATAAAAGATATATAAAAATTGTTCAAATGCTCATGGGACATGGTCACAGTGGGTGGAGAACCATTCAATAAATGAGAGAATACTGAAATCCCATCCTGGATAGCTCTGCCATATTCTCCAAGGGAGTAGCAACAGTCCCCCAAGTGCAAGGGCAGTGTCTGGCAAAGGAGGATGATCCACTGATGGGCTCTTATTAGTGATGACTGGCCTTGAGTCTTTGCTCTTGAAATTGAAACTTAGCCTATTGTTATGTGGTGCCCAAGGGTTGCCTCCTGAGAGCCTCCTTGTTGCTCAAATGTGGCCTCTCTCTAAGCCAAAGTCAGCACATGAATGCATTACCTTGCTCCCAGCGTGGGACATGACTCCCAGGGATGAGCCTCCCTGGCAACGAGGGATTACTAAGAAGTGTCAACGGGCAATATGACTGGAAAAAGACCTCAAATAAAAGGGGGAAAAGGCAAAGACAAATGAGTTCATATGGCTAAAAGACTTCAAAGTGAATCAGGAGGTCATCCCAGAGGTAATGCTTACGCACACCTTAGTAGGATCTCATAGAACACCAAAGTGGCTATCATCCCAAACAGAGGGCCTCCTGAGGGCTCTGGAGACACCCAGGTCCTATATGAGGGGGGGGGGGGGGATAGCTCCAGAGATTGATGCCTTATCAGTGGGCTATACTTTGGAATCTGTGCTCCTGAGAGTGACAGAGTTGGACTCAAATAGCTGCAACTCCTACTCTACAGCTCAATGGACTCACCCAAGACACCTGGCGAGGAGATGATGATGGACAACGGCCATCCCAGAGAATGGAGAGTCTGCAGCTGTAGGCAGGATAATCCCATCCATCTTATCCATGGGATATAAGCCCCCTCTCACTTGGAGGTGGAGTAGACAGCAGCATCCCAGACTCCTCAGGATTGGGGGAAGAGCTATGGACTAGAGTGGACTTACTGGTATTCTGTTGTAGACATATTGTGATTCAAGCAATGGAAGAAATTATAACATTGATGTGGAGCCAGTGGCCACTGGACTTTTGGGCCAGGGAGAGGGAAAAGCAGTTGTAATATAGAGGCTTTTTCAGGACTTGGGAATTATCCTGAGTGACATTACAACGACAGATATAGGCCATTTTAGATTAGCATATACCATGCAGAACTGTGTGGGAGAGAGTGTGGTCTACAATGTGAACTATGGTCCATGCTTAGTGGCAAAGCCCCAGGATGTGTATATCCTTTGCAGGTGATATGCCACACTAATTAAAGATATTTATGTGGGAGGTTGTGGGAGGTATGGGAGGTGGGGAACATGGGAATCCCTGTAATTTTTGTGTAACGTTTATGTAATCTAAGCATCTGTATTAGTCAGCCAAAGGGGTGCTAATGTGAAACACCAAAAATGGGTTGGTCTTTATAAAGGGTATTTATTTGGGGTAGAAGTCCACAGTTACCAGGCCGTAAAGCATAAGTTTCTTCTCTCACCAAAGTTTGTTTCCACGTGTTGGAGCAAGACAGCTGCCGACGTTTGCCAGCTTTCAGGCTTCTTGGGTTCCTCTCTTCCCGGGCTGCATTTCTCTCTGGGCTTAGCTCCTGTTTCCTCCACATGGTCAGCTGTAGACGATCAGGCAAACGGCTCACTTCTCTTCTCCTGGGACCTTCTCTCCAACATCAAAACTCCTTCTCAAAAACTACTTCAACTCTGTTCTTTGCCTTGCCTTTTATATTCTATTCCCCACCCACCAAGGGGTGGGGCTCAATGCCTTACTGACGTGGCCCAGTCAACACCCTAATCATAACTTAATCATGCCCAGATTAACAGATCAGGCATAATCCAATTATATTTTTGGAATTCATAATTACATCAAACTGCCCAACTGCAACAGCATCTTTTAAAAAAAATTTTTTAAAGGAGAAATTTTAGGTCGTATATATGTTATCAGAATAAACTTTTTTAAAAACTGTAGAACTGTACAACACAAATAGTAAACCTTAATGTAAACTATGGACTGAAGTTAATAGTTCAGTTATAATAATATTGTTTCATTAATTATAACAAAGGTCCCACATTAATGCAAAGTGTTAATAATAAGGAAAACTGGAAGGGGGGGGATTTTAAACTTTCTGCATAATTTTTCCTGTAAACCTTAAATTTCTCTAATTAAAAAAAAAAAGCAAATAAAAAAGGACTAGTCTGCACCTCTGACAGTTCTTTTGCCTGCAGCATAGACAAGAAGACTCTAAATATTAGTAGAGGTAGAAATACAATATCATGGCCAAAATCATATCCAAGGGTAAGGCAAGACCATAAAGTAGAAGAAAAGCCTGGAGCTAAAAGAGGAATCTATGCATGGAGTCAGCCATGCAATGCTGCCCTTCAGATCTAATCCCCCAGTCCCAGCCTACTAGCAGCATTCTCCATGGGCAAAGAGCTTGCAAGAAGCTTGGTACAGAAAGCTTTGGGTCTGTGTCAAACACAGACCCAAAATGGGGAGAGTACAAATATCCCTCAACACCATTCTCGGACAATAGCTTTCTTGCCCTGTGGAATAATATGGCCAGGGAGGAAATTGGAGTCAGAAAAGAGAATCAATTCTGTCAGAATCTTCTGAGCCAGTCACATCATGTGACGATATCGGAAGTGCCTAGAAAGGTCACTCTACAGGAAAGAACCTCCCATAACTTAATTTCCTTTTGTTACATTGTGTGCTTCATTTTCTCCCACACTCACCTCCCTTCTATCTCTTTTCCAGGCCTGCCAAGTCCTGTTTATTAAAAAACGTTGTGTCCAATTTACCCAGATTTTAATTAAGCTGTCATGTTGAAATGGGATTGTCTCCTGGGAAGTGAACAAAGATTTTATGGTCATTTAATTTTTGCTTAGGATTTAAAATCCTACTTCTAGCATACTTAAAATTATTAATGAGATCCAGGAATTTTTGCCCATTTGTGTCCATTACAAGACATAAATCATTAAGCTCAATTAGGGACAAGGGAAACTTGCAGACTTAAAGCTGGAGGCTATGCACAATGTGTCTATCCAGTATATCCAAGTGATGAATGTGTGACCATCAGGGAGCAGGTTGGGGAACAGAAGGAGGACAGGGGGTTGCAGACAATAGATGGCAGAGGCAAGGAAAAGGGCATGGAGACAAAGGAAGGAATGGACAGGGAGAACATTAAAATGGCCAAAGGGCCAGGGAGTAGGGTTCAGAGAGAAGATCAGAGAGAGAAGGGGAGAAAGGAATTAGGCTTGTGGGTTTCGGGTGGTAAGGGGAACATTATCAATGCTTACCAATAGTCTGGCTCTCCTCTTCTTCCAAACATAAGGGAATATTGTACTTTCCTGACCCCATGAAGCACCACCCAAGAATGGAGAGTAGGTCAGGTTGCATCCTAGAAGATGGAGACAGAGTAGGAAGGGGGATTTAATCACTCAAGAGTGCAGAAGCAAGCCCTCCACTATACCTTGTATCCCAAAAGACCCCTCCCTTCACCTCAGTGTGCCTCTAGCTGACCTCAAATTAGCACATGTAATTTCGTGAGGGCTGAGCAAACAGGGCTGTCAGAGATCCTTTGTTTGAAGAGGACAGACTTTCAGTAGTACTGATGTAGACAATTGCAGGATTTATTACATAGATTCCAATGGCAGGAGATAGAGAAGGGCCTTGCAGAGGACAGGGCCCAGGAAGCCCTCAGTAGCCATGGCACCTACTACCCCATCTTGCTTTCCCTGGGCCCACCTGATCCCTTCTCTCTGCCCATCTCCAAGTGTTTGTTTTATTCTCATCTCTTCTTCCAGCCTGCCTTTCTCTACTCCTCTGGGAACACAGTGGAAAGTGGTCACTACAAAATGGCACCGTCACCATCTGAACCTACATCACCCACAAGTCAGGCACCTGCAATGATGTGTCCAAGTGTCTGACTCCTAGTTCCAAATCCCCAGGAAAGAGGAATGTAGAGCCCTTAGCAAAGTCCCTGGAACACAGGAGGCAATCAGTAGGAGTTGAGCTGTAGTCTTGGTCTGCCTGTAATTGTTATGCAGTCTTGGACAAGTCACTCATTACTTTGAACTCAATGATCCTATAAAATGTGGTGATAATATCGGCCCTTGCCTACCTCTCAAGGCTGTTGAGAAAATCAAAGTAAAAATGATGTGAGAATGCTCTATAAACTCTAAAGTTCAAGGGGTGTGAAGGAGTACCATTCCCTCTTCTTCATCATCATTCTCACCTTCTTCATCATCATCATCATGACTACCACCACTACAAAGGGGCTCAATGTCATCTCGGTCCCAACAGCTTTCCAGAAGTTTTTTTGTTTTCTGTTTTGCAGGCAGAAAGTTTATTGGGAAGCTGTCCCAACAGAGGGGGTCTGAAGAATAGACTTCAGCCCCACTGCCAGCATGGTGGGGGTCTGAAGAGAGACTTCAGCCCACCCCTGGAAAGGAGGGATTTGAATTTATACAGTACATTCCCTAGGCAGGGAAATGACAGTTAGGTGGGAGGAGGTCAAGGGTTTGAGTAAGGTGTAGGGGCCAATAGGAAGCCCTAGAGGTGAAAATTTTCCCTTGTATGGCTACAGGGTAGTGGGTTAGAGAGTTATGTTTTCTTGGAATGCTGGAGGAGCAGGTGGTGCTTTGATGTGGAGGGAGTGAAGCTCTTTATCTCACTTTACTCCCATCTCCATGTGGTCTCTTTGTTTAACCGTTGCAGAAGTGCCCTGCTTTCAAACACATAGGCTTAAGGGGGGCTTGTCCTTCCTTAAAGCATGTCAGGGGGAATTGAGTCACAGCTTGTTAATTATTGCAAATCTAGTGAAGGGGAACTCCTAACATTCCTAATTCTTTGTTTATATATATGTTGGGGGACTTGGGTATTGGGGTATACAATACTGAGCAGGATGGGAGGGTGAGGAGATTCAGGCTTTGTCTCAATCTGGCTACTTCCTGCTGTCAAAGGACAGAGAAAAGTTCCCTTCCATCCTGTCCAGGGGGCTGTGGTTTCAGGTCTTGCAAGGGTTGATACTGTCGCTCGCGCAGCAGAAAGATGCCATTTAGGTATTCCTAAGCTGTTGATTGTACGATTCGGCGTGTGAATCAGTGAAGTGGTAAGAGACAAGGACCAAAAAGCAGCAGCAGCAGTAATAACAGTGTGTGTTATAATGGGTAAAAGGATTGATTTTAGGGGTGAGGAAAAGAGAGAAATGAGGACAACCAGGATTGGTTTCCATAGCTGTTGTCTCGGGCCCTCTGAATGATCTCTATGTTTTCTATTGAAATGTTAAGATTTTCTTGTACCTGTCCAGTTTTGTTAATATAAAAACAACAAGTTTCCTGTTGGATTAGGGACAGGGATGGGGGTTTGGAGTCATCTGTTATTGGGGCAGGGGAGACCCGCTGGCGCTGACTGGGGTCGCAGGGGATTATTTTGCTAAATGGGGCTAACATTCCCAACTTTTTTTATATGGTTGGGTGGAGAGGGAGAGCAGGAAGGTGGGCGTCGATCAGCTGGCTGCTTTCTGCTGTTATGGGGCATTGTGGGATTCAGTTACTGTTCCCCTTTCAGCATTGAGATATTGTGGCTTCTGGCCCGGCGACTGGCACTGTATTTTTGCAGCAGCAGAAGATGATGTACAGGATCATGTGTGGCATCTCAGATGGCTATTGGATAAACTGAGTTATTACATGCAAGATGTATGGCCCTGCTGATATGAGGAGAATGAGCGTTATAATTGTGGCAAGGATAGGAATTAACCATGAAATTTAGGGTGGGCTGTGAGGTTATCACCTCTAGGAGTCTGAGGAGAAGGAATACTAAGATTTTCTACTCAACATTGAACATTAATGGTTGGCAGTGAAATTACATAATTTGGTGGGCCTACACACATAGAGTTTTAGTGGGAATAGGAGACTTTAGATTATTAACTGTGGCTTCATAACAGTGTTTTTGAGTGATTTTTAATTTTTCATGGATTTAAGATTCCCAACCAGAGGGCTGCATAGGCCTATGGTTAAAACGATTCTATTTTCTCCCATTTTGTATAGTTTGAGGCAATAGGCAGCAAAAAATTATTATTACTTCCCCTTTTGGGGCTGTGGGGCGGCTGGCACTTTAACTTGTATCTTTAGTGCCTGTTTAGCATCTTAACTGGAGCTATGGCTGCAGCCCACAGCGCTGAATCACAAGAGTCCCGTTGCAAGGTCTGCAGCACTGAAAGCACACCTTGCTCCTTCTGAGGACAGGAGGGGACCTATGTCGCAGTTGTTGGAGTAGCACGAAGGAGATTCGTGGGTGATGTTCATGAGCTGCTGGCGAGTGACGGGCAGTTGGAACTGCTGGGCTGGGCACCACAAGGTCTGGTATCCACGATGCTTGCCTTTCGGTGGAGCCACTCTGCTGCTTTTTGGGTCTCAGTGGTATGGCTCTGGATCTTCGCAAGGGCATCTGCCCAGTAGTCCCAAGAGAGGTGTTAGAGGAGGGGGCAGGGACATGATAGTTACCTGTCGCTGCTGGCAGGCGTCCCAGATGTTCTTCCACAGGGCTCTCTTCTCCCCAGAGGGCAGCCCACAACAGTTCATTGCTCCTGCCTTGTACTTTGGCTTCTCACAATTGTGACTAAAGCCCAAGGGGTACTTGTTTGGAATGTTGCCTCTGCCACAAACCCCACCCAAAGCCGATATTGGTACTGCTACATCCAATTTACAGGGAAGGTTAAGGTTCACCACCCCCTCTACTGCTTAAACCTGTGCTAATGCCCTCTAAAAAGCAGCCTGCTGGGGGTGGGAGGGGGTCTCATTTCCATGCCCAACTTTGGTTTTAGTCTTTGAGCTAAATGAGGGATGAAGGGTTTTCAGTACCCCAACAATCAGTTACAGGGGAGGATACACTTTTTGTTTTACTTAACTAAACAACATTTAAGAATTTGATAGACAGCCAGGACTTTGTAGCTTGTCCCAATTGTTTGCCCATCTCAGGCTTTTAAGATAAGATACCATTGTCCCTGATGCTTCTTTTAATTCTGAAAAAGGGATTACTGGTTAACACAATACCATCAATAGGGTTACAACCACAGGTTTTCCTGCGCAGCCAGACTCTTTGCCACCAGGCCAGGACAGACTTGGGCTATGCACGCAACCTCCAGGAAGCACTGCAAAGTCCACCATTGGCCTTCTCACGTGAAGGTGAGTGCAGGCTGGATTGATTTGCCTAAGGAGATACTAAAGAAAGCCTTAGCAGGTTTTAAAACAAAGTGATAATGACATAACTGGATATTAATTTCTTGCAACAAACTAGCAATATTTGGGACTGCTGCAGCAGTGATATATATATCACAATAAATAAATGATAATTTATTGTTATTCACCACCTCTGGCAGCCCTCAATGGCCACTCTTTTTCTGCAGCCATGAAGCTGTTTTTTTAGCGGAGGTGGGGCAAATCAGATGAACATGAGCTAAGGCAACTGCCTCTTGTTTTCTAGGCAGAGAGGTTGTTTCTGTGACACATACCATTTTTATTAAAACACTATAAACATTTTTAGATTTTCAGGAATTTTGAACATTTTACTAGTACAATTTAACAGAGGGTTAAAGAATTAAGACTTTTAAACACTTTCCATCCAGCCTATAATATATAATGCTACCACAATACCTTCTTCAACTTGCCATATGCATTCAAGGTTTGTTCTACATACTTCCATTCTGATTTTATGAAAACCGGCCATCTTATCTTAGGACAAAACACACTTTCCTGAACAAACTTATCAAATATCAGTCAGCACGCTACAAACGTTTTATTTCTTTCAATATCCATTTAAGTTTACATCTTTCATTTCATTCTGTGACGAAAAACTATTTCAGTTTAGGTAAGAACTATTTTTTTTTTTTAATTTATTTTTATTGTAGGTAAAAATCAAAATTCTCACAATACATACAAACATTTGCAAAATGATATATAAATATATATGCATATATGTGTATTTGCTTACAAAAATGTTATTTATATATATATATACACATATATTTTAAGAGGTGCTTAGATTTATTTTTTATGAAGAGATTTGCAGTAATTTCATTAATCAAGACAAACAACTTTCATCTCTTTAAAGATTTAATATACACAATGCAAATTTACCTTATTAGCATTCACACTTATTAATATAAGCACTTATTTGATTTTTGGCCATTTGAATAGAGCTCTTTTAAGAATTTTCATTTGTCAATTTAATATTACAAGCCGGAGGTATTAAGATATACACTGAACAAACAGACAAACACAAAAGAGTTAAGACACACCGACAGAAACATAAAGCTCAGTAACTTGATTCATAGTTCTTACTGCTTTGGTATGGCTATTTTTAGGCTTTTCATTATTGTATATCTTTGATTTTACTGATATAAAATATAAAATAAAATAAAACCCTTTTATTAGCACTCAGCAACAGTTAGGAATACTTGAGCATTATAAGTGCAGTTAAGCTTTAATTCAGCAGTTTAGATAGACAGGTATTTAACACATATATTTTGGATCATTGCTTTTTAGGAGTACACTTAGACTTAGGAGTTAGCTAAAAGTTTACTTGTAAGAGACAAGCAATTGTAAGTTTGTTAAGTAAGATTATTAGGGACAGCTAGGTGTTGAAATTTTTGATAAGACGAGAAGGATCAGAGGAATAGGATCTGAGATGATGTTTGATTTGGGAGAGGTCAGAGAGGGAGAAGGGGATGTGAACATGCATAATGCTTTCTGCCTGGGCCACTTTCTGGAGAGAGTAGAGGAGCTGGGGAAGGAGTCTGGAGAGTGGGGATTTGGGCTTGAGAGCAGGTGATGGGTGGGGAGAAGGGAGAAGGGCCCAGAGACAGGTGTGGGGGAAGGGAAGGAGGATGGAGCAAGTTCAGGGGGTGCTGATGAGGCATACAGCGGCAGAGGAGGGGTGTGGTCGGAGGGATCAGAGTCCGAAGAAGGGTTTTCTGTGTGCGGAAGGTGGGGAGAGGTGGGAAGGGGAAGCGAGCACTGGCCCTGGAGCCTGTATGAGGAGGTGGCAGGAGGAGCCTGGTCTGCCAGATCTAAGTCAAGATTTTCGGAGGTTGTAGGGAGTGTGAGAGAGGAGGAGAAGGAAAGTTTCTGAGAGGGTTTTTGGTGTAAAAGAAGGATCTGATAAGAGGAAAAGGATTGGCAAAGGGAGAGACAGACGATTACGAAGGAAAAAAAGAGGCCTCTATGTTAGGAATTTCTGACCACTTGCCAGCGCACTGGATGAAATTCTCTAAGTCTCGGAGAATTTGGAAATTGAAAGTGCCGTTCTCTGGCCATTGATTTTCATTGTCCAATTCATATTGCAGCCACACAGAGGTGGAATAGAAAATGAGCTTTTTAGGTTTGATGTCTCCTTCTGGGTACAGAGTTTTAAGGTTATGAAGGAGACAGCCCAGAGGCATGGTTTTTGGGGGGGCCGAAATTGAATTCCCCATTTTAGGTGGCTTGGGTAAGACTAAGGATCTCTAAGACAGGAGAGATTCTGAGTGAGTCAGGCGTTGGTGAATCAGTCAGAAATCTCCAAGGAAACAGGAAACCGCGCTTGGAGCCAGATGTCTCTGGAGCCAAGGGGTTTCTTCCCACAAGGACTCAGGCCTACCACCCGCCGTGGCCCTCGGGGACAGCAGTGAAGATTGCTGACCTAGCACTAGGATTTTTCAGAGGGTCGTCCTGGACAATGGAAAAAAGAGAGAGAGCAGGATCCTCTGACGGAGAAATCCTTAACTCACCCAGCCAAGATTTGATGTCCGGTGTTGCATGGGCATTCGGCCGCGGCAGGGGGGAGACTCCAATCAATCAGTCTCAATGTGACCCCAGTCCCGGGTTTTCGGCACCAAATGTTGGGAAAAAACGGCCCTCACTGGGACACGGAGATGGATGATTACAGGCAGAAAGTTTATTGGGAAGCTCTCCCAATAAAAAAGGTCTGAAGAATAGACTTCAGCCCCACCACCAGCATGGGGGGGTCTGAAGAGAGACTTCAGCCCTTCCAGAAGTTTTGAGCACAAAACTTTGTAAGCTTCCTCCTCCCTTTACCAAGGGTGGCTTCAAAAGCTTGGATTGTGTTAAATTGAGCCTACTTATTCATTTATTCATTCATTCATTCAACTATTCATTGAGCACCTACTGTATTCCACTTTCTTTTCTAGATGCTGGAGTTCTAGATCAGTAAGCAAAATGGACAAAGATTTTTAACCTCATGGAACTTATATTCTAGTGGGGATGGGGAGACAAACAATGAATAATAAACATGATATATAGTATATTAGACATTGATTGAGCCAAGGCTGAACAAAAATGTAGAGCTAGGTCAGGAGCCCAAGGAGAGAGACTAGACAGAGGTGTCTCCCCATGGTTCCTCCACAGTAAGCACTGCTTGCAATGCTCATGAAAAGCTTCCCACTCTAAAATCTCTTATTTCACTGTGATCTTCATTGTGAGGGTCATTAGTTGACAGATATAAATCACTGTGGCTCAAAAAAAAAGATTCAATTAAAAAGAGATTTAAAAATAAGGTACAGTGAATTATTCACAATAAAATTGGGATCTCAGTCAACATGAAGGGGAAAATTGAAGCATTGTACTGCAGAAAGATGGAAAATGCCTAATGGGTTCATCCAGCTAGAACTTGGGCTGTCACCTGAGATTTCTCTCTGCACTGACCTGGTTCTAACTGGTGATGGGAAGATGATCTGACCCTTTCTCTGGTGGATCACGAGCTGTCCCTTGGCCTCTTCCCTGTGGTAGACTACTCGGGTCAGGGCTAGTCAAGACCAAAAGTAGGTCCAATGTGTTTTAGAAGGGCCTACAGCCCTCAGCCCCACATGTCTATGTCATTTCTTCTGCTTCCTTACCCTACTGCCTCCCGTTATCTTTTATCTTGAGAATTCCCCATACTTCCATTCATTCGTTTTTTTCCAATTAACATTTACTGAGCATCTACTATGTGCCAGCTAGCTTCAGGGAATATAGAGACAAGTGACATAGGATTCCTGTGAGGAGAACCTATCCTAAGACAGACAAGTAAATAGATCTTAACAAATGGCTGATATAATGCTTTGATAGGCTTCATGCAAAGTTAGCAGAGCACTGTGGGGGGAGAAAGTACATTCCAGTAGAATTTGGCAACTGACATAGTCCCTGACCCCACCCTCTCTGGTTTGGGAGCTCCCTCAGAATGTCCCCTCTGTTTGCTTGGCTCTAGTGTCATCCTTTCTCCTCTTGAATTGTAATTGTCCATTTTCTCCATTGGCCTCCTCACCAGGCAGTGAGCACTCTAGGCAGGACTTGAGCTTCTTTAACAGTTCCTATATCCCTAACCCACAGTACACAGAGTGATGACTCAGAATGTGTTCTAAGTCCCTGCACTCAATGACATTAGTACTGGGCTTTGCAAAGAGTCAGAGTGCAATAGTCAGGAGGCTGCTAAATAAACTCATTCATGCTGAGCTATCAGGACTTGCTTCCCCACTCCCATCTATTTGGAATGAAAACAACAAATTAACGAAAGGAATGAACTACTAATAGTAGAATTTCAGGCACTCCAGAAGGCAGACAAGTGGGGATAGTTAAACTTCCCAACGCTTCCTCCTACCCCTGAAGTTCCCTCTGATATACATTTTCAGCAATGTGTGAGAGATTATTAGAGAGCCTGACTGTGTTCCCATGACAAGAAGTTCTACCAGTCCTCCACCTCTGCCCCAGATGTGATACCCAAGCCCTTTGTGCCTCAGCTTCCCACACCTCTAAAATAAGGGTAATAATCATAATACTTACCTTATGGATTTTTACAAAGATTGAAAGATACAACATACAAGTATATGGACAGTACATAGTAGGTGCTCAAGAAATGTGAACTTTTGTTTCTGTTGATTCAATACCAATTTCACAGCGATAGTTGTTAAAATGGTTCATTTTTTTTTTCTGCAGAAATAGGAGGTGCATCTGCTCCTGAATGTTGCAATGAGAGCTTGGACTCGATATCCTGAGCTTCTTCCAACCCCATGAGTCATTGACTTGCTGTGCAGCCTTGGTCGAGGCACTGCCCCTCTCTGAGGTGGCTTCTTTGTAAAATGAAGGAGTTGCAATAGATGATATTTACATTTCTTCCAATCTTAAGTTTCAAGTTTCTCTAGGTGTGAAGGGATCTACCTAAGTAGGGAAAATTTGATGTTCTTCCCCAGTTGATTAAAAAGTGAAAAACAAAAGCCAGAAGGCACTTCCAAAGTTCTACCAGTTGTACTCAGGACTCTTCTGGCCCTTGCTGTGAACACCTACTGTGGGCCAGGAATTACATACTTATTTGCGTATTTATTCACCACCACCTAATGGTTCTATTTTACAAAATTTGAAACTGCAGTCCAGGGACCGGCTAGTAAGAGCCAAAGTCAGTGTTCCTGCTGCTAAATTACATTTGGCTGGATAAGTCCATGCCAACATTACCTTAACCCACGTGGCATACATCCAGCCTCTCTAACCCTGGGGCCTGGTTACAGAGCTGGAGAAGACCCAGGGTCTGTCCCCTAGTTTGTCAGTATGATGAGAAAGACCCCACATATGCACAGAGGTAACTAACATGGACCACTAATGGTGATTGATAACAGAAGATGCCTAACTAGGTGTCTGGTACATTATGGGCTTGCGACATATTTTTATCAAGTAAATGGATGGATGGATGGATGGATGGATGGATGGATGGATGGATGGATGGATGG